>CM040183.1:7035592-7083092 GCA_022606455.1 Callitettix versicolor
ACTGGGAAAAAAGTAATTGAAGTGGTACGGTCACGTCAATAGGATGGAGAGAGAGAGAAGATACCGAAAAATATTTTGGAAGCCAAAAATATTGGAAGGAGAAATAGAGGAAGACCACGAGTGACATGGATGGAAACAATAAAGGATCTGGGAAGAAGGAGAGGAAAGAATGAGAGGAAAATGAGACGTTTAACAACCGACAGACGAATATGGAAGGCATTTTCAGAGACCCCGACATAAATTATGCCCAATGGCATAAGGGAAGGAAGAAGAAGAAGAAGATTTTACTACAACCTATAGTTTTTAGTTTTAAAGCCCCGGTAAATGGTCTACGCGAGAGTCTTTCGCGCATGTAGGACAATTGTCCTCCAGCGCCCTCTAACAATCAGTGACACAGGCGTGTGCCAGTCGGAGTCTACAAACTGTTACAACTCAGCGATAGAGAAGGAAAATGAGGGAACTGTGGTTAGAGACAGAGCTGGGGAACTCGACCTCTCACTCGCACATTTTTTTCTCCGTACCACTGGCGTTTTTAGCAGGACGTTTTCTGAGCCGCTGAACTACAGCTAAAACGTAGCTTTTCCATTTCTGTTTTTGAAAAAAATTTCATTTTCCAATGAAAATTTTCTAAAAATCTTCACACCTTAATTCAAACCGTCATTGTTCGTAGCCGATTCGCGCCATTTTATATTGAAAATCGCTTATTTAAACCTCTAAGGACCTTTTCGTACACAATATTCGACAGGACAGAACGCATTCATGTCACCAGGTCAGGATAAATAAGATTAGTAGATCCCCAGCGCGGTGTGAGACAGGACGCAGCCTAGTAGCCCATTCATGGCGAGGAAATCGTGAAAGACTGTTTGCCCAAGTCCGCAGGAGGTCTACTCCGGCGTTAATAAGATTATCCGAGGATACGCGGGGGATCTACTTATTCGCTGTTACTGATACTTGTTAATACAAACAGTTACTTAATAACACAAGCTACGAAGAGGGTAAGCTAAACAGAGGTTGTACCGAGATAAACAAAGAAAAGAATTTTTACTCTCGTTACCGAATGTTACAATAAACAAGGATTCTGTTCGCGTTATTCATTATAATTAACCCTAAATCCACCGAGGTATTTTCGGTAACATGCAGGTTTTATTAGTAAAACTAATATTAATTACAGAAAAAATATTACATACTAAAAAAACTCACTGAATTAAGATTCCCTAAAAGAGTTCTCATCAGTTTTAAAGTTCTCTTGAATTAAGGTTACCTAAAAGAGTTCTCGTCAGTTTTAAAGTTCTCTTGAATTAAGGTTCCCTAAAAGAGTTCTCATCAGTTTTAAAGTTCTCTTGAATTAAGGTTCCCTATAAGAGTTCTCATCAGTTTTAAAGTTCTCTTGAATTAAGGTTCCCTATAAGAGTTCTCATCAGTTTTAAAGTTCTATTTAATTAAGGTTCTCTAAAAGAGTTCTCATCAGTTTTAAAGTTCTCTTGAATTAAGGTTCCCTAAAAGAGTTCTCATTAGTTTTAAAGTTCTCTTGAATTAAAGTTCCCTAAAAGAGTTCTCATCAGTTTTAAAGTTCTCTTGAATTAAGCTTCCCTAAAAAAGTTCTCATCAGTTTTAAAGTTCTCTTGAATTAAGGTTCCCTAAAAGAGTTCTCATCAGTTTTAAAGTTCTCTTGAATTAAGGTTCCCTAAAAGAGTTCTCATCAGTTTTAAAGTTCTCTTGAATTAAGGTTCCTTAAAAGAGTTCTCATCAGTTTTAAAGTTCTCTTGAATTAAGGTTCCCTAAAAGAGTTCTCATCAGTTTTAGTTCTCTTGAATTAAGGTTCCCTATAAGAGTTCTCATCAATTTTAAAGTTCTCTTGAATTAAGGTTCCCTAAAAGAGTTCTCATCAGTTTTAAATTTCTCTTGAACTAAGGTTCCCTAAAAGAGTTCTCATCAGTTTTAAAGTTCTCTTGAATTAAGGTTCCCTAAAAGAGTTCTCATCAGTTTTAAAGTTCTCTTGAATTAAGGTTCCCTAAAAGAGTTCTCATCAGTTTTAAAGTTCTCTTGAATTAAGGTTCCTTAAAAGAGTTCTCATCAGTTTTAAAGTTCTCTTGAATTAAGGTTCCCTATAAGAGTTCTCATCAATTTTAAAGTTCTCTTGAATTAAGGTTCCCTAAAAGAGTTCTCATCAGTTTTAAATTTCTCTTGAACTAAGGTTCCCTAAAAGAGTTCTCATCAGTTTTAAAGTTCTCTTGAATTAAGGTTCCCTAAAAGAGTTATCATCAGTTTTAAAGTTCTCTTGAATTAAGGTTCCCTAAAAGAGTTCTCATCAGTTTTAAATTTCTCTTGAACTAAGGTTCCCTAAAAGAGTTCTCATCAGCTTTAAAGTTCTCTTGAATTAAGGTTCCCTAAAAGAGTTCTCATCAGTTTTAAAGTTCTCTACGTGCTGAACTAATCCTATAATTCTGGAACTGTTTTACAATTGTAACAAATATTTGACTTTTTACTGTGTTTCCTACAAACGTACTTGTCACGTGAACAACAAACAATAGTTTATCATCTCCTTCACAGATGGGGCAGCAACGCAACACATTTGGCACATAGGTAAAAAAATTACAGGTGTACCAACTGTGACAGTGAAAAAAGCTGTACATTTTGGGAAAAGTATTATTGTTAGATAAAATATTTATACAAATTCAGCCGCCTCGGTGGCCTAGTTGATAGCGTACTGGGCTTTCATCCCGAGGACCCGGGTTCGATTCCCGGCCAGGGCTTGGCATTTTCATACGTTATAAATCATCCCATCGTCTGCTTCAGCCCAAGTGTGCACAATAGTCGGACGTTAAACACCAATATATATATATATATATATATATATATATAAATGCAATGAGTAATAGTAATAGAAACAACATTAAAAAAAACAACAAAATGTCAGACGTTTCAAATGGATAGAATATGTAAAATAAATGTTTTCTGGCACAAAATATTTATTTACAATATCGTTTTTCATTATCAGAAAATTTTTCAAAAGTGTGTGCGTTTATTGAACCTTTCGTGGTCCATCTAAGATTACAAAAATGGTAAACACTTTTCCCAACGTTCATTCTTAATAACTTAAGACTAAACAATGGTGCCAAACAATTATTTCACTAGTGTGAAGGAAGTGCATTTTCAAAAAATTACAAAGGTGAGTAACATCGATTAAAGATTATTTTAGTGTAAGAAAACGTACAGTTACCGCGAGAAAATTGTAACTATTTTAATATTTAAAAATGTCCGCATTTTAAAATCTGAAAAATTCGAATGAATATTTATAGCTTATTTCTACATATTTTAACTTTACGATGTGAAATAAAATTATCAAAGTACAGTTATATGCCACAGTAGCGACCTTTGCGGATAACAGCAATATTAACAGTGGGTGACAATATTTTGGAAGCAACATAAAAACTACAGAATGCTACTAAAACGATAAGTCGATGGACGGAAAAATGGAGAATTAAGCTCAATGAAACATAATTTTACCAATAGAAAGTATGAACCAGTACCGGTAGTATTAAATGAAAAACAAGTAACATATGCAAACAGTGCAAAATATATCGGGATGGCACTGGATACAAAACTCCGCTGGAAAGAAGATGTAAAAAAGAAGAACTAAATCTCAAATTAAGTAAAATGTATTGGCTCATCGGAAGGAATTCCGAATTGTCAATAAGCAACAAACTGCTACGATACAAACAAGTGTTACGGCCAGTGCACCACTATGGGGCTGTAGTGACATAATACAAGTCTTCCAGAATAAAATATTGAGGACGATTGTCAACGCCCCGTGGTATGTCAGGTTGTCAACGGTTAGAGCAGCATAAGGATAAGGAAATCGTACAATTGCTGTACCGGAGTGACAGCGTGACAACAAGAAGGCTGAAAAGGACCAAGCCAGTGGAAATATCTCGGGATGACACTGGATACAAAACTCCGCTGGAAAGAGCATGTAAAAAAGAAAAAAGAACTAAATCTCAAATTAAGTAAAATGTATTGGCTCATCGGAAGGAATTCCGAATTGTCAATAAGCAACAAACTGCTACTGTACAAACAAGTGTTACGGCCAGTGCACCACTATGGGGCTGTAGTGACATAATACAAGTCTTCCAGAATAAAATATTGAGGACGATTGTCAACGCCCCGTGGTATGTCAGTAATGACAACCCACACAAAGACCTAGGCATTGAACCTGTTGCAGAAATAACCAAGAAGCCCTCCGTTAAGCATCGTCGACGGTTAGAGCAGCATAAGAATAAGGAGATCGTACAATTGCTGTACCGGAGTGACAGCCTGACAACAAGAAGGCTGAAAAGGACCAAGCCAGTAAACACATTGGGAACAGCTGTCGGGCTGCAACCCAGCAAACAGTGAAATTACATATGAAGATAGAATTACTAGATGGGGCATACCTCAGTTGTAATAATGTAAAAAAAAGTTGTTATTTATTTTTTTAATTACCGATATTTTTAAAGGGTTAATCGAATTTTTCTAGGCAACCAAAATCAAGTTACAGTATCGCGGCAACTGTCAAAAAAAATGTATGTTTTTAAATTACTGTCAAATTGTTAATGTCGTTATTACAAAACAGCCATCGGGCCAGGTAATGAGATCTATGACCTACTTTCCGGACCGTAACGACATACGAGTTGCACGGCAGTGGTAAACTATATTTTATCGATGTGCGTTTTAATGAAATCGTATAATTGTGTTGTGACATGTGATTTCAATGTTTTGTTACTACCGCGACAGAGACATGGAATATTTGCACTACGGTCTGTAGAGGAAACAGTAGAGTTTTTAGACCGCGGTAACGTTTACGAGATGAGTTAAAAGACCACTATACGGAAGGAAATGGGTAATGATCCTAATTTTAATTGTTTCTTTTTAATCTGATCTGACATCGTTGTGAAACATTTTCATCCCACTTTTATCTGACGACCAGTATACACTTACATGAATTTTGTTTGTATATATAAGGAATGACCACGAATCCCCTTTTCTCCGGAACCCAGTGAAGAATAACCCGGTTTCCTGGGGACAGAGCATCGAGGTTCTGGAATTCCCAGATCAGCTTGGATCGAAGGACACACAGTTGCTTTGATTGCTGCCTGACTGTCAGTATAAATATGAAAACGAGTCTTCTTTGAGGACCGTTTCAAATACTCCCGAACGCAGTCATTAATGGTCATTATTTCAGCCTCGGATACCGTTGAATACTGTCCTAGAGCAACAACTTTATCTACCCCTGGTATCAGACAGTACACCCCAGCATCAGTGCCAGTATTTGCCTTGGAGCATTCTGTACTAGATCTCCAGAGTTACCTGAAATACTAGGGTTGTCCGTAAAATAAGGTTCCCAATAATTTTTCACAATGAAAAACATGTTTATTGTGTCTTATATTCTTATAAAACATGTTTATTGTGTCTAATATTCTTATAAAACATGTTTATTGTGTCTTATATTCTTACAAAACATGTTTATTGTGTCTTATATTCTTACAAAACATGTTTATTGTGTCTTATATTCTTATAAAACATGTTTATTGTGTCTTATATTCTTACAAAACATGTTTATTGTGTCTTATATTCTTATAAAACATGTTTATTGTTTCTTATATTCTTATAAAACATGTTTATTGTGTCTTATATTCTTATAAAACATGTTTATTGTGTCTTATATTCTTATAAAACATGTTTATTGTGTCTTATATTCTTACAAAACATGTTTATTGTGTCTTATATTCTTACAAAACATGTTTATTGTGTCTTATATTGTTATAAAACATGTTTATGTCTTTGAATTCTCTGCACCATTTGCGCACATGTTGTATGCTCATACATTTTCCTCCGCAGACTTCACACAGTTGGATATGAATGTCCACCGGCGCAGTGTTTTTGCACACAAAAAACGAATCACAGAGCGTAATTCGCACCTGGCGAGAGACAGAAAACGCCATCATTAACGGCTACCAAGCCAAGACTGAGTGTCGCAGACCGATCGCGGAGTGGGGATTGGGAATGGAAGAACCAAGCTGCAAGCCAAGGTCACCGGATCCCGCTTAACGTTCGCAGCTGCCATAACCCCTTGGGAACCTTACTTTACGGACAATCCTCGTATCGTCACATCAAAGGGTCTAGAAACTATGTTTCGTTTGACCAACTGATCAGTCCCCTAGTTTTCCAGGTAAAAAGCATTAAAAAACTCTGCACTAACCGTCGGAAATTTGCAGCGTACTCGTGTATCTGTATTATTTTTATTAAACCAATTTTTAAACCGTATTATTCGCATTTGTTTTTGTTTTTTGTATTGCTCATAATTGTTTTGAATGAAACATCTCAGACGTAATCCTTAAGTACCCAAATAATGTGTTGAATCGAAAACTGGAAATGGAAATCCAGTTCGCTACATAGGCTATTGACAAGTTTTCAAAAAAATGTTCTGGATGAATCGGAAAAATTCTGACCACCATCTAACTTTGTTCTGGTTACGTTTCAACTTCACTAGTTTTTGCTAGTTGAAGAAAGTTTTTAAATATTTTCACCGTCCTGTTTCCGCGCGCGTTTCTTTCACACCTTGACCAAACCGTGAGAAGGGCCGCGCTACTTTACCCCAGACTTTGTCCTGTTTACATTCGGACTCGATGTGAGGTATTTCTTCAGTTATGTTATTAGTAACAATTAATAATCCCTCAGGTCCCTTGTCAGGGCAGGAGGGTCGGAGGTCGGTAATCGTATTAGTAAACCGTACCTGAGGGCCGGGGGGTAGCGGGGTGGCAGCAACCCTTCTATTGTTGTACAGACACTTCCAGCCCCGGTTCCCGCATCCGTCACGGATTATCAAAAAGGATTTAGAGATAGGACACAACTTTCACAACAGTTTTTATTACAGATTTATTTTAAATTCCGTAACGAAAGACGGATAAATAACAAACGAGCTAAACCATTTTGTCCGAAACAGCGAGACAACTGTTTGGATACGAGTTTTTTAATCCCCCCTCCAGGTAGAAAAGTCACGGCTTTGGATCTCTTCCGGATTTACCGTCTCACCCCACTGTGTATTTTTGTTTAAAACAATTGCGAAATTCAAATGTCCGTGCTAACGAATTTGGATTCGTAAAAAAAACGTAAAAATGACTTTTCTTTCCGTACGTACGGAAAAATTGTACTCAACCAATTTAACAATTTTTTATTAATATTATTGAAGTCAATAATTTAAGTTTTTAATACTCAATTTAGTACTCTGTTTGTAAAAAAACATTCTGTTATTGAACCAACAAAAAAAAAACGTAAAAATGACTTTTCTTTCCGTACGTACGGAAAAATTATACTCAACCAATTTAACAATTTTTTATTAATATTATTGAAGTCAATAATTTAAGTTTTTAATACTCAATTTAGTACTCTGTTTGTAAAAAAACATTCTGTTATTGAACCAACAAAAAAAAAAACGTAAAAATGACTTTTCTTTCCGTACGTACGGAAAAATTATACTCAACCAATTTAACAATTTTTTATTAATATTATTGAAGGCAATAATTTAAGTTTTTAATACTCAATTTAGTACTCTGTTTGTAAAAAAACATTCTGTTATTGAACCAACAAAAAAAAACGTAAAAATGACTTTTCTTCCCGTACGTACGGAAAAATTATACACAACCAATTTAACAATTTTTTATTAATATTATTGAAGTCAATAATTTAAGTTTTTAATACTCAATTTAGTACTCTGTTTGTAAAAAAACATTCTGTTATTGAACCAAAAAAAAAAAACGTAAAAATGACTTTTCTTTCCGTACGTACGGAAAAATTATACACAACCAATTTAACAATTTTTTATTAATATTATTGAAGTCAATAATTTAAGTTTTTAATACTCAATTTAGTACTCTGTTTGTAAAAAAACATTCTGTTATTGAACCAACAAAAAAAAACGTAAAAATGACTTTTCTTTCCGTACGTACGGAAAAATTATACTCAACCAATTTAACAATTTTTTATTAATATTATTGAAGTCAATAATTTAAGTTTTTAATACTCAATTTAGTACTCTGTTTGTAAAAAAACATTCTGTTATTGAACCAACAAAAAAAAACGTAAAAATGACTTTTCTTTCCGTACGTACGGAAAAATTATACTCAACCAATTTAACAATTTTTTATTAATATTATTGAAGTCAATAATTTAAGTTTTTAATACTCAATTTAGTACTCTGTTTGTAAAAAAACATTCTGTTATTGAACCAACAAAAAAAATCATGCACGATGTGTTTCTCTTACTTTTTGTTTTATTTTATTTACGACCTTCAAAAACACGACAGATTTTTTTTTTAACGTCCGACTATTGTGCACACTTGGGCTAATGCAGACGATGCGATGATTTATAGCGTATGAAAATGCCAAGCCCTGGCCGGGAATCGAACCCTGATCCTCGGGGTGAAAGCCCAGTACGCTATCAACTAGGCCACCGAGGCGGTTAGCTAGTTTTTAACAACATAACCTGAAACGTATAGCACATCAGCTGTTCAATGAAACCAGCTGATCGTTACGAATTAATATAAACGACAAATTAACACAGCTAGTTTTTAGTAACATAACCTAAACCTTATTAGATTCAAATATTGTTATAGGTCATACTCATTAAATAACTACACACATTTAGAAAATAAAAACTTTTAAAATTAACAAGAATAAACATAACCTCAATTGAAATGATATACAAGTAACAGCTGTTGTGCGAAATCAGCTGTTTAGAAGTAGTCACTTCAAGTCTGCATATATAAAAGAACAATTATATATTCTGTGAAGTATGCGTTACTGAATCAATCGTGACGAGAAAACAAATGTTTTGTCAACAGCGACCGTAAAAGTTTTCACTTAAAAAAAATTATGTATTATTCCGATGAACATATTTTGATAAATTAGGAAGATTTTTTTTAGTTTAAATAACTCCGGGTGTTATTTCATCGTAATCTGTGTTAAAAACTGGATAAACTAACTTTTTGGAATGTTCAAAAACTGCTTAAATTAATTTGACGGCGTTCAGGGTTCGTTTTCGTATCTTCAAAGTAATTTAATATTTTAAAACGCTGACATACGCAGATTTTACTGTTGTTTATGACTGTGAAATCAGCATTTCAAAAAGAGGTAAAATAAAAGAATTACTCTTGAAAATTCGCTTCTATCACGTCAGCGAGACAGCTGATTTCCTCGCTCAGTGTGTAAATAATGTACGTGTTACACAAACGGTTCTGAAAGCAATTTTTCAAGTCTCGTTATCAATCGTTTGATTCGTCCAGTACTTAGTTTCTATTTAACCGGGAACCATCGCACTCTGGTTGCAGGACTACGAAGCAATATGTAAAGCAGGCACCACGGCAAAGCTGCCGCCATTCCTTGCTCGATGGCTTGTTAAACCCTAATTGACTTTTTTCTGCCCCATTACTCCGGCCGGGTATTCATCGGAACCGATCGGTGCACAGCATCGTCTCTTTTATTTTCCCCTTTTTTTTCATTTCCTTTCACAATGACAGTGGAGCCCCTTCGCCAAAGCCCTTGTCACTGTACAGGCTCGGGCTTTAATTAAGGTTAATGCATTACTTGGGGCTAAGCTGTCTTTAATTGAAACACCGACTGGAATTGAAGGAATTTTATTATCAAATTATTTGCAGCAAGTGCTGTACATTGTACAACTGCGTGTGCGTGCGTGCGTGCGCGTGCGTGTGTGTGTGTGTGTGTGTGTGTGTGTGTGTGTGTGTGTGTGTGTGTGTGTGTGTGTGTGTGTGTGTGTGTGTGTGTGTGTGTGTGTGTGTGTGTGTGTGTGTGTGTGTGTGTGTGTGTGTGTGTGTGTGTGTGTGTGTGTGTGTGTGTGTGTGTGTGTGTGTGTGTGTGTGTGTGTGTGTGTGTGTGTGTGTGTGTGTGTGTGTGTGTGTGTGTGTGTGTGTGTGTGTGTGTGTGTGTGTGTGTGTGTGTGTGTGTGTGTGTGTGTGTGTGTATGTGTGTGTGTGTGTGCGCGCGCGCGCGCGCGCGGGCGTGTGCGTGCCTACTCTTCTTTCTCGATCCTCAGCCCTCAACCTCTTCATGACCACTGCAGCGAATCCCGCAATGGCCCTCCAGTTGCACATTATCGCAACCAGACTTTCCGGTGCAATGATGCCTCGCAGATATGTTTGCAGCCTCATTCTTTCCTCGTTGTGTGTGTGTATGTGTGTGTGTGTGTGTGTGTGTGTGTGTGTGTGTGTGTGTGTGTGTGTGTGTGTGTGTGTGTGTGTGTGTGTGTGTGTGTGTGTGTGTGTGTGTGTGTGTGTGTGTGTGTGTGTGTGTGTGTGTGTGTGTGTGTGTGTGTGTGTGTGTGATATCTGTTGTGTGTGTGTGTGAGATATCTGTTGTGTGTGTATGTGTGTGTGCGTGCGTGCTTGCATGCATGTGTGTGTGTGATGTCTGTTGTGTGTGTGTGTGTGTGTGTGTGTGATATATATATATATATATATATATATATATATATATATATATATATATATATATATATATATATATAGATAGATAGATAGATAGATAGATAGATAGATAGATAGATAGATAGATAGATAGATAGATAGATAGATAGATAGATAGATAGATAGATAGATAGAGAGAGAGAGAGAGAGAGAGAGAGAGAGAGAGAGAGAGAGAGAGAGAGAGAGTGGGTGAATGTATCTCTGTAATGGAACACTAGGCCAGATGCCGTTGTAGGCCTAGTGCTTAGGCCTATACTTAACCTGGTTAGTTCCGCAAATGTCAGGCGATAATAGTATCGCCAATTTATTTAGAATTTTAATTGAAAACACACATTTATGCGCACGTGTGTGTTGTGTGCGTATGCGTGCGTGCGTGTGTTTAGTATTCGTATGTTTGATATTCTGGTCAGATGTGATTCCGAACTGTGACAAAAATGGATTTTGGAACCTCACACAAGTTCAAGCAAAATTCGTTCGCTATTTCAAATCTCTAAAAAAATCTTTTTTCCCAATTTTTTGGATAATCATATTTCACAACAGTCGGTTGTGTTGAATTCAGCATAAACAAAAATTTTGAATTTTCAAAACCGCTTGAAATTAACAAAACTAATTTGATACAGTCAAAGGTTGGTTTCGAAATTTTAATGCGATTTTTAAGCTAGCTAAAATGTCGACCTTAACTCAAACTTGGCTCAAAATTCGATTGTGGTAATCAATTCTTTCGGGTAAATCCAAACAACAGTTTCAAAATGGCGGATCTTCATATCTTTAAAAAAACGTAACTATGTATGCTAAAAGTTATTTGAAATCTGATTTCACCGTCCATATCAGCCTTCTAAAATATGCATAAATGCGTGCGTGCGTGTGTGTGTTTTGCGTGAATTAATTTGTGAAAATTTGTTCACCATAAAAATCCGTTTTACAGTTACAAAATTATGGCCATTAAAAAAAAAATATCTGACCATTTTTGGAAATCAGATTTCGCTATCGTAATTCGCGTTAAAAATCTACAGAAACTGGTATTTTCAATTTTCGTTAAATAAAAAAAATAAATGATACCACGGCGGTCAGGGTTCACGTTTTAGTGTGATTTGACAGTTGAATACGTCGATTGTTGTCGATTTGATTGAAACATAGCGCAGGATCCGATTTCAGTAGCAGCTTGACCGAATTGATTTTTCAGTAAAGTCTGTTCAGTGTGTTCGTATATAAATGGAATTTTAATATTTAAAATACAATTTTTCAGATTTTGATGTTGTGAGGATGTAAGGGGATTTTCAAAAACGTTTAAGACAAAGAGACAACTTTGTCTCTTTATTTATTTATTTATAATGCCTGTCTCGGTTATTTCTTCCTCCGTAGATCGCTATATAAAAACCTGGTTCGGGAGCTATTGAAAAAATAAAAAATACCTATCTCTCTAAATCAGTTCAACAGATTTTGCTCAAATTTTGCTAAAATATAGATTTATGATTCAATTTATTCTGGCAAATCTGAAATGAAACCTATTTACTTTTCGGTTGTGAGTGTGAAACCTATTTACTTTTCCCTAAATGTAAGTGTGAGTGTAAAGTGTTGAAGTCGTAAGTGTAGTGTTTTAAGTGTACGTGTTTGTTAGACTCAAGTACTGCGAGGGACGTCTAAATCCTCTCAATAGGTGCAGCTAGTCTGCACTACCTGCAGATAAAATTTTAAAAAAATAAATAAAACCTGACCGCCATCTGGTTTGTCATTCATCCACTCAATTTTTTTTCACTGATTAGAAGTATGATTCTTCAAAATAGACGACAAATTTCAGCAAAACCTGATTAAGCTATTTTAGAGTTTCCCGGTGTGTTTATCTCTAGTCTTCGAATTAGATTTGTTTGTGGATATATTTAATGTTAGCTTTAAAAAAACGTATTTAAAAAGCCACGGGATGAAAATTTCATGAAATTGTATGAAACGTTTTCGAGAAATCAGGCCGATTTCCGTTTTTTTAATCTACTATCCGATTCGTTTTGGGATTGCAACGCATAAAATCAGCACAAACAAAACAGTCTAAATTTTATAAAAAACCTCGTGAAATTAGCAAAATATATTTGACAATTTCTAACTTCCAATTGAATTTTAAAGCTAGTTAACATCGATTCAATTTTTTTTTTTATTTTAAGGCGAAAAGCACAGTGGTTATTATCGCCACCATAAATGTAAGTGTGAGTGTAAAGTGTTACAGTCGTAAGTGTAGTGTTGTAAGTGTAAGTGTGTGTTAGACTCGGGTACCGCGCGGTACTTCTAAATCCTCTCATTCAAACAGTACAAAATTTTATTGCGGTAATTCTTCTTTCAGGGAGATACGAACAGTTTCAAAATGGCGGTTAAGAAAACAACGTTTACCGTTATTTAAAATATGACTCCTTTTATTTGCAGGGCTACATTTGAAAAAGAAAATTTTAAAAAAACCTCTTTAAAAATTTTTAAAAGACGTGCAACAAGCACCATTTGACTTGAACCGGGTTATTTTCAACAGGATTTATCCTTTCTATTAAATAATACCAAACTGAAAAGGAATTACTTGACGATTTAGAAGTGGATCTTGAAAAAAATTGAGTAATACATTTCCAAAACTAGCCGTCTCCAAAATTAAACGGACTCTACAGGCTAAAATATAAAATTTTAAAATTCGATATTTTCACCGTAGAAAAAGAATATTTAGGTCTTTGTTTTGTAGATTAAATATAGAAATATTTTTGAAAAGTTTAGGAGTTAAACGTTTTTTTTTCATTTGCTGGAAACTTTTAAAAACTGCTTTTGGAACTATGACTCTAACTCAGATTAGCCGCCTCGGTGGCCTAGTTGATAGCGTACTGGGCTTTCACCCCGAAGGACCCGGGTTCGATTCACGGCCAGGGCTTGGCATTTTCATACGCTATAAATCATCCCATCGTCTGCATTAGCCCAAGTGTGAACAATAGTCGGACGTTAAACACAAAAAAAAAACATCTAACTCAGATTCTGACAGCGTCTGAAGGTATTTAGCACGTCAAGAACTTTGATATTTTTCCAAACAAAATACAAAAGCCTCATGAAACTGTACCGATTTAATTCAAGCCCTAATTAACCGCTGACCGAACGTGCTGCTACAAGTTTATTATTCCTAGAAAGGCACTGATCTTGTTGCACCCGCAATCTGTAGGTTAGAATACACACTACACGGTACACGGTATAGCCTACAGTAGTTTCACGACTCAGCTCGGCTTCGATCGTGTAAATGCAAATAAGCAGCGGCGAAAATCCAACTTGCAGCAATCACGAAAGCACTTCTTTTTGCTCCGAGAACAAAGTAATTCTCTTGTGAAGTAGTTTTGTGTTTTTTATTCTGAGTAATCGATTCTCGTGTTTCGCTTTTTAATTTTCACCGTCTTTTCTCTCCAACTCGCGTCTTAAATTTTACTTTTGACTGACTCCGCATTGTTCTCACGAGTAATTCTTTTCCTTGTCGCGAAGTCGACTTTCCAACAGTTTGTCATCCCCTATCCCGTTCTCCCTCCGAAACTTTTTATCCTCTTTGTCGCCTTCCCTTTCTACACTAAGAACTTTTGTATTTCTGTTATATTTTGTTGTCTTGTATTTTTATTTTTTCTAAGCCCCCCCACTTTTATTTTTATCGAGTGTTGTTGACTCTTGTTTTGTTTTGTCTGATAAATTGGAAGCATCGGATTGGTCGTGACAGCTCTCCCCCACCTCCTCGCCGGCGTCCAGGTGGACGTGTCGGTTGCCATGGCTACAGAACATGAAACAATGATGGCGCCCCCCGTGCTGCAAGACTCTTCCCCCCTTAGCCAGTTAGTGTGACAATGCTTTAGATTACTTCTTAGCGCGGAAAGTCTCGGATTCTCGGTCCGGTGTTATGCTCCCTCGGCGAGCATTAAAATGGTCTTTCGAGATCAAGTTTGTTCAACATTACTTTCGTGAACTAGCGAGCGAGTGACAATACAAGATAAATAAACTGCAAAGCTAACACAAACACTAACTTTGGACAGACTACTCTAAATAGTTTAGAACTAAAAACCAGCTCCTTATGTTTGTCAAAACGTTTTCTTTAAAAAATAATTAAAGGATTTCTCCTTTAATATGATGCTATGACATTTAGATGTCTAATGCTTTAAACTTTTAATTAAGACTGTTGATTTAATTATATAAAAATAATACATAATTCCGTAATTATTGTAAACATTGTTAATGTTTGTTTCTTTCAAATATGTATGTTTATATTATCTATAAGAAAAAAAGTGGCAGTCACGTGACTGCCGACAGAAGTGACTTCTTATCACGAGTTATGGCTGTATATTTTACACCACAAAATAAAATTTATAGTCGATTTTCAAAATCATGAGTACGTTCATTTCGGTTTAATATATTTCTAAATACAATACTATATGATTTTATGGTTTTTTGCCAAGACATAGATTTTTGCTACTCGACACTAGAATAGGCTATAACTGACCACGGGAGAAGCACGGAGTCCCAAATGTATTCCTGCTACTCTTAATATCTGACCCTGTGACTTATTGTCACTGTAAATGCCAACTTCAATGCAAACTGCAATATTTTAATTTGGAAAGGCAGGTTGTTTGGAATTATAAGATTGTTTCAATTAAAATCATCGCAAATGTACGCCTATAAACAATAATTTTATAATAAATAATAACAGGGATTCAGATTTTTAAAACGGGAATACATCTGTGTCCATCTCAGGTACCTAAGTCATGTTCATTTTAAATTTCATCTCAATCGGTCCAGCAGTTAATGTGTGATTGAATAAGAAACAAAAACACAACAAATTTCAAATTTAAAATATTATATTAAGAAGTATAAAATATTATTAAAACGTCACTGTTGTAGCCTACAGTTAACACACATCACAAAACTGAATAATAAATAATTCAGTTGCACTGGGTAAGTAGTATAATGACATTTAAATATTTATTATTCACTCCTACCAATAGCCTATATAATTACGTATAAAACGTCACTGTTACACAGTTAACACTTGACACAAAACTAAATAATTAAGTTGGACTGGGTAAGTAATATAATGGAGCGAACATACAAGCTTTCACTTCAAAAATACATTTTAAAACAAATATATATATAAGAGCGTGATGCGTAACGGCAAACTGAATTTTTCCCGTGCAAAACATACATCCATACCCCTCCATAAGAAGTAGTCATTTCAAAAAATAAATCTTAGTCTACATAAAGTACCTCAAAATAGTTTTAAAAAACGTGTCATTCCTACCCGTAAAATATTTGGCTAATTTTAAATTTGTTTCAGTCATTTTCAAATATTGTAAAATAAGAAGATTGCTTAAAGAGAATTGATGTTAAGATTTCGAAGGATAGGCCTACATGTATAACGTATGTTTCCACGTACATTTTGTACAAACAGTAAATTTTTTATCTTGCATTGTACATTAATAGAGTCTAAACCGACCGATTTCGATGCAATATAGGATAAACAATAAGTGAATTTTATCTAGATTTTTAAGTTTTTCAAAATTCATTACATCAAAAACCTTTAGCATGTAACAGAAATTAAGTTTTCTTTCAATTTGTAACAAATTTTGGTAAAAATTTTGCGGACAAAAATCATTTGAAATTTGTAGGTTAAAACTTTTTCTTTTATTTTATTGAAAATTTGTTTTACTTTTTTTAATACAATTAAATTGATTTCAATTAATACACTATCTGCAATGTTTCATAATTTTTGGACCTAACGTTTAGGCGCTAGAGGGAAGAACTGACGGGACCAGGCGTATAAAAAAGTTGTACAGCGGTTGTCAATTTTTTTTTTTCAGAAATTGGAACTCTAAATATCTTCCACGACGTATGGGAATCTATTAAAAACCTCCACAAGTAATATAGGTTACTTCTATAAGTATCGAATTTTTTTTAATCCCAAAATTTTTGTAGGCCTACCGTAAAAATATATTTCTGTTTTTTATTTTCCTGTTACCAAGAGAAAATAAAAGTATATCAAATCGTATAGAAAATCGCTGTTTTTTTATTTTTGATTTATCGAAAATTTTCGATAAAATAATTTTTATTTTCACGTTTGTTTAATGTTTCTAAGACATGTCTTTTTTATTTCTCACAAAATGTGTTATTGTAATTACCAACACAGTTAAAATATTTAAGAGCACATATCTCTGCCTTTCCTAGCTTCAAACGCTTTATTGTTGACTCGTTTCAGAATACTTCCATTTTCAAAAAGTATTACAATGTTCCAAAACGTATTGCGTATTAGGACAGCAATAGGTATTGAAAATGGAATTATTCCGAAACGCGTCAACAAATATAAGTGTTTGAAGCTGGGACTTTTTTTTGGTGTTTAACGTCCGACTATTGTGCACACTTGGGCTAATGCGGACGATGGGATGATTTATAGCGTATGAAAATGCCAAGCCCTGGCCGGGAATCGAACCCGGGTCCTCGGGGAGAAAGCCCAGTACGTTATCAACTAGGCCAACGAGGCGGTTTGAAGCTAGGAAAGGCAGAGATGAGTATTCTACAAAATTGCAACACTCCTAGCGGGGAAAAATATAACAGTAAAATTTCAAAATATATAAGTTTAAAAACACAACGTTTTTTTAATAGCCTTAACGATTTTCTTTATTGTAAATGAAGAAATACCAAATATAATGCAGGCTATCTGAAAATAAAAATTCTTTTATGAACTATTAATGAACACCTAAAAACCAATAGCCTAATGGTGAACATCTTGGAAACCTGATCGTACAAACATGGCTTCTTTACTCTTGCACTGGTTAAACTCGGGGGAAAATTTTATTTTTATAATTTGTTTTAATTATTTTTAATAGCGTCCCTTATCAACTTTCGAAGATCACAAAATGCTGAAAGACGGTAAAAAATTTTAAACTTACAGCCTATCAGCTGTTCAATGAAATCAGCTGATCGTTACGAATTAATATAATACAACGGATCTTTTACTATAACTAGCAATTTTAAAATTAAATTTACCCTTCATTTCATATTTTTAAATCGGTCAAAACTTCTTCGAAGTTTCCGTAGCGTAGTGGTTATCACGTGCGTGAAACACAGGAAATTTTTAATTATATTTAATTTAATATGAGACTTGCGACGTGCAAAATATAATGTTATATATCTATATAAATTTTTGCACTCGCAACACACCAAATCTAACATTACAACCAGCCCTAAAACATGACACTTGTTAAAAATAACTCCATTCTTCAAATTTAAACTTAATGTTATACTACGAAAGGTTGTTAAATGTCACTATGTTCAGTATAATGATCTGCTTTCCCTAGCTTCGTCAATTCTGCTTTCTTGACGCGTTTCGGAGAACCTCCATCTTCAAAAACTATATCTATACTCAATATCTATACTATGGAGTATAGGTATAGTTTTTGAAGATGGAGGTTCTTCGAAACGCGTCAACGAAAGAAGAATTGACGAAGCTAGGGAAGGCCATTATACTGAACATAGTGACATTAATCCTAGCAGAAAAGAAGAAGAACATAAAAAGAAGTTGTTAAATGTCTTTAAATTTATTTTGCTCTATAATTAAATATTCTGATTATTGGCAATATATACAGGCAAAATATTCAACACAGCCTTACGGTCAAAAGTAGAACAGTGCTACCAACTTGATAGATTTTAAATGTCTGTAACGGATCATTATTATGACAATATCTGAGACGCATGTTGTGTTAGCTGTTCGACCTAAGTGATTCAGTGATTGTGTTTGGATTGGACAAACAAAGAACAGTCTTGGGCTTCGGTATGGTGGCAAGGGTGACGGTGTCTCCGCGTGGCGCCTACAGATAGCGCTATCATCGTTAGATAAACTGTAACATTGAATGGTTGTCTCTTTGTCGGTCAGACATCACAAGCATCTGCCACCTATTGTATGCGATTATACAGGGTGCTCCCAATATACTGGGAATACACAAAATTTATAAAGATTCTGTTCTTAGTTTTATATTTATTTATATTCGTGTTGTTTATACTTTATTCCTGTGTTAGGCGATTTTTAATACAAACGTCGACATTTCCCTTTAAAAATTAAAACGCCACTATGTTAACGACTATTATTAATTTTATCTATAATTTCTACACATTGTACGGCGGTAACAGAACACGTTTTTAATACAGACCCCAACGACGTATCTTGAAAGCAGAGACTAACACACATTTGTTTTATTCATTGAATAGATCAGACACGGAAACCTTTAATTTGTAGCAAAAAAATTACGTTGAGAAAGAAATATCGCGAAATACATTTCGTTGGCATAAATTTTATATTCAAGATAAAGAAACGAATACCAAGCGGTTCGACCTTGAGAATCCTGTAGCCTATAGAGGTCTCAGTGAACACAACGTATACAAGGTGTGTTCAGAAAGTAACGAGAATTTTTAAATTTCGCGGGCTTGGAGAGTCCGATTGTCAAACATTTTTTTTATGTTGGTATACGTGCCCTTGAACGTATGATAAAACTTTCAGCTGTTTTCATTGTTCATTTTGTCTGTGACAGCCGCTAAGGTTAGACGTGTTTATATGAGCTCGGCGATTTTCATTTGTTAAAAGAAATGGATCAAAGAATTTGTATCAAATTTTGCGTTAAAAATGGAATAAAGTGTGTGAAATGTTAACAAAGGCCTATGGTGAGTCTGCTATGAGTAAAGCAAGAGTTTACGAGTGGTATATGCGTTTCCAAGGCCGTGAAGACGTTGAAGATGACGAACGCCCTGGACGCCCCAGCACATCAACAACCGATGAAAACGTGGAAAAAGTGAAAGAAATGTTTATGAACAATCGCCGAATCACAATTAGAGAGGTCACTGATGATGTTGGCATATCGATTGGATCATGTCGTGACATTGTTTCCAGTGTTTTGTGTATGAAACGCGTGGCAGCAAAATTCGTTCCAAAATTGTTGAATTTTGAATAAAAACAGCGGCGAATGGAAGTTGCTCAGGAGAAGGCCGTGAAGACGTTGAAGACAACGAACGCCCTGAACGCCCCAGCACATCAACAACCGATGAATACGTGGAAAAAGTGAAAGAAATGGTTATGAACAATCGCCGAATCACAATTAGAGAGGTCGCTGATGATGGCATATCGATTGGATCATGTCATGACATTGTTTCCAGTGTTTTGTGTATGAAACGCGTGGCAGCAAAATTCGTTCCAAAATTGTTGAATTTTGAACAAAAACAGCGGCGAATGGAAGTTGCTCAGGAGAAGGCCGTGAAGACGTTGAAGACAACGAACGCCCTGGACGCCCCAGCACATCAACAACCGATGAAAACGTAGAAAAAGTGAAAGAAATGGTTATGAACAATCGCCGAATCACAATTAGAAGTCGCTGATGATGTTGGCATATCGACTGGATCATGTCATGACATTATTTCCAGTGTTTTGTGTATGAAAAGCGTGGCAGCAAAATTCGTTCCAAAATTGTTGAATTTTGAACAAAAACAGTGGCGAATGGAAGTTGCTCAAGAGAAGGCCGTGAAGACGTTGAAGACGTCATCTCGTTTGTTCGTATGACAAGAGAAATCAAAGTGTTTCTGTTTTTTAAATGTCTTTTTGAAAGTTTCATAATATAGGAGTGCTCACGCTATAGTTATGGAAGATTTATTGATGAATGAAGTCGCTGTCGTTAGGTCCCTCAGTTGGGATTTACTAACTGTGGCCCAATACTTCATCGCAGAAAATGTCTGCATAAAATCGGGCAACGTTTGTCATCGCAATACAATCGATAATATTTCTTTCGCTATTTCCAACACAAATAAATCGATAAGAACTATAACAGTTGTGTATTTGTGTGTGTCAACAGACAGTCTACATTTGTATAAATAAAACCACATTTTTTTTATTAACGTCCGTACTCTATGATAACGAGGGATCAGCGTTAACGGTAAAGGAATAATTAAAATTTGAAGAGCCCGCACTCGAACGCCGAATAAGAAAGAAAGAATATCGACGAAACAATCGACCGTGTCCCACGACTCATCAAACATCGCCATATTTATTCCGCAAAGTAGAAGTGGAACGGGGGAAAGAAACCAACTTCTATATGAAAATGTTTCCCTCTCTTTTTCTTGACTTTTGTCCTCGCCGGGTTTTTTTTTTTGTTCCTTCATTGTGTTCGCGTCTGAGAAACTAATCGCCAAGAAAGCGGCGGGGTGGGGGGAGTGAGCGTTATTGCGCCCCCTTGCCACCCTAAACTCTTATGAATACACCCCTTCCACCTATTTGTTCTGCCACAAACACACAGCCGACTCCAGTTTACTTTACTGTTTTATACCATTTCAAATTACAGGATTGTTATTAAAGATGGCAGATATCTCCGTGTTTTTTCTTTCGTTTTACCGCCCCCCCCTCGTCTCCCTCTTTCATCTTTAATAAAGCATCGCCTTAATTTTTCCTTTTTTTACACGAGTGTGTCTTTTAAAATTGCCAATTGTGTTCTTTTGCTGACAAATTGTCATTCGTGTTGCGTTATTTCAATTCGAAACATTTTTTTTTTTAAGGCGAAAAGCACATTGAGGCTATTATTGTCTCCCTAAATGTAAGTGTGAGTGTAAAGTGTTAAAGTCGTAAGTGTAGTGTTGTAAGTGTAAGTGTGTGTTAGACCTTAAACACATTTAAAATATTGGGTTGATTTTTTTTTCGATACATCACTTCTCTCTCTCTCTCTCTCTCTCTCTCTCTCTCTCTCTCTCTCTTTCCCTTTCTTTATCTCTTCTGAAAAAAATTCATTTCATAGATATATTGATAGATGGGCTAAATTCAGTTTCAACTGTAATAAAATAAAAAATTATAAGTGAACTAATGAGACATTTTTATTAAGCAAAATACATCTATCGGTTCGGCTGTATTTAGCTTTTCTACCGAAAATATCCGAATTTTCCCGAGCGTTACCGAATTATGAAACATTTATCGCTGAGCTGAACCGAAGAATTTTATGATTTCAAAACCGACATTTTCGAAAAACGCTGGAGAAAGTAGAAGTTTTTGAGGGAAAAACTCCTGAAATTGTCAGTCCTTCCTGACAGAGAATCCTTGTCAGCTGTGTTAATAGCAATCATAAAATTAAGTAGAAGTTGACTAATTGGTATTTAAAGGCGAACATGTAAGACGAAAGCAGTTCTTTTGAGTATCGCGAGGGACGTCTAAATCCTCTCAATAGGTGCAGCTAGTCTGCACCCCCTGCGGGGCAAGACGCAAAGCCTACATTACAGTACTTTTATGTTCAATTTTTCATCGCACAATTATATAGTAATAACAGTGGAAATTAACTTTTTTTATGTTTAACGTGGCCTAGTGGATAGCGTACTGGGCTTTCACCCCGAAAACCCGGGTTCGATTCCCAGCCAGGGCTTGGCATTTTCATACGCTATAAATCATCCCATCGTCTGCATTAGCCCAAGTGTGTACAATAGTCGAACGGCCGCCTCGGTGGTCTAGTTGAGAGCGTACTAGGCTTTCACCCCGAGGACCCGGGTTCTATTCCTGGCCAGGGCTTGGCATTTTCATACGCTGTAAATCATCCCATCGTCTGCATTAGTCCAAGTGTGTAAAATAGTCGAACGGCCGCCTCGGTGGTCTAGTTGATAGCGTACTAGGCTTTCACCCCGAGGACCCGGGTTCTATTCCTGGCCAGGGCTTGGCATTTTCATACGCTGTAAATCATCCCATCGTCTGCATTAGCCCAAGTGTGTACAATAGTCGAACGGCCGCCTCGGTGGTCTAGTTGATAGCGTACTGGGCTTTCACCCCGAACACCCGGGTTCATTCCTGGCCAGGGCTTGGCATTTTCATACGCTGTAAATCATCCCATCGTCTGCATTAGCCCAAGTGTGCACAATAGTCGAACGGCCGCCTCGGTGGTCTAGTTGATAGCGTACTGGGCTTTCACCCCGAACACCCGGGTTCAATTCCCGGCCAGGGCTTGGCATTTTCATACGCTATAAATCATCCCATCGTCTGCATTAGCCCAAGTGTGTACAATAGTCGAACAGCCGCCTCGGTGGTCTAGTTGATAGCGTACTGGGCTTTCCCCCCGAACACCCGGGTTCGATTCCCGGCCAGGGCTTGGCATTTTCATACGCTATAAATCATCCCATCGTCTGCATTAGCCCAAGTGTGTACAATAGTCGAACGGCCGCCTCGGTGGCCAAGTTGATAGCGTACTAGGCTTTCACCCCGAGGACCCGGGTTCATTCCTGGCCAGGGCTTGGCATTTTCATACGCTATAAATCATCCCATCGTCTGCATTAGCCCAAGTGCACAGTAGTCGAACGGCCGCCTCGGTGGCCTAGTTGATAGCGTACTAGGCTTTCACCCCGAACACCCGGGTTCGATTCCCGGCCAGGGCTTGGCATTTGCATACGCTATAAATCATCCCATCGTCTGCATTAGCCCAAGTGTGCACATTTGGAAATTAACAAAACTACACAAAACATAAGATTAGTTTCTTTTTACGAGATAATGTCTAACTCGCCATAGTCTTCTTTCACGTGTATGTTGATGGTTATTTCGTTTTAAGCGATCCTAATACATTGCATTGTTCAGAACCGGGTACGTACTTTAATGGCCTTAGAATAAAGCTAACACAAGTGAACAAACCGGGAAAATCAAGCCAGGAAATAAAGTCTGTAATAAAAATAAGCGATAATTAACAAAAAGTGAAAATAAATAAAACTGACTGCTACTTTTGATAAATTGGACAAGTCAGTTATAATTCTTGACATATAACATACATTATGACGACATAAATTCCGAAAGTCAAGTAAAAAAAATATATTATTTTCGTTCCGTAAAACGCCCAGCGTTAAAATTTACAAATCCAGATATTATAACCTGAAATCAAAATTTTTAATCTTTTTTGTTTTGAGTTGGAAAAATACTTACAGACAAACAGAAAATTAACTTTTCCGTAACCTTTGTTAACCTTTATATGTTATGACAAATTACTTGCGTTCATAAACAAAACGTATCTTAAATAGGACAATCACTACAGTACATTGTCGGGGAATGACTTCTGTCAGGGGCGGTGTCGGCAATCTAGATACACCAAATGTTTGACGTTTTGCATCCTGCCCCTACGTTTTGTTGATTCGGGCGATATACTCGTAAAAATACTTACTCGGTGGCCTAGTTGATAGCGTACTAGGCTTTCACCCCGAGGACCCGGGTTCGCTTCCCGGCCAGGGCTTGGCATTTTCATACGCTATAAATCATCCCATCGTCTGCATTATAGTCTGCACAATGGTCGGACGTTAGAAAAAAAAACCATTGTATCGAACCTAGATAACGAGAACGTGGGGTTGGGCACTTGGTTGTATTAAATTTATTTTTATAATTGAATTGCGTAACTTTTAATGAATATGAACATTTTGAACTATTAAGACATACAATTTTGTAGCAATAAAATGACTGATAAAAACCACTTAAAATGTGGATGGAGGTAATCAGCTTTAATAAAATGTCGTAATAGTTTCAAAAGAACTGCTTTTGTCTTACATGTTCGCCTTTAAATACCAATTAGTCAACTTCTACTTAATTTTATTATTGCTATTAACACAGCTGACAAGGATTCCTTGTCAGGAAGGACTGACAATTTCAAAAGTTTTCTACTTTCTCCAGCGTTTTTCGAAAATATCGATTTTGAAATTATAAAATTCTTTACTTCAGCGCAGCGATAAATAAGTTTCATCATTCGGTCACGCTCGGAAAAATTCGGGCATTTTCGGTAGAAGAGGTAAATACAGTCGAACCGATAGATGTATTTTGCTTAATAAAAATGTCTCATTAGTTCACTTATAATTTTTTATTTTATTACAGTTGAAACTGAATTTAGCCCATCTATCAATATATCTATGAAATGAAAGCGTTAGTTGGTTGCACATCCTATGACGCACTCCAAAAATCACTTGATCTTGTGACAGTTGTATCAATCTTGTCTTAGTCCAAATCAAACGGTTTTATCCTGTCCAACCGCCGAACTTGAACCGAATTGTCGAGACCTTGTAGCATCTCGATTACTTCATGCTTCCTAGCAAATCGCCTTTTCGTTTTTTTGTGATTAACGTCCGACTACTGTGTACACTTGGGCTAATGCAGACGATGGGATGATTTATAGCGTATGAAAATGCCAAGCCCTGGCCGGGAATCGAACCCGGGTCCTTAGGGTGAAAGCCTAGCACGCTATCAACTAAGCCACCGAGGCGGCTATGTGATCGTTCTCAATTACAGTGCAATATACATTTAGGAAATTCACAATTTATAATTTAACCGTAAAATTTTTGTCTTCTGAAAAAACAACGCTACTCTAAATGCAAGCAAGCTCCAATTCGTCCTTATATTATCACAAAAAATCCCTACTGAATATTAAATAACACACAGAAATAATCAAAGATAAAATTATAAAGCAATGTATTCATTCATCTACTGTCTAAGACAAAATCGGTAATAAATATTTAACAAGCAGGATGTACAATACTTGACAGCAGACGGGATGGTACAAATTAAGCCAGCAGAGGCCTGAGAAGGGGTTAATTAAAGCACTGGTCTCCGCGTGTGTTTACACCAGCCCAATATCAACTCAAGACACGCCCTTAACTACTTATTGCCTTTAAACAAGATCGCGTCCTCTTTGTTCTGAGCTCTCCTTTCTGTCTTTCTGCGTGCATCCGTCTGCAGATTTTATTAAAACTTCAAACAATTGTTTGCTTTAGGTCTTTACGAAACCGGATGTTACGGACCGGAAGTAACCGGCCGGATGTGTCGTTGTGTTGGTAAAAGTGTAGTTGATCGTGATTAGTTACTTGTAGCAAAGATTTACAAAACCAAAACAGATTGTATGTAACCAGACCATATTATCAAGTCTGTTATTTAGACGAGTTGTTAAGAAAAGAACAAAACTAGTGAAAAAGTTACTGAAGCTATCTTTATTTCCTGTATTTTAGAAATATCAACGCAAAACTGGAAAAGAAATATGTTTACAGATAGTCTGACTGAACTGTTGCAAAATTTTATACATATTTTCTGTCATTAAAATAACATAACAAATTAATCATCGTATTTCAACAAATGTTCTTCAAACTTCTGCCTCTACAGGTCAAAGTGCACGATTTTAAACAACAAACTTTTTCAGCAACACAGAAAACCGAAGCCAAACAACCTCGACGGAGGTCACTGTTCATTTTATTTTTTCTGTATATTTACAGATTTTTCGTTTTTGTTAACGTCCAGCCGAATATTTTGGAAATTAATGCCACATAAGAGTTACACGGTACTTTTTGGAATCACGATAACGTTGTGAATTTTAATAAAAATCGTGTAATCGTGTTTAGCGTTTGTGACGTGTGTTTTCAATGTTTTGTTACGAGTTCGACCGAGGGATTTCACGTTTTGTATTACGGCCTGAAGATGAAACGGTGAGGTTTCGAAACCGCGTTGCCTTTAGTGAGTTAAAAGACCACAACACGGAAGAGAATAGGTTATAATCCTAATTATTTAAATATGTGGTCCGGTGGATGCAGTGCAATAATGAAATAAAAGAAGAGGATCCATCCTCTTCTTTGGAAGGAGAGCTGTATCTATGCTGAATGGGGTGTTGTGGGATCAAAACATTTCAAAAGCGAATATAAAAAGAATGTATGACACAGTTGTAGAAAGCATTATAACTTATGGTAGTGAGGTATGGCCAATTAAGAGCAGAACAGAAAGAATGCTGTTGGCTACTGAGATGGACTTTTGGAGAAGAGCGGCAGGAAGATCAAGAAAAGAGAGAGTGAGAAATGAAAGTATACGGAGGATAATGGACGTAAGGCATACAATTGTAGAGGATATAAGAACAAAACAACTGGTTTGGTACGGGCATGTACAAAGAATGCCGGATGAGCGAATTCTCAAAAAAGTCATGCGATGGCGAACACCTGGAAGAAGAAAACGAGGAAGGCCGAGACTGAGCTGGAGAGAGGGAGTCGAAAAGGAAATTTAAAAAAGGGATCTACCAGAAGACCTGTGGTGGGACCGCGATCAGTGGAGGTTGGAGATCGGAAGACGGCGTAGAACGTTGTAGACCGAATTATAGATAGAAGAAGAGGATCCAAAAGTTTGTCGCCTTCAAACTGCACGCACCACATAGGTTTCCTTTACAGGACAGAAGAAGAATACTATAGATAATCTATTTACGTAACTTACCTGACGTTTGTATAATTCAATGAAGGAAAGTTTTGAATCTCACATGGAAACAATAACATCTTTACAAAACATACTTCCGCAATTCGGTACCGAAAGATGTTCACTGGAAGCTGTTATAAAATTTTACCAAGAAGGTTTATCACAAAAATGGATTTTTTTTTGGTGTTTAACGTCCGACTATTGTGCACACTTGGGCTAATGCAGACGATGGGATGATTTATAGCGTACGAAAATGCCAAGCCCTGGCCGGAAATCGAACCCGGGTCCTCGGTGTGAAAGTCCAGTACGCTATCAACTAGGCCACCGAGGCGGCTCAAAAAGGGATTATCCAGAGTGTGTTTATGTCGTGGGGAAAAAAGTGGAGTCAGGAAAAACCTGAATGTTTGCCCAAAAGAGCCATTAGTTCTCTAGAAAAATGTGACCAACATCTGTACCCTTTCGAAACTACCCGTGGACAGTTGTTTCTGTCGCAACCGTGGAGATGACTTTTTCCAGCCTTAGAAGAATTAAGATTTACTTGAGGAACAGCACATCCGAAAGTAGACTTGCTTTCTGTCCATAGCGACATTACAGTTACTGACGATAAAGTTCTTGATACGAGAACTGTACCGAGAAAGTGTGGACTTTGTTCTGTAAACATAAAAAGACAAGTTTTAACACCTATCATATTTTGGGGCTGGTTGTGATGTCGGATTTTGCATGATGCGAGAGCACAAATTCATATTGAAATATAACAGTATATTTTGCGCGTTGTAAGTCGTATATTATTTTAATTATAATTCACATTTTCTGTGTTTCCAACCGGGGAACTTGCGCGTGTGAAGCGCACGTGATAACCACTATATACTGAAACTACGAAGAATTTTGACCGATATAGATAAGTAAAAAATGAATCGTTTATTTATTTTTGATAAATATGTAATAGTAAAGGATCAGTTGTTTTATATTAATTCGTAACGATCAGCTGATTTCAATGAACAGCTGACATGATATATTAAGTTTCAGGTTATGTTGTTAAAAACTAACTATGTTATTTTGTCGTATTTTTCGAACAAATTATGGTAACGAAAATACATGGAAAGAGAAAACGCATGATTTTTATTTTTAGTTCAGTTACAGAAAGTTTCACGCTTCAGACTGTAATAATATTTATGTAGTGGAGTTAGTTTGATAATTGGTAATATCACAACATTCTTACGCGATGTCTAAAATTCATTTTGTTTAAACGCGCTACAAAACCCTCTTAAAGTTAATATCCAAACAATCTTTGAATTAGAGTCGATGAAACACACACACACACACACACACACACACACACACACACACACACACACACACACACACACACACACACACACACACACACACACACACACACACACACACACACACACACACACACACACACACAACAGACGTCACACACACACACACACACACACACACACACACACAACAAACATCATAAAAACACACACACACACAACAGACATCACACACACACACACACACACACACACACACACACACACACACACACACACAAACACACACACAACAGACATCACACACACACACACACACACACACACAACAGACATCACACACACACACACACACACACACACACACACACACACACACACAGCAGACATCACACACACGCGCGCACACGCACACACACAACAACAACAACAACAACAACAAACATCATAAAAACACACACACACAACAGACATCACACACACACACACACACAAACACATACACACAACAGACATCACACACACACACACACACACACACACACACACACACACACACACACACACACACACATACATACACACACACACAACACACATCTCACACACGCGCGTTCGCGCATACCCACACACACACACACACACACACACACACACACACACACACACACACACACACACACACACACACACACACACACACACACACACACACACACACACACACACACACACACACACACACACACACACACACACACACACACACACACACACACACACACACACACACACACACACACACACACACACACACACACACACACACACACACACACACACACACACACACACACACACACACACACACACACAACAGACATCACACACAAACACACATCAAACACATACAACAGACATCACACACACACACACACACACACACACACACACACACACACACACACACACACACACACACACACACACACACACACACACACACACACACACACACACACACACACACACACACACACACACACACACACAACAGACATCATGCACACACACACAGACATCACACACATACACACACAACGGTTGTGATTACATTTTTCTTTTCTCCGTCAAATTGTAACCCCAACATTCGCCAATGCAAAGTAAACTTGTTACTTTTGACATCTTATTAATATCACCAAAAACTGTTTCGTTGAAGGATACGTAGGCCTAACCCTGACAACAGGTGGCGCAGATTCCCTCAGCGCTCCTGTAAAACCAAAAATAAGTGAAAGCGTGACGAGCCCGACAAGAGAACTTCACCCCGTGTTTCCTTAAAACCACGTTCACGGTTGTTGACATAATTATCCCACTATGAATACTAAACAGTTAAGCATGTTGATTTTTCTCCCCCTCCACCGTCTTATACACATAAATTACTTGCTGCTGAGGAGGGCAGAAGGGCCTAATCTCAAAATGCAGACATGATTCCGTCAACAAGCAGAATGACTTTATTCTACCTCTGGTGCTTTTTAATAAGGTTATAATACGCGTACAATACAGCTGAGTACACCCATGGCAATGTTTATAATTAGACGCCGTTAACTTAGAACTATCAAAATTTAATTATCATTTTACTTTGTCACTATAGCAAGTATAAAGAATCTGATTTTGTTACTGAAAGGTTTAATAATAAACATCCTATTGGTAAAAAAAGATAAACAATAAAAATCTTATTGATAAAACAAGATAAACAATAAAAATATTATTGGTAAAACAAGGTAAACAATAAAAACCTTTTTGGTAAAACAACATAAACAATAAACATCTTATTGGTAAAACAAGATAAACAATAAAAATATTATTGATAAAACAATACAAACATTAAAAATATTACTGGTAAAACAAGCTAAACAATAAAAACCTTACTGGTAAAACAACATAAACAATATACATCTTATTTGTAAAACAAGATAAACAATAATAAAATATTATAGGTAAAACAAGGTAAACAATACAAATATTATTTGCAAAACAAGATTAACAATCAATTAATATCTTATTGGTAAAACAACGTAAAAAATAAAAAATAAACTTATTGATAAAACAATGTAAACAATAAACTTGTTATTGGTAAAACAAGATAGACAATAACAATTTTATTGATAAAACATGATTAACAATAAATATCTTATTGATAAAACAAAGTAAAAATAAAAAAAACTTATTGGGAAAACTATGTAAAACAAGATAAACAATAAAAATCTAATTGATAAAACAAGATTAACAATTAATATCTTATTGATAAAACAAAGTAAAAATAAAAAAAACTTATTGGGAAAACTATGTAAAAAAAGATAAACAATAAAAATCTTATTGATAAAACAATAAAAACACTATAAATATTATTGGTAAAACAATAAACATATTATTGGTCATTCTTTCGTCTTGTGAACATTCCCTGATCGGTTAAGCCCCAGCGTCCACACTGGCGACCTACAAAAGCCCAAATTCTCGAGTCATCAGCTCCTCGCCTCGCTTAATCTTACTTAAACATTATTAATAGTCCAAAGAGTGGCTAATAAACACGTACAAATTGCGGCGAATTAATCACGCCCGATAATAAGATTATCGCTGACAACGTTTTTCGAAAGATTGAAATTTATTTGATAAAAGAAGCCCACAACACTGAATTAGCGGACAAAGCTTTGAAATCGCTCGGAATGGTGTCGGAAGGTCAGCTTTACAGTTCGGGTTGGAGTTAAGGTAATAAATTAGAAGCAGAATCAGGATTAAATACGGAACCAGTAGCTGGCACCTAAGTGATGGTTCATACAAGAAGACACAGTGAGGATGGACCATATTGTACAAGCCTGTGGACCATATTGTACAAGCCTGTGGACCATATTGTACAAGCCTGTGGACCATATTGTACAAGCTTGTGGACCATATTGTACAAGCCTGTGGACCATATTGTACCTGCAATTTAATAACTTGAACAACATTGTAACACAAACAGTTTTTTGAAATTCTATTGAAGATTTATTTTTTAGAACGCAACAGTACCTTTGCATCAATCCTCCATCTTTATTAGTCTAATTAGTGTAAAGTATAGACGTTAAAGGGGACAAAATCAATAAAAAACTGTGCATTAGCTTAAATATATGTAACATTTTCCAATATGCACATAATTGATCAAGCGATGCGAGGCTCTTTGTTTGGTTTGTGTGTTTCTTTGTTACGCAGTTTTGGCCAAACGAATCGACCGATTGTTTTGAAATTTGGTACGGAGGTATCTTGTATAATGTCCAAAAGACTTATTGTAATATTTTTCAAATGACTTTCTTCTGACGGCCTCTGATTTAACGATTAGTGCAAATTTAACCAAACGCATTGACCGATTGTTTTGAAATTTTGTGATAAAGGCCAAGATACTTATGCGTAAGATTTTTCTCCAATAACTTCCGTTTCAAGATGGCTGTCTGTGATTTAACTACGAGCGAACGAAATTTTAATCAAACGCATTGACCGATTGTTTTGAAATTTCGTGATAAAGGCCAAAATACGTATGCGTAAGATTTTTTCCCAATGACTTCCGTTTCAAGACGGCTGTCTGTGATTTAACTATGAGCGAACGAAATTTTAATCAAACGCATTGACCGATTGTTTTGAAATTTCGTGATAAAGGCCAAAATACTCATGCGTAAGATTTTATCCCAACGACTTCCGTTTCAAGATGGCTGTCTGTGATTTAACTATGAGCGAACGAAATTTTAATCAAACGCATTGACCGATTGTTTTGAAATTTCGTGATAAAGGCTAAAATACTCATGCGTAAGATTTTATCCCAATGACTTCCGTTTCAAGACGGCTGTCTGTGATTTAACTGTGAGCGAACGAAATTTTAATCAAACGCATTGACCGACTGTTTTGAAATTTCGTGATAAAGGCCAAAATACTTATGCGTAAGTTTTTTTCGCAATGACTTCCGTTTCAAGACGGCTGTCTGTGATTTAACTATGAGCGAACGAAATTTTAATCAAACGCATTGACCGATTGTTTTGAAATTTCGTGATAAAGGCCAAAATATTCATGCGTAAGATTTTATCCCAACGACTTCCATTTCAAGATGGCTGTCTGTGATTTAATATGAGCGAACGAAATTTTAATCAAACGCATTGACCGACTGTTTTGAAATTTCGTGATAAAGGCCAAAATACTTATGCGTAAGATTTTATCACAATGACTTCCGTTTCAAGATGGCTGTCTGTGATTTAACTACGAGCGAACGAAATTTTAATCAAACGCATTGACCGATTGTTTTGAAATTCCGTGATAAAGGCCAAAATACTTATGCGTAAGATTTTATCCCAACGACTTCCGTTTCAAGATGGCTGTCTGTTATTTAACTACGAGCGAACGAAATTTTAATCAAACGCATTGACCGATTGTTTTGAAATTTTGTGATAAAAGGCCAAAATACTTATGCGTAAGATTTTATCACAATGACTTCCGTTTCAAGATGGCTGTCTGTGATTTAACTACGAGCGAACGAAATTTTAATCAAACGCATTGACCGATTGTTTTGAAATTCCGTGATAAAGGCCAAAATACTTATGCGTAAGATTTTATCCCAACGACTTCCGTTTCAAGATGGCTGTCTGTTATTTAACTACGAGTGAACGAAATTTTAATCAAACGCATTGACCGATTGTTTTGAAATTTTGTGATAAAAGGCCAAAATACTTATGCGTAAGATTTTATCCCAATGACTTCCGTTTCAAGACGGCTGTCTGTGATTTAACTGTGAGCGAACGAAATTTTAATCAAACGCATTGACCGATTGTTTTGAAATTTCGTGATAAAGGCCAAAATACTCATGCGTAAGATTTTATCACAATGACTTCCGTTTCAAGACGGCTGTCTGTGATTTAACTATGAGCGAACGAAATTTTAATCAAACGCATTGACCGTTTGTTTTGAAATTTCGTGATAAAGGCCAAAATACTCATGCGTAAGATTTTATCCCAATGACTTCCGTTTCAAGATGGCTGTCTGTGATTTAACTATGAGAGAACGAAATTTAAAACAAACGCATTGACCGATTGTTTTGAAATTTCGTGATAAAGGCCAAAATACGTATGCGTAAGTTTTTTTCCCAACGACTTCCGTTTCAAGATGGCTGTCTGTGATTTAACTATGAGCGAACGAAATTTTAATCAAACGCATTGACCGATTGTTTTGAAATTTCGTGATAAAGGCAAAAATACTCATGCGTAAGATTTTATCACAATGACTTCCGTTTCAAGATGGCTGTCTGTGATTTAACTACGAGCGAACGAAATTTTAATCAAACGCATTGACCGATTGTTTTGAAATTTCGTGATAAAGGCCAAAATACTTATGCGTAAGATTTTATCCCAATGACTTCCGTTTCAAGATGGCTGTCTGAGATTTAACTACGAGCGAACGACATTTTAATCAAACGCATTGACCGATTGTTTTTAAATTTCTTACGACAATACATTGTTTAAAGCAAGAAAGACGTATGTGTAAGATATTTTCCCATTCGTTTCTTTTTCAAAATGGCGTTCTCTGATTCAACGTTGAGAGTGTAGCCGCTAGTTGTTTTCTGTAATACTGGCTGAACGGTATCATAATTTTGACATTTTCACAGAGAAAAAGCATATAAAATCCAATGAAGTTGGTTCAGTTACATTTTTCTTAAATACCGGTTACCGTTTAAACGGGTGGGAAAATGGGAAAATTTATAAGCGTTTTCGTGGAACGAGAGACAGCTCAGATCCTCATTTATATATCTAAGGTAAATACAAGTTGAATGTGTAATACCAATAAGATGATACGCTAAATAAACAGCTGTTCGGAAGGAACGACTGAGACCACCGACCAGTCTGTTCTGGAGTGAGGCTGAGGCTAGTTCGCGCAAGGCTACTGCGCTCAGATATGGGAAATTGTGCATCGTGATTTTGGATATAGAACATTCTCGCGAACACCGAACGTCATAAATTTCATGCGTTCTATATTTTTTTGCCAGTAAGGAGAATTAAAAAAAACGACAGTGCGAACTTGTGTGTTTTCACCGATTTTGTAGCTCCGTTTTTAAGAAAAGAAATATCGGCTAACCTGGGGGGGGAAAACCACTAAACTCTGTTAGCGGAAAAATAAACAATCAAGCTGTTTAATACAATTAAAGTCTGTATCTTTAATTCATTTTTTTTTCACTAATATATTTTTGTAAATGGCCCTAGTTTATTATTATTTTAGTTACTCATAGTGACGTCACTAATAATAATATTTGTTACTTTTAGTGAACCTTATATCTTCCAGAAGAATATAGTTATTTTTGTTTTGTTAAATTTTGTTTTGGTGGATAACGGACATTTATTGTGTAAGATGTTATATTCCAAAAGGTTGGTAAAGATTTAAGTTCAGTTGTTCAGTTTAAGTTAAAGTTTAAGTTTAGTTTTAATTTTTGTTGTTGTCTGCCTTACTGAAAGTTGAACTAATTTATCAATATAAGTGTGCTATATTTTAATTATTATTTTTTCCCTTACAATTTTATACGAAAACATAAGTAATTAATTTAAATATTTTTTTCCTGTCACTACTTACTTTTTTTAACTTTTAATGTGTCATATTAAAAAAAAAACAAATTATAAATTTTTGAAAAGCAACAACTTTGATTTCTTTGGTCACCCTGAGCATTGTAACCTCGCACGGGCATTCTAGTTGTCTTGGCCTAAACAATGGGGTATAAATTATATTAAAATTAAAGACAACGTGGCGCTCAACAAATGGTTCATTGAAATAAGATACAAACTTAGTTATGGCCCACACCCCTTCTCCTCTTAAGCTAGCAAACAAATATTTATTACAGGAACGTAATAAGCGCTTTGTATATTAATTACAAATATACTGCGAAGTATACTGTTTCACCAATGGTCGTTAATATTTGTGAAAAATATTTTAATGTTCAACAAAACAATAATTATTTTCCAAAGTATTGTTAATTTCTTATCATTGTAAAAAGCTTTTAAAAGATCGGAGGCTTTATTTTCACCCAAAATAAAAACACACAAACACGTTAAGCCATTTCTTCGGTCAAAGCCAAATTAATATCGCCACGCGTACTTCACTGCCATCAAAATATTGGAAGTACCCTGAAGCACATTACCAGCTGGGAGGCGAGCCTTATTTATCGTGGCTTACGACCACACACCAGTAATCCCAGATTAGGCTCCAGTACAGGTGTCCCACACTAGGATCGATGCACTTTGCGTTTTACTACCGGATCACATTTTGCTATATAAAGACGTCATTAACGGCGAAACAGGCCACAATTTACACTTAGACTGAAGACAAGCTGGGACGCATCTATCGGACGAGTGTTAAGTTACACGATATTTGGACAGGGTAGGGTTTATGTTAAATGTGTTATTTAACAAATTACACATTACTGAAATAATGTACTGAAACTTAAGAAAAGAGTTAGTCATATTTATAAAGACTATAAGCGTAGGTTATTTTATTCATTGTTGTCTGGAATAGTGTATTTTGTACCATAGGCGTAAAATCAAAGTAATTATACCACTACTAATAGTTCAAAAAACATTAGACTTCGCAGTATATGTTTCACTAATATGTAGAACGAACCACGACAGCGCTAGTAACGTTTTCCGCCAATTTAATCCTTAATATTACAAAAAACAATATTACTAGACCAAATATATTGGAAATTTTATGCTCTTTCCTTCCTCACAGAGCGGTAAAAATTATGATAGCTCTTGCGGTTCTACTAGTATTACAGGAAATAACCAGCAGCTACACTCTCAAGGTTAAATCAGAGCCCGCCATCTTGAAACGGAAGTGAATGGGAAAATATCTTACACACACGTCTTTCGGGATATAACAAAATTCCGTACCAAATTTCAAAACAATCGGTCATGAGTTTGGCCGAAACGTTATGCGTACATTCGTTATTTTAAATCAGAGACCGCCATTTTGAAAATGAAGTAAGTATGGAAACAATCTTACACATGTTCGTCGGGCTTTATACAATGTACCTCCGTACCAAATTTCAAAAAAATCGGTCAATATGTGTGGTGTGTTTGTGTGTGCGCGCGCACGTGTGTGCGGTGTGTGTGTGTGTGTGTGTGTGTGTTCGTGCTGCGTGCGTGCGTGTTTGTGTGTGTGTGTGTGTGTGTGTGTGTGTGCGCGCGCGCACGTGTGTGCGGTGTGTGTGTGTGTGTGTGTTCGTGCTGCGTGCGTGCGTGTGTGTGTGTGTGTGTGTGTGTGTGTGTGTGTGTGTGTGTGTGTGCGCGCGCGCGCGTATGTGTGTGATGCGTGTGTGTGTGCGCGTGTGTGTGTGTGTGTGTGTGTGTGTGTGTGTGTGTGTGTGTGTGTGTGTGTGTGTGTGTGTATTCGTGCTGCGTGCGTGCGTGTGTGTGCGCGCGCGTGTGTGTGATGCGTGTGGTGTGTTGTGTGTGGTGTGTTGTGTGTGTATGTGCGCACGCGTGCGTGTGTGTGGTGCGCGCGCGCCTGTGTGTGTGTGTGTGTGTGTGAGTTTTATCCCTTAGCATTGAACATAAACGTACTAGAAGTACAGCTACAGTGCTCGATATCAGAAGCTAAAGTCCAAGTAATTGGTCTATCTGCCGCTAGGAACGCTGAAAGCTGCAAGGACAAGTGATGGAAACGTTTGAGAAAATAGACAATACTATTAGCCTGTCTATTCAACTATAGTTGAACACTCTGCCGCTAGATGCCAGCAGCAGCGAGGTTATATTATCAAAAAATAATCTTCGCGAGTAGATCAACACAATATTCAACAAAGTACTTCCTTCACCGATGACGTAGGCAATCCTTAATGTATTCAGAACGGGGAATCACTCACGCTGAATTCTTTCATAGCGTTACATAAACATGACATCGTTCGGAGGTAATAAAATCAATTTAAATTTGAGCGCGGAGTACGATTTTGTGTCGCACCGTGCTAGTCTATTGCGGTCGCCATTATTCTAAGTGAGGGCATGAATTATTGAACACCCGCAATCAGCAAGTCACATGAAAGCCTCATCCTACATTCTTATATCATCAGTGGTAAAGCCCTGCCGTTGATTTACCGTAGCAAATAAATTTAAATACCCAATGCCAGTCGAAAACCGAACCTACTAGTGCGTCGATATCGCTTCCGACGCTCCGGACCGAGACGCACTGAAATATGAAATTCTCCGAAAGTAGCTCCCTCCGGCCCTCGTGCTTTATGACATATTTCACTTCTCATCCTGCGTTTCCCTCCCCCGTCGTCTTTTCTCACTTTCGTGCATGCTCAAAGTCTTATTTGAAATTTATTCTCGACCCGGCTCTCGCTTTATCCTTCTTCCATGTCGGGGCGGAATTCATGCGACCTTTGACTTTGACAAGTCTCGAGCGTTGACGAGCGTGACCCGGCATCGGAATTACTTATTCTAAACAATAACCCCGCGTAAAGTAAAGTGTGAGCTACTGTACAGGCTGTACGAGGCTACTGTTGGCAACCCTGCAGGCTACTTAGGGTATTGTGGTAAATACAGTAACGTTGTAACGACTTTCTTCAGAACAATTCGAATATTTAAGGTTGACTTAAATGTAAAACTGTCAACAAAACGGACGAGTTGAGAAAATATCGAGAAATGATTAAAATAAACAGAAAAATCGTTTAAGTCAGGCTATTCATCCATTCGGTTGCGATTAAATGTAAAAATTAATCAAAACTCGAGGCCACATTTGAAATAAAACAATTACAACAAAACCTTTTTTAACGTAAAAGCTGATTAATTAATTTAAAAAAGTTTTATTAATTATAGGCAGTAATCTGGAAAAATAAAGCTTTCAGTAAGTTTTATTGGTTATAGGCCTTCTAATCTTGAAAAATAAAATTTTCAATAAGTTTTATTAGTTATAGTTCCTAATCTTGAAAAATAAATTTTCAATAGTACTACTAGTTATAGGTCTTAATCTTAAAACCAAAACTAAATATTCAACCATCTGTTTGGCTAACGTGATGGAATCAAATTTATCGAAAATAAGTTTAATAACAACACGAACAAATATTCCCCGCAGGGGGGTGCAGACTAGCTTGAGAGGATTTAGACGTCCTTCGCGGTACCCGAGTCTAACACACACTTACACTTACGACTTTGACACTTTACACTCACACTTACATTTAGGGAGTCGATAATAGCCTCAATGTGCTTTTCGCCTTGAAATAAAAAGAGGAACAAATATTGAATTAAACGAACATGCTTCAAAACGAACCATGACCACCGTCAAAATTATCTGATTTTTTTAAAATGTGGCTTGATAATTGTAATCCTGCATAAGTTTAGTTATATATCGAAAATACGAAAATAAAATTTTGCAGCCGTTTGTTTTTTGCAAATTTAAATTTGAACCCAGTTATACGATTGACCAAAATTATTACGGTAGTGATATATTTTCAAAAAAATATAAGAAACTGGATTCTTTAAAATGGAAATTGGCATTCATTTTGAAAAAATGCGCGGATTTTTCTTGGTCTGAATTTACGTTAGCTATAGCAAAAAAAAAAATTGTTTTACATATAGAAATGATCGTTTATTCAATGTTTTTAGTTTCTATCACATTTGCTTCTATCACTACAGCGATACAGTTGTTTGCCGGATTGTTTTTATACTTATTGAGTTAAATAGTTCACTTCCATCAGTACAGATTATTAGCATTACCCGTCGCGGCTTCGCCCACGAAACTTAAACTGTTTCAGTAATATAATAATTTAGAAACATAAAAAAAATGTAATAATAAAAGCGTGATCATCTAAACTCGTGATTATTTTACAGTGAATATGAAAAAATATTATAACCTGAATATGTTGTTTTATTGTCTTCAAACGTGTTCCATTCGAATTTAAGAAAATCTGATCAAGAATATTTTTGTCCAATACAAACATTTATACCTATTCTATACTTTTGTCCTTTTAGGGGATGAATTTGGGGGGGAAATACTGAATTGCGTGTATCATAATTTGTGTTTTAAAATATTTTGTTTACTTTTAAGAAAATTTGATAAAAACTATTTTTCTCCAATGCAAACACTCTTTCATCTCCCATGATAACTCTTTTTCCATTTTTATTCTTTTAGAGGATGAATTCAGAAAAATGTTGAAATATGTGTTTCATAGCATATTTCTAGAATATAAGAAAAAAAATATTTTTTTCAATACAAAATTGTACCCCTTTTTTATATTTTATACCTTCTTTCAATCTCTTTAGGAGATGCGTTTCGGGGAAAAGGTGAACAATACATTTCATTACTTATACTTAAGAGTACTTTGTTACGTTTTAAGAAGGTCAGATGAAAAACACATTTTTTTCCTATAAAAATTGTTGTACCTCATGTTTACCTCTTTAGGGGTTGCATACTGGGAAATCGTTTTTCAGTGCACTCCTTTTTCAGTGCATCTCGACAATGTTGTAAGAAGGTACCCTGAAAATTTCAAATCTCTAGCTATAATAGTATTGGCTGTACGTTGATTATTAAATTTGGACTGGGTAAGTAGTTTAATGGTGTTAAAATCAAATTTTCACAAAATCCTTTATTAGTGCACCTTGACATTGTTGTAAGAATGTACCTTGAAAATTTCAAGTCTCTAGTTATAATAGTGTTGGCTGTACGTTGATTATTAAATTTGGACTGGGTAAGTAGTTTAATAGAGTTAAAATCAATTTCTTGCAAAATCCTTTCTTAGTACGCTCTTACATATTAAAACGAAGGTATCCTCAAAATTTCAAGTCTCTAGGTTTTATAGTTTGGGCTGTACGTTGATCAGTCAGTCAGTCAGGACTGCTTTTTATATAAGAGATTAGGTAATTGTCATTAAAAATGAGCAACGTATACATCCATCAAGATCCATTCTCGGGATTTAAAAATGAGCGCCAATACTGATCACTCTGGATCACTTTTTGATGTTCGTTAAAAAACAACTTTGGCGCCATTTCATTTCCATATGAAGAAAAAAACAAGAGCCGGAACTCAAATACAAAAGAATGTTTTGGTTAATGATCGTCATTCTTCCTTATCAGTGCAAAAGCTATTGCTTTATCAGCAGGTCCTCAAACCTGTATTACAGTATTCAATTGTAGGGTTGTGCCAGTGAAAGCAATAGAAATGTTAAGATTAAGATTATTTACTAGAGGAAGGGATAGTTCAACCCCAGGCACTGCGATCGACTGACCTATTGTACAACTTACCTCTTAAAATATCTAGCTCAGCAGATTGGTGCCTTTATAAGTCCAACAACCCACTGTCTAGCTCACACTGCTGAAGATCCCTAGGGTCTTGGAAACCAAAAAACCCCTAGTCTCCTACTAGCAAGAGCCTCACAATCATAAATTATGTGACCTGCAGTTTCCTCCTCCTTCCTGCACAATCTACACAAGGTTTCTCCGTGGTACACACCTATCCTGTTCATGTGCACCCTCAGACCACAGTGCCCTGTTATGAGCCCCATGATCCTCCTGAGTTGTGCTCTGCCCAGGACATCTGCTGCCCCTTTGATTCCTCCAGAAGGAACTTTGCTTAAGAGACGTTTACTATGGGAATGCCCATGAAGGTTATCTCATCTTACCAGGTGTTGACATGTAATCCACCCATTAATAGCAGACCTGGCCAACGATAAAAAAACCCCTAAAGCCGGCTCAGGTCCGATAAACTCAGATGCAGATCCAAGTCCAGCCAGTCGGTCTGCTTCTTCATTACCCTCAACTTCAATAGAAATGTTATTCAACGCTTTCAAAATAAAGTACTTCGTGGTATTGTTGATGCGCCTTGGTACATCCGTACTGGCAATCTACATAAAGATCTTGAGGTTCCAAGTGTTGTTGATAATGAAGAAAATTCGCTCAAAGTCACGAACAAACACTACAACAATGTCGAAGGTCGAAGCCCTTCAGTTATTCAACAACGATGGTTTAGCCAGAAGATTGAAAAGGATAAAACCATATGAACTAGTGTAGTTATCAAGTCAGTATAACAGACTAATTATTCTAGACCAGGGGTCCTCAACGGGGTCCAGGTGGACCCTTTGGAGGTCTATTGGAGTCGATGAAATAAATTCCATTTTTGTTCGCGACGTGAAGGTTATTTAACGAGAATAACAGCAACACTGCAGTTCGTCGGCATTATTGACAAGAATATTTAGAATTCGGTTTTATTGTGTCTCCAGGGAACGATTCCCTTCCAGTATGTTTAATCTGCAAGAAAACATTCTCTAACGATTATATGAAACCATCGAAGATGAGAGACCGTATGATAAGAATGCATCCTACTAAGCAAAATAATAATTTGGATTATTTCAAAAATCACTGTGTTCAGTATAATGATCTGCCTTCCCTAGCTTTGTCAATTCTACTTTCGTTGACGCGTTTCGGAGAATCTCCATCTTCAAAAACTATATCTATACTTGAGAGAGTTTTTGATGATGGAGGTTCTCCGAAACGCGTCAACGAAAGTAGAATTGACGAAGCTAGGGAAGGCAGATCATTATACTGAACACAGTGATAATAATCCTAGTAGAAAAGAAGAAGGATATAAAAAGAATTTTATTTCAAAAATCTTTTAAAAAATTAAGAATCGTTCCAAAACGTGAAAATTATTTCTTAAGCTGCCTACGTGTACAAATTATACAGGGGGATTAAACAAGTGGACATGACGAATTTTGGAGTCGCAAAGACACTCGTATAAATTAACAAGTATCAGCGAACCACTATTGTTAGAATTTCCTGGTTTTTACTTGGTTGAGGCAGGATTTAGTCTATATAATAGCGAAAGACAATCGATTCAAGAACGTGTGATTTGCGATGAATATTAATAAATATTTCCCCGGATATAAGTAAGAATCGAAGGACATCAACCGCAACCATCTCATTAAAATTGTAAGTATTTATGTTATTTATATTTTATTTAAATTTCTGCTTCTATAAATATAATTATATCTTTAAAGTATATGAAAAATTCAAAATACAAATTACTTTTAAAAATGTATTACTGAATTGCTCCTAATATAAAAGCATCATTTGCGGTGATATTTGTGCAACACATTGTAAACATTTGGGGGGGGGGTTTACCGGAAAAAATATTTAAGGAGGTCGAAGCAGAAAAAAAGTTGATAACCTCTGTTCTAGGCTGTTTATTGTGGAAATGTAGTAATGTAGTAATGACTGTATTAACTTCAGTTAGAAATGAATAGCTTATTATCCTAATTATTGCTGTGTAATAAAAATCGTTTCAAAATTCCACACAACTCTGTTTTTTTTTTTTTAATGATGTTGAAATCAGTTTTCCAATAAAGATAAAAATATCTTTATATTATATAATATTCGCTTCCATCACGCTATTTTATTTAAGGCAATTAATAACTCAATTGCCGCTAAGCCGCCTCGGTGGCCTAGTTGATAGCGTAATGGGCTTTCACTCCGAGGACCCGGGTTCGATTCCCGGCCAGGGCTTGGCATTTTCATACGCTGTAAATCATCCCATCGTCCGCATTAGCCCAAGTGTGCACAATAGTCGGACGTTAACTAAACAGCTGCGTGAGGTGATTATTTTCTCTTATCTGTTTCTAAAACATTAAAAAACCTTCAAGAAAGAAGAGAAATAAATAAACCACTTTGATAGCAGAACAAACATCTAAAGTGAACTATTTCCAGATCGCTTTTCGCTCCGATCCATTTGTCTGCCGAAGACAAACACCCGGAGACACCTGTACCAGGTCTAAGACAATGTTGGGTAATCCTTGAGGCGGGGCAGATCCTCAGGCGCCACGATCAAAGCCGGTGATGGATGGAGGCAGCCACTCCTATCAGATCCTTACAACAATACCTTCTTCTTATCACCTTAACGCCAACAGTTATTGTTTCCTCTAACTACTTAGTTCGACACACAGTTTCCTTGAATGACAAACGCGCCGCTCGCCACAATGAGGACCAAAAAAATGTAATCCGGGCTTAACGGCGCTCGGAGTCGATTGTATCGCGTAGGCTGGTCGGCATTGTGGCCGACTTGTTCAAATAGGCAATGACGCGATGTTTTTAGCGTTACAGCTTAGACATACCTTGGCAAGAGGCGAGTTTGGTTAGAATATAAATATACGCATGATTTAGGACGCTATTTACACGGTGAATGTTACTATGACGCGTTTACAACTAAGAATATAATTATTCAAAATTTTCTGTTCGCATTTAATTAGCTTTCAGGCAAAACCTTTTTATCTATTTCATAGACACTACTATTAAATCCATTTTTAGAGCTGCCAGAACAAAGAAAAGTACACCTCTGGAACACATTTTACGTAGGTCTGTTAAACAATTTATGTACTGAGTTCATGTTTCCTACTGTCAATGAAATTTGAAAATGTAAAATTATTTATCTTGATTTTAACTATGATTAGAATGCGATAATCTAACCAAGCAATATCGATTTTTGTGTTCGAATGTTTATTTTATATACAACAACTTCTGTGTGTGTGTGTGTGCGTGTGTGTGTGTCTGTGTGTGTGGTGTGTCTATGTGTGTGTATGTATGCGCACGCGTGCATGCGTGCGTGTGTACGCGCGCGCGTATGTATGTGTATGTGTGCGTGCGTGCGTGTGTGTGAGAGAGAGAGTGTGTGTGCGTGCGTGCTCGTGCGTATGTGTGAGCGTGCGTGTGTGTGTGTATGTGTGTGTGTGTGCGCGCGCGTGTGTAAGTTAGTGTGTGTGTGTGTGTGTGTGTGTGTGTGTGTGTGTGAGAGAGAGAGAGAGAGAGAGAGAGAGAGTGTGTGTACATCGCTGGATATTGAACTAATTAACTGACTTTCTTGCGATTGGGCTCGTAGACTACCACTAGTTTGTCCAAATGTCGGAACCACTTTTAATTATTCTCAAAAACAAAGTTTGTTAAGTCTTTTTCGCTCAATTAACAGCTGGAAAATTTATAAACTATTTAATATCGGTTCCAATAATTTCGATTATATTTTGGGTACTGAACAAATCGATTATATAAAAGAAAAACAGTGTCGGAAACTTAAGTAACAAAAAAACGTAAACATCAGCCTTAGCATATTTCTTAAAACCAAATTTCCAAACTTAGCGTAAAATCCACGTATCATTGAATCATTCGTAATAATACTCCTAATTTACTGAATTATTTAATTATGGAATTAAAAATTTGACCTTAATTCAAAAAAGCTGTGGCAGTCGGGGAAATGGTCAAAAAATTTTAAAAAATCAAAGTAATCAGTGCCGTTGAGTACAGCTACCATTGTAGAAAGCGTGCTCGATATTAGAGGCTAAAGTCCAAGTAGTAGGACTATCTGCCGCTAATAGCGCTGCAAGCTGTAAAGACAAAGAAGACGTTTGAGAAAACATACAGTACTATTATCTAGTTTTACAGTCTGCCGCAAGATACCATCAGCAGCGAGCGCTCATATATCTCTCATAAGGGTTATCATTCTAGTACGTTTATATTCAATGTCATTGTTAATCGCTGGTTTGTGCTGGTCCAATTATATTACTGATCTCTTTGTTGAATTGAAATTCTACAAAATCGATATTATATTAAATGGCTCACCAACAAACAATATGCAACTTAAATCTTGCATAATTTATCCAACTGGATGGTTCTCGACGGCTGAGCAGGGCATGTAGTACTTGAATTAAATATTTATTAATGAATTTATCTGTAAAATTCTACACGATATATTTAATTTGCAGCGGTTTTTTTTTTGAACTTACGTCCTTTAGTTTCTTACTGAGCGAAACCTCTAGAAACGACGAACCTCTAAAACTACGAAACCTCTAGAAACGACGATACATCTAGAAACGACGAAACCTCTAGAAACGACGAAACCTCTAAAACCGCCGAAAACTCTAGAAACGATGAAACCTTTAGAAACGACGAAACCTCTAGAAACGACTAAAACTCTAGAAACGACGAAACCTTAGAAACGACGGAACCGCTAAAAACGACGAAAACTCTAGAAACGATGAAACCTTTAGAAACGACGAAATCTCTAAAACCGACTAAAACTCTAGAAACGACGAAACTTTAGAAACTATGGAACTTCTAGAAACTACGAAACCTCTAGAAACACGAAAGCTCTAGAAACGACGAAACCTCTAGAAACGATGAAACCTTTAGAAACTATGGAACTTCTAGAAACGACGAAACCTCTAAAAACGACGAAACCTCTAGAAACACGAAACCTCTAGAAACGACGAAACCTCTAGAAACTACGAAACCTCTAGAAACGGCGAAACCTCTAGAAACGATGAAACCTCTAGAAACGACGAAACCTTTAGAAACTAAGGAACTTCTAAAAACGACGAAACCTCTAGAAACACGAAACCTCTAGAAACGACGAAACCTCTAGAAACGATGAAATCTCTAGAAACGACGAAACCTCTAAAAACGACGAAATCTCTAGAAACGATCTGCTCACTGGTAGACTAAAAATTTACTTCAAGAATACTGATAATGTGTATACAGTAAGCTTTATTTAAAAACGTTCTATGCTTAAAAACGTTTTCATTTTTAAATTGTATTTTATATGTTCCATGAAACACCCCGCGTATTAAAAACATTATTACGACTAATTACCACAAACACTAATGCTGTTTGTATTCTAAAATATATATATATATATATATATATATATATATATAAAGAATTAATTAATTTTGTTACTATTAATTTATAAACAATGAAAATAAATATAACACCAGATAAAATAGTATTAACGAAAGCAGAGTTTTGGGGTAAAATCAGATGTTTTTCAATCCATATAATCCTAATATGTTTCACGTTATAAATTAAACTACTGACATTATTCTGTTGGAAAACAATAAGTCTTCAGGCCTTTAACGATTTACTTGAAAGAGGCAGAAAAATGTACACGGAAATAAATTTACACGAGAGAGTCAGATAGGGAAAGAGAATAAATTACACGTACAAAAAAACACAAACAAACAAACGCGGAGCTTTTAATTTCGCGTGTTAGTGGAAGCAGGAAATAAAACATAAAGTAGGGAAGTACGAAGAAGTAACAACCCGCCGAATGGTCAAGTGGAGCGCCATGTCACCCTCGAAATGCAAAACGGGCCGGGAAAACCACAAATTAAAACTGTCGTGTCGAGGGGGTTGTCGACGGTGTCTCTATCTGGGAAACGGACATAAGGTAAAACGAAACAACCCTCCAACTAATCACTGTTACGACTTTTCAAGCGTATCCTATAAATATACAAAATGGCGGCGTCCCTGCCAGTGACACTCTTGATATATTCGCCGTTGCATTTAAAAAAAACACAAACACAATCTGTTCGTGTGTACCGATAAAAAAAATGACTACACATTTATAACTTTTGTTTTAACTTGTCTGTTGGTGACAAGTCAGAGCTAGGGACTCGGGTGCGCGGCGCGTAGGACCTGACACTGATGTTCTCTTTGTACACGTGTCGTTGGGCGAAGATGGGCGTCACGCAATAACGAACAAAAATTTATACAATCTTATCGTACGTTATGCAGTGTTATTGCATGCACTGTTGTGGTAAATGCAATGTTATTGTGTACAATGTTATGGTAAATACAACGTTATGGTACGTCAGTGTACCTAATGTTATAGTAGATGTAATGTTGTGGTATGTTATGTAATGTTAGTGTATGCAACGTTATGGTACGTTAGTGTATGCAATGAAATTGTAAATGTAAGGTTGCTGTACGTTATGTGGTGTTATTGTATGCAATGTTATGGTACGTTAGTGTATGTAATGTTCTGCTACGTTATGTTATGCTATTGTATTCAATGTTATAGTAAATGCAACGTTATGGTATGTCAGTGTACCTAATGTTATAGTAGATGTAATGTTGTGGTACGTTATGTGGTGTTATTATATGCAATGTTATGGTACGTTAGTGTATGTAATGTTATGGTAAATGTAATCTTGTGGTACGTTAGTGTATGTAATGTTATGGTAAATGTAATGTTGTGGTACGTTATGTGGTGTTATTGTATGCAATATTATGGTACGTTAGTGAATGTAATGTTATGGTAAATGTAATGTTGTGGTACGTTATGTGGTGTTATTGTATGTAACGTTATGGTACGTTAGAGAATGTAATGTTATGGTAAATGTAATGTGGTACGTTATGTGGTGTTATTGTATGCAATGTTATGGTGCGTTAGTGTATGTAATGTTATGGTAAATGTAATGTTGTGGTGCGTTATGTGGTGTTATTGTATGCAATATTATGGTACGTTAGGGTATGTAATGTTATGGTAAATGTAATGTTGTGGTACCTTACGTGGTGTTATTGTATGCAATATTATGGTACGTTAGGGTATGTAATGTTATGGTAAATGTAATGTTGTGGTACCTTACGTGGTGTTATTATATGCAATGTT
>CM040183.1:7088092-7100592 GCA_022606455.1 Callitettix versicolor
TTAATCAACCGGATTGCTGCAGATTCCGGAATATTTGACAAGACCGCGGAGGAATTATATGGATTCCTTCGGGACGTGCCCGGCTTCCCAATTATTGGATTTGACTCTGTGCCCGAAAAATATAATTTATCTGCGGCGAGCCTGTTTGATTTGTTGTGGGAAGTTTCAATATGTCGGTCACGTTTCTGCATTATGAAGACTGTTGAATCCTCGGTCGCCTATTGACTTCAATTAGGCTATTCTGGGCGGCGGTTGATTTTAGTTGGTAAATCTGTGCACAGATGTCGTTGTAAGCTAATTTCGCGCTCTGTTCTTGATACATTACGAGAAACTACAGCTGATCCTAATTTAGATCTTTCGTGATCCCACTTTGATAACGATCCCAATTGTTCAGACGCTTGAGAGCTGAATTTAAAATAATCGGTTACAATAGTTTTGCAGTAAAAAAATACTTAATATATCAGAAATCCATTAAAATTTTAGTTGCAACTTATGCCTTTTATTTTTATTAAACAAAGATCGACATTTACTTACAGATCGTGGGAAAGTGAGCGAAGAATGTAAGCTCGACAGAAGAGTGACAGGTTTCCTCTCGGGACAATACTCTCCTGCTACACGGTTCTAACGCATCGTACCCTTGGGAACCTACACCTGTAATCATGTTCAACAAGGAGTCGCTACCCGGGAGTCTTGTAGGCAGTTGAAAATTAATTAGGCGTCTGGTTTAACTATGCGCCCTGCTTCTTGGTGTGGACGAAGAAGAGGAGATTTTCCGAGATGATAAAATTTCCATTTTAACTTTGCCTCAACTTTCAAATATACTTACGGATATGGCGAAAGACAATTTTATTTCTGTAAAATAAAACAGTGTAACATTATATACAGATTATGTTTAAATGTATCCCATTCGTTTTCTTACAGTTCTTCACAATTTGCAGCGATTATAGTTGAGTGGTTAGTACTTAATTTTTACAAAAAATGTCCGACGCCATCTTGGAAATAACTTTTTGAGTGTGTGTAAAGGTAATTGATTTTGAACGTTTTATGCTGAAAACAATATTACTGGGGCTTAGTTCCTACTGTTTAAACAAATTGTCGTTCGTTTTAAAGACCTCGTTAATTTTTACTATCCTGGATCAAGAACAAATCAATTTTTGGATTTTAATGGCTGTCCTATCAGTATAAAACTTTCTGACTTGAATGTCTGTTCGTCCCTGCAAATCGCTGTTTACTAAACTAATTGACCGAAATGAAATTTGGATGGCGTGTACGTTTGTTTTGCTCACAGAAGAATGAAAAAATACTCTAAACAATCAAAGCTGTAACATTTGAGAAAAAAGTCTCTACAATTTATCGATAAAAAAGTAAGAATTTGTCTAACTTCCCAAATTCGGTTTTTTATATTTCACTCAAAATTTAGCGTAATTAAAGATTCTGTGTTTGAAAGTTATGTACGGCCAAATAAACTGCACACAGTGATCTGTAAATTTGCAACTTAGGTTGACAGAAGAAGGTCGGACAACACCTCGAAGTCGAATTTTAAAAATTCTTATAAATTTAGCTAAAAGTTTCACCTGACGTTATCTAGCGCATTTTTTTAAAACTATTTAAATTTACAACTAAAAAGAGAACGATTGTTACAAATTGTCTTATGCTCACAAATTTTATTAATTTTTCACGGGGACGCCGTGCTGAATGAAATTTTAAAAAACTAACTTGAAAATGTATTTTTAATCATAATCGGTGCTCATTTCCAGGTGCTCTTTTAATAGGTCATTTTCCATAAAAAAATTTGCTAAACTGTCAGTGAAACATAGACGCAACTCAGGAAAACCTAATTTTTGCCTAGATTATATCTCTTTTCATCCTCCTACTAAAACATTCGGTAATAAGAAATGTTTTACAAAAAAACAGCGAACATAAATCAGATAAACAGCAGTTTTTGTGTAATTAACAATGCCCACTAATCGTCTGTTTCGACTACAAAAGTCAAATTATCAACTTTACGACTCAATTTGGGTGGGCTAACATGACACGAAAACTGTTATCTCCATACTTAACATATTAGCGAAACAAAGTGAGATAAACGTTTTTAAATGTATTTTAATTGCACTAAAAAGGAAGTAGAGCTAAAAAATATTGACATAATTTTCTCCTGAATTTTGTAAATTACGCGAAAATACAAAAAATGTTGGTCACTCATTTGATCCTGGACTGTAACGACCGTATAACTTAATCTATTAGAGACGTCAAACTTATTTGATTATCCGAGTAATATTTGTAAATCACTCGACATTAAATAAAACAAAAAAGTACATTTATGGCACTCGTGAAGTTACCGATAGAAGCGAAGCTTTCATAATGATATATTTTCTGAATGTATAATTAGTTTGAAGATATGTTTAAAATATCATGTTTAAATAAATAAATACGCCAACAAATTCGTTTTACATTAATCCGTAACGATCAGCTGATTTCATTGAATAGCTGATAGACTATACTTTCAGGTTATATTAAATACTAGCAATATAAACAAGTATTAAAAACGTATGTATTAATTTCGAATGTACGAGAATTTTAATTTTTTGAACAAAATATTTATTTATTCTTCTACATTGATGTTGTCGCCTTCAAAATAGTCCCCATTGGAGATTATGCACTTGTTCCAGCGCTTCTTACAATCCTCGAAACACTTCTCAAACTCGATCTTTGAGATAGCCTTTAGTTCTTTCAGCGATGCGCTTTTAATGTCATCTACGGCTGTAAAACAACGGCCCTTTAAGGCTCTATTTATTTTTGGAAATAGGAAAAAGTCACACGGAGCCATGTCTGGCGAATATGGAGGCTGGGGCATCGTTACAGTACTGTTTTTGGCCAAAAATTCACGAACAAGCAATGAAGTGTGAGCTGGTGCATTATCGTGGTGCAAAAGCCATGAATTGTTTTTCCACAGATCCGGGCGTTTTTTTCGGATTGCTTCACGCAAACGGCGTTGAACTTGTAGGTAGTACTCCTTATTGACCGTTTCACCTGGTGGCAGGAATTCATGATTAATATCGAAGAACACAGTGAGCATAACCTTCACGTTCGACCGCACTTGTCGAGCTTTTTACGGTCTTGGCGAGCCAGAATGCATCCACTGGGATGATTGAGCCTTAGTTTCGACGTCATATCCGTAAACCCATGTTTCGTCACCTGTTATAATACTTTTCAGTAATTCTGCATCGTCGTTGACTTCATTTAGTGACTCCTGAGCAACTTCCATTCGCCGCTGTTTTTGTTCAAAATTCAACAATTTTGGAACGAATTTTGCTGCCACGCGTCATACACAAAACATTGGAAACAATGTCGTGACATGATCCAATCGATATGTCAACATCATCAGCGACCTCTCTAATTGTGATTCGGTGATTGCACATAACCATTTCTTTCACTTTTTCCATGTTTTCATCGGTGTTCGATGTGCTGGGGCGTCCAGGGCGTTCGTCATCTTCAACGTCTTCACGGCCTTCTTGGGAACGCTTATACCACTCGTAAACTCTTGCTTTGCTCATAGCAGACTCACCATAGACCTTTGTTAACATTTCACACACTTTGTTACACTTTATTCCATTTTTTACACAAAATTTGATACAAAATCTTTGATCCATTTCTTTTAACAAACGAAAATCGCCGAGCTCGTAAAAACACGTCTAACCTTAGTGGCAGTCACAGACAAGGTCAACAATGAAAACAGCTGAAAGTTTTATCATACTTCAGGGGCATGTATACCAACATAATAAAAAAAAATATTTGACAATCGGACTCTCCAAGTCCGCGAAATTTAAAAATTCTTGTTACTTTCTGAACACACCTCGTATTATAAACGGTTACAACGTAGGCCTATTTAGTTCTACAACTAAGAAAAAATACCGAAACAAAAACAAAACGTTTTCACATAATACGCGTGTTCTGCTATCGAAAAGGAGGAAGTTTTCTTTAAAGAAAGAGACAGTAATGGAAAGAACAAATCGTTTGCTCGTTCGTTCCATATTTCCGTTACATTCTTCCGTTCGGCAGACTGTTTTTCTGTTCACCCCTCTCGCCAAAGCTTGTTAAAAACTCGCTTCAACAAAGTTGTCCAGTCGATGTAAGTTATCATAATACACATTTCTAAAAAACGCTGAATCTTTCGTGTTTTTCTCTCTGCCTGGAATTTTAAATCTAATTCTAGATATGTATATTTAAAGTTTATGAAAAACATGACTTATAGAAACCCCGTAACACTTTTTGTTTTATTGTTACCGTAGAAACCAAAATTAGAAACTAATTATTTAATATTGTTTTGTTCAACAGCTGTTTTAAAACCCTTAAGAATGAAAATGGAACTTTGAGGGTTGAATTGTTTAATTTAGGAGTAGTTTTTTCTAAAAAATCCGTTTTTAGTACTCCCCTGCCTATCCTCAAGATCTGAAGAATTTTAAATGTTCGGCTGTGGTTTCTTTGGTAAGTTAGGACATTTTATTTCAAGAAATTATAATTTTTTTTAATTTTATTGCAGGTGTACATCCATCAAGTGATTTAGAAGAGATCGTTTTATTGTTTATTGTTTAGTTCCTTTAAATGATTTTAAAATCAATTATTTTCATAGATTATTTTTTCATTTATTTTTTCTATTTTTCTTATCAATCTCAAAATTTTATTTTCATTTGTGTATAGTTCTTTGGATATTGTGAATGCCAGTGAATACTGAATGAAAATAGTTAGGCTTAAGTAAGTTTGGAGTAAAAACTAAACAGACCCGTGTGTTTTTCCGATTAAAGATTTAGGAATTCAAAAATTTTTGAAAACCGAAAAAGTAGGTTAATGGGAATATTTGTTTGACCTACAAACAGTGTTTATAAGAACACTCAAATGCTTTAAATTCAGACATTTTATTCTTAATAAATTTCAGATCTGAAGTTTACCTGATAAAACAGATTTGGTTTCCTTTACGTTTTCGATACAAACACCTAAACTCGTTTACACAAATTCGGTGTTTAGTCCAAAATGGGAACCCTGCAGCTATGTTCTCCCGCAAACCGAACCAAACAACCGGACTCCCGCAGTTCCTCCAAACGTCAAGAACGCTTCACCTGACGATCTAATTTATCTTGTCAAAAACAGATGTTTTATGAAAAGTGCAATACCATTATATCACAGCAAACGAGACAGGGGGCTCTAGGTGAGAACAGGTAGCCTCGATTTCCGGCACCCCGTGGCGAGGCTAGTGTGTGTGGTCACGGTTTCTTGTCAAAACATTGATCGATCACGTTTTCTCCTTGTCACAGATTGGGACCAACAATATTTGTCTAAAGTTAGATAGGCGTGGGCCTCACAATGTAACGAACTGCTATTGTGTTACAATGTTTGTTTTTTCGCGTATTCCCAGTCATCGTCCGAGGATTATGTAACGTTGTCCGCATATATAACCCGCTCAGTTGCTCGCTTTGATAAACGGCTACACGCTGAGATTAACTCTCTCGAATAATTCATTGTTTCGCCGGTGTGTACTGTAAACTCGTGGCTATTTATTTAAACTTTTACAACGAACTATCGCGACGTGGGTTCAACTATTCCCGGTGTCGTTTTAGTCAATGAAATGCTCGGTTCGCTTTCAGTCTCGCGTGGTTTGCACTCAAATGCCGTGCATAACTTTCACCTGGATAAATTCCACAAGCATTGTCGGTTTTGTAAAGTACTGATGTTTTGACGCTAAATTACCGGCGCACGCAGCTGTCTCGCTACGCATAATTTCCGTGCGCGAAAAGCCAAAATTATTTTTTGTTCGAGCTTAGTAATTTTTCTTACTCTGTTTCAAAGAGTCAGCTATTTAAAACCTTTAATAACCTTCATTTAATAATAACCTTTAAAAAACCTTTAATAAACCTTTAACAACCTTCATTTAATAATAACCTTTAAAAAACCTTTAATAAACCTTTAACAACCTTCATTTAATAATAATCTTTAATAAACCTTTAACAACCTTCATTTAATAATAACCTTTAAAAACCTTTAATAACCTTCATTTAATAATAACCTTTAAAAAACCTTTAATAAACCTTTAACAACCTTCATTTAATAATAACCTTTAAAAAACCCGTAATAAACCTTTAACAACCTTCATTTAATAATAACCTTTAAAAAACCTTTAATAAACCTTTAACAACCTTCATTTAATAATAACCCTTAAAAAAACCTTTAATAAACCTTTAACAACCTTCATTTAATAATAACCTTTAAAATACCTTTAATAAACCTTTAACAACCTTCATTTAATAATAACTTTAAAAAACCTTTAATAAACCTTTAAAAACCTTCATTTAATAATAACCTTTAAAAAACCTTTAATAAACCTTTAACAACCTTCATTTAATAATAACCTTTAATAAACCTTTAATAACCTTTTTTAACTTTTTTATCATTGGCACTATCACAGAAACGCCAAATTTCTTTGATCAAAGATATTTGATGAATTAAATGTAACGGTTCTTTTATCAAACTTTGAGCCGCCCCGGTGGCCTAGTGGATAGCGTACTAGGCTTTCACCCCGAGGACCCGGGTTCGATTCACGGCCAGGGCTTGGCATTGTCATACGCTATAAATCATCCCATTGTCTGCATTAGCCCAAGTGTGCACAATAGTCGGACGTTAAAAAAAAATTATCAAACTTTGATGAATCTTTGACAAAGATTTTCAAAATACGTAGGTATAACCTCAAAATTATTAATTTCCTATTTCTCTGAAATTATTCCTTCCTTTCCTTAACACGGACTTTGTTTAGCATAAAAACATTAATTCTACAATAAGAAAAAGAATAGTGTTTACGGAATACTCACACTGATTCTTACAAAAACCGAGATTTAAAACACTCTCTCTTAAAAATCGTCTGTTTGAATCACCATCTTCATAATATACGGTTAAGGTTTCAACAAATATTTGACAAATACCTTTGATAGTGTAATATACTTAATAAATTATATAATGTTAATCAGTGTTAGAATGTCTGCTATATATTATTGTCCTAAATCATGAGAAGCATTCATAAGTTAGCATGTTTAATTCGAAATAAATGTCGACCTAAACAAAAACATAAAAATTGGTAATTTTCCCGAAAATGCATATCTTACGTTTTAATTATCCGTTTATCTTGAAATTTACATTTTAGTCGCTGTACTGAAATACGTTTTAGCAATACCTAAATGTATTATCATATTTAATGAACTCTTTTTGTTCACTTTTGACTATACCTTAAATGTATTATCTTCCTATTTTTATTTACTTTTGAAAGTTCAAAGAAAACTTGGCTTTGTAAAATTTAAAAATACATGTATTCTCATCACGAATTCAAATTTTTAACAATACAATATTTCGATTACGAATTAGGGATTTTTGTATTCTCGCGATTGACAAAATAAAGAGAGGATCCAATGGCCGTAATTTTTTTTAATGTTCACTGAAAAAATTGTAAAGAAAATACGATGGCGGTAAATAATTGATCTAGGGATGTTGTTTAATAAATCCGTTAGCGGGTCTTATGTATTACGAAAAAGTGGTTTTAAATTTAATGTTTTCGTTTGTGTGAAAAAAATCATTTTGGAAGTAAATGGAAAATGAAAATGAACCCAGACCACTGTCTTAAACACACCATAAATTTCTTTCTTAAGTTCACAATTTTCATATAGACCTATTTACAAAATTTAGCTAAATAAAATTTCGAAAAAATATGTCGATTTTATGTTATTTCTACACATCTCTCTCTCTCTCTCTCTCTCTCTCTCTCTCTTTCTTTCTCTCTTTCTTTCTAATATTTATCTTTAAAGAAATTGAAAAAATATGTTTATTTTATGTTATTTCTACACATATCTCTCTCTCTTTCTCTTTCTCTCTTTCTTACTAATATTTATCTTTAACAAATTTGAAAAAATAGGGTTGATTTCGTGTTATTTCTACACATCTCTCTCTCTCTCTCTCTCTCTCTCTCTCTCTCTCTCTCTTTCTTTCTCTCTTTCTTTCTAATATTTATCTTTAAAGAAATTGAAAAAATATGTTTATTTTATGTTATTTCTACACATATCTCTCTCTCTTTCTCTTTCTCTCTTTCTTACTAATATTTATCTTTAACAAATTTGAAAAAATAGGGTTGATTTCGTGTTATTTCTACACATCTCTCTCTCTCTCTCTCTCTCTCTCCCTCCCTCTCTTTATTTCTAATATTTATCTTAAACACATTTGAAAAATAAGGTTGATTTTGTTTTTTCGATATATCTCTTCTCTCTCTCTCTCCCTCTCTCTTTTCTTTTCCTCTCTTTCTTTCTAATATTTACCTTAAACACATTTGAAAAATAAGGTTGATTTTGTTTTTTCGATATATCTCTTCTCTCTCTCTCTCTCTCCCTCTCTCTCTTTTCTTTTCCTCTCTTTCTTTCTAATATTTACCTTAAACACATTTGAAAAAAAGGTTGATTTTGTTTTTTTTTTTTCGATACATCACTTCTCTCTCTTTTTCTCTCTCTCTCTTTCTCTTTCCCTCTTTTTCTTTCTTTCTCTCTTTCTTTCTAATATATACCTTAAACACATTTGAAAAAAAAGGTTGATTTTGTTTTTTCAATACATCTCTTATCCCCCCCCTCTCTCTCTTTTTCACAATTGAAAAATTAGGTTGATTTTGTTTTTTTTTCGATACATCACTCTCTCTCTCTCTCTCTCTCTCTCTCTCTCTCTCTCTCTCTCTTTCTCTTTCCCTCTTTTTCTTTCTTTCTCTCTTTATTTCTAATATTTACCTTAAACACATTTGAAAGAAAAGGTTGATTTGGTTTTTTTCAATACATCTTTAATCCCTCTCTGTCTCTCTGTCTCTCTCTCTCTCTCTCTCTCTCTCTCTCTCTCTCTCTCTCTCTCTCTTCTCTCTCCCTCTAATATTTACCTCAAACAAAGTAGTCCATATGTGTTCCATTTGCTTTACGAATTTGTTTAAAATTGCCAGACATTTTCTTCAACAAAATTTAATCGCCAAACAGAACAGTCGCAGAACAGAGCAGTTACACAAGCGTGTTGTTATTCAAACCAGCTTGAGTGCCTATAAAATTAATTTATGTCTTACACCGCCAGGTTCGCTATACTCCAGGCGACGGACGATGACGGGGTGGACGGGGGGGGGCTGCAAGTTTGCAAGGGAGACACAATTAACCCCTCCCCCCCACCGATGTAAAACAAACATAATTTACAAGTGCGGTCCTCCAAACAGCTGTATGTTTGGCTTAATTAAAAGGCACACTATAGGCCTACCCTCTCCTTACTGGCGCCCATAAAAACCACTGTTGTGAACAAGGTGTCGGGCCCATAGTGAGTTTATTACGCGACTATGTCGCACTCTACACTTACTTGCATTAACTAATTAACAATCCTACATTTTACCCCTAAACAAATTACACCCCCCGGAGAATGGCGAAATCCGCTCGGCGCATAATGGTGCTCGCGCAGTTTTCGAGTAAAATAAACTCGCATAAAAACAGCGCTAACTTTCTCGTTTACAAGACCCAAGCTGAATTAATGGTACAACCGTTCTTTCTCGCATTGTGCACAACAGCGTTGATACGTGTCAAATAGTTCCATAAAAATGTCCGTTTCGGATGATAAAGCGAAATCGGTAGTTTTGAAAATCTAAATCAATAAGGGCATACTACCCTATCAAAGATATTCGTCAAATATTTGGTAAATATTTAACGAAACTTTGCCCATAAATCATGTACAAATATTTGTCAAAGTTGTAACAAAAAAAGCATATTACCTTAGTCAAATTCCTTTGATCAGCTGGTTTATTAACTTGATATATTTTGAGGTTATGTTTACTCAAGTGCAGTAGCTGTGATGGGTGGAATAATGTTGGTTTGTTATACTGCTGCAGAAAAGAGACGAAAACGATAAAAGCGAGTTTTGGTCCGAACACAGAGACAAAGGGATACTAGTTTAAAATGCAATTATTAAAGAATTGCTTTAATAATAGCAATCGTTAATTTTTAAAAACGAGTGTATTTTCAATCTCGGTTTTTGTAAGCATTAGTGTGGATATTCCATACTTTTCTTTTTCGTATTGTGGGATTATTGTTTTTACTGTTTCAAAAGTCATGAACAAAAGACGGAAGGAATAATGAAATAGAAACCGGAAATGAATAATTTTGAGGATATATTTACGTATTTTGGTAATATTTGTCAAAGAGTCATCAAAGTTTGATTAAGGGTTAGTTCGTCAAAAAAACGTCATATTTATTTCGTCAAAGATCTTTGATGGTTTTTGAGAAAGTGTAATGCGCTCTTAATCAGACTGTAATTACTTAAAATCGACTCGATATATTCAGTACAATTATTTCTCTTTCTCTTTCTCTCTCTCTCTCTCTCTCTCTCTCTCTCTCTCTCTCTCTCTTTCTCCCTCTCTATTTCTCTCTTTCTCTCACATTTGAAAAATTAGGTTGATTTTGTTTTTTTCGATACATCACTTCTCTCTCTCTCTTTCTTTCTCTCTCTCTCTCTCTCTTTCTCTCTCTCTTTCTCTCTCTCTTTCTCTCTCTCTATTTCTCTCTCTCTCTCTCTCTCTCTTTCTCTCTCTTTCACATTTGAAAAATTAGGTTGATTTTGTTTTTTTCGATACATCACTTCTCTTTCTCTCTCTCTCTCTGTCTTTCTCTCTCTGTCTTTCTTTCTCTCTCTCTCTCTCTCTCTCTCTCTCTCTGTCTTTCTTCCCTCTCTCTCTCTCTCTCTCTCTCTCTCTCTCTCTCTCTCTCCTCTCTCTCCTAACATTCTGATTAACGTCAATGTCTTTTTCGATTTTCTCTAAAACATTCGATTCCATTCTATTCAAACTTGTGTACACTTACTTTATGAATCTCACCAAAATTTTAGACGAATCCGATGAGCCGATTTTCACAAATTTGGCTGATATTCCAGGTATTTTGGACGATAGTAACTCAAACGGATTTATTGGGTGAAGTAGTGACGTTTGAGAAAGTTTAGCAAATTTGTTTCCATAATTTATTTAAAATTCATACAATGTGCACTGCGCTTGCGGTGTGCAGTTCAATTTTGAGCTTATTTAGTGCGATGAAAATGATTTACGGTGGGAACATTTAGGTTTTAAAAAAAACAGCTGATCACAAATTAACTAGTGTTGTCACAGTACTACGGAAAGTTGACATGGCGGAAAGTCAATCATCCAAAAATACAAACACGAACTGGGTTACGAAACAGTGTAATGATATTCTGTGTTTATATAACAGAGAGTAAGCTAACAGTACCTACGATTTACCTCACGATTCAAACTATCATGAAACCAGATGATTTATTATGTCATACGTTTGTCGGATTGTCTGTACCCATCTCAGTCGATCAAACTGATCGATTCTGTTTCTCCTTCAAAAACATTTATCATCTTCCACTGGGTGGTAAAAATATTCCTGCTATAAGTTTCAAAATGGTAGCTGAAAAAGTGGCAACCATTTTTTATAAATATTGGATAAGTGTTTTGTTATTTAAAACGTTATTTGTAAATGAGTTTTTTGTGCTTTAACTTTTGAAAGTTAGGTTAACGAGGACGAGGGATCAGCGTACACGATAAGGGAAAAGCTCGGGAGTAACTGCGGCTCGAACTAAGAACCTTAACGTGCGCAGTTCAGAGACGCAGCAAACTAATCTGTGCTTTACCACATCGACCACCAGATCCCCCACTAACTCTGGTTTCTATTCATTTCGTATAAATCTTTTCTTAAATGGTTAATATGCAAATGGTGAGTGTTGTTGTATATATTTAATATACTGTAATGTTAAATTCGACAATAAACACAAACACGCGCGCATGCACGCACATGCAAACGCATGCACTATGTCGAATCTTTCACGATTACAAGGCTCGGTAGTCGATGCGGTTAAAGAACCGGTGCGTCCCTGAACTGCGCACCTCAGGGTTCAGGGTTCTTAGTTCTGGCCGCAGTTGCTCCCGTTGCTTTACCCTTACCGTTGACGCTGAGCCCTCGTTCTCATCAGTCTAACTCGTATAAAGTGCGGGCGTGATGGAAACAAAACTTTCAGGATTATCAAAACGTTCTTAACACTGCATGTAGTTAGAAAATAAAACAATTAATTGGTAACAACTATTGATACAGTATTCTTGAAAACCAGCTGAACAGATTTTGCTCAAATTTTAATCACAATTTACTGTTTGAAACATAATTAAATGTGAAATAAGTCCAAGTTAAATTCGAAAGCGCGCGCGCACACGCACACACATACACACACATGCACGCACACACGCGCGCGCACCCAAACACACACGCACACACACACGCGCGCACACATACACGCACGCACACACACACACACACACACACACACACACACACTCACGCGTTCGCACATACGCTCAGACACACACGCGCGCGCACATACACGCATGTTCGCACATACGCTCAGACACACACACACACACACAC
>CM040183.1:7105592-7123092 GCA_022606455.1 Callitettix versicolor
ACTGCAGTTGCACGTATCGTTTGGCCAAACCAAATTTTATCGTGTGTATTTCAATAATGTAATTGTGTTTAGTGTTTTCAATATCTTGTTTAACTTTGACGACATCGACAGAGAGATTTGGCATTTTTTATTACGGCCTGAAGATAAAAAAGTAAGGTTTTGAAACCTTTAGCCTTTACGAGGTGAGTAAATAGACCACTAGTCTGAAAAATAGGTCATAATCCTAATTAGCCTACATAAATATGTGGTCCGGTGGCTATGTTGCACGTATCGTTTGGCCAAACCAAATTTTATCGTGTGTATTTCAATCGTGTATTTGTGTTTGGTGTTTTCAATATATTGTTTAACTTTGACGACCTCGACAGAGGGATTTGGCATTTTGTTACAGTCTGAAGATGAAACAGTAAGGTTTCGAAACCGCGCCTTTACGAGGTGAGCAAATAGACCACTAGACGGGAAAATAGATCATAATCCTAATTATTTATATATTTGGTCCGGTGGCTATGTTACAATAATGAAAAATATACTAGTTAAAAAAAAATCACAAATTGTTATTAAAAAAATAATGGAATTTATGTATGTGATTTTCCTGGATATAACAGATTTTCAAGATTAAAAAGTTGGCAATCCTGATTCAATTCGTGAAAATACGCTACACTCTTAATTAAACAAATCTAAATAACGAACCTGAACCTGAACACGCTGCGGAAAATCATTTATCACTTAGTCGTAGCTTCGAATAAATAAAAAGCACGCCGATAAGTAAAATAAACAAAATAAATTTTAATTGGAATACGTTTCGGTCAAATAAGTTGTAAAATAAAATACGAAAGTGGGCAAGTTAAACACCCCGAATACGAGAACTGTCATTGCTATTAGATGTATGAGTGTTTGGTATAGTCTATAAATCAATGTCTAATCTTTTAATAACTATTTGTTTAATCAAAGGGTCGACGGAGTAAATACTCCAGAGTTGATTGAGTGGGCTTGTCTGTCATAGATTGGGAGGGGGCGCTTTGGTTTCTCTTGGAGGAACTGAAAGTTGTAAATACCTAGTTCCTAACACTTCTGGAAAACACGGTGTTCGTTAGTAGTTATTTCTATGTCAACTTGGTATTGAACTCAGAAATATGGCTGATTGGGCACAAATCCAAACTTTCAGCCAATAACAAAATATTACTATATAAGACAATACTGAAACCAATATGGACGTATGAGGTTCTGCTTGCAAATTAAATATTGCAGTTTTACAACGATGTCGTGGAGCTATCTCTAAATTAAATTATACGGCGAGGTTCACCCCGAGGACCCGGGTTCGATTCCCGGCCAGGGCTTGGCATTTTCATACGCTGTAAATCATCCCATCGTCTGCATTAGCCCAAGTGTGTACAATAGTCGAACGGCCGCCTCGGTGGTCTAGTTGAGAGCGTACTAGGCTTTCACCCCGAGGACCCGGGTTCTATTCCTGGCCAGGGCTTGGCATTTTCATACGCTGTAAATCATCCCATCGTCTGCATTAGCCCAAGTGTGTACAATAGTCGAACGGCCGCCTCGGTGGTCTAGTTGAGAGCGTACTAGGCTTTCACCCCGAGGACCCGGGTTCTATTCCCGGCCAGGGCTTGGCATTTTCATACGCTGTAAATCATCCTATCGTCTGCATTAGCCCAACTGTGCACAATAGTCGGACGTTACACAAAAAAAAAAAAAAACTTTGATTACTAGTTATCTTTGTTTTGTAAAATACCGAAATATTTCAAAGTGTCTGCTACAGATTTTTTTTAATTTTTAGTTTCCGAAGTTACACGCGTCACTGATATTATGTTTAGCATTGCTTCTCGGTCAGCAATTGTGATAGTATCGAAAGGGTTGTCACTAATTATGAGAGTTATTCAAAGACGTTAAGACGGGAAGCAAGGACAGAACAGGCACCGATCGGGAAGCTGCTTTACAAGTAGCCTACAGTAGAAGGGTATTGTAATGAAGCTCGGATAACCTGTCCAAGTGTTTGATTACAGCTTGCAAGGCTGGATCCGTTCTGCCTGTGTTGATTTAGCTCTCCGACCTCGACAATTACATTCTACTGTACGCATTACACCCAGCTGCTCTTTTTGCATGTTGTCAGCTGATTTCGATAGCACCGGCAATCAGGGTGTGCGTGACAGGTCCTTAAAAACGTAAAAAAAACCTATAAAAAATAATTTTCAGCCCAACACTGGACGATTTGATGAATTCGATTTTCCGTACAGTCAATTTTATTATTTTTTTACCAACAAAAACTTAAATAAATAAAAAATGCCGCCTCGGTGGCTTAGTTGATAGCGTACTGGGCTTTCACCCCGAGGACCCGGGTTCGATTCCCGGCCAGGGCTTGGCATTTTCATACGCTATAAATCATCCCATCGTCTGAATTAGCCCGTGTGCACAATAGTAGGACGTTAAACACACAAAAAAAATAAAAAATTAATAAATAAACTTTTATTTATTTAAAAACGATTTAGATTTAAGACGGGACTCCGGCACTGAAACTGACGAAGAGTGAAAATATATCGCACTCCGTTTAGGACCAACATATTTTCGATGATGGCAGAATTTAAAAAAAAAACTGTTTTAAAAAATTTTGACTCTAATTACCAATTCAAAACAAATATTTTTTTTATTTCGAAAAAAATCAGCATCCAAAACTTAGCAATAAGATTACACAAAGTTATTTACGTTTATTTCTCCAAACAAATTCCAGCTTTAGCTTTAGAAGTACAAACTTGGTAAGGAAAAAGTTTTGTTTATTATTATTAACAAATAATTATACTAAATAAATAGTAATTGTAATAAATGAAATAAATAAATACAACTCATACGGATTACTAAATGTATTCACAAAACTCGTACGGATTACTAAATAGGTGTACATAAAACTCATAGGGGTTACTAAATGTATTCATAAAGTGCATACGGATTACTAAATGTATTCATAAAACTCATAGGGGTTACTAAATGTATTCATAAAACTCATATGGATTACTAAATAGGTGTACATAAAACTCATAGGGGTTACTAAATGTATTCATAAAGTGCATACGGATTATTAAATGTATTCATAAAACTGACATAGAGTACTAAATATATTCATAAAACTCACATAGATTACTAAATGTATTCATAAAACTTACATAGATTACTAAATATATTCATAAAACTCATATAGATTACTAAATGTATACATATAAATCATACGGATTATTAAATGTATTCATAAAACTCACACAGATTACTAAATGTACTCGTAAAACTCATACGGATTACTAAATGTAATCCGTACATCATGTAATGTACATACATGATTTAATACATAAAAATCATACGAATTATTAAATGTTCATAAAAACTCATACAGATTACTAAATGTATTCATAAAACTCACATAGATTACTAAATGTATTCATAAAACTCATACGGATTATTAAATGTATTCATAAAACTCATACATTTAATAATGAGTTATAAATGCATTATAATCGTTATAATGAGTTTAATAATGCATTTATTCATGCGTTAATGTATGCATGAATACATTTATGCTAAATGTATTCATAAAACTCATAGGGATTACTAAATGTATTCACAAAACTCGTATGGATTACTAAATAGGTGTACATAAAACTCATAGGGGTTACTAAATGTATTCATAAAGTGCATACGGATTACTAAATTTATTCATAAAACATGCGGATTATTAAATGTATTCATAAAACTCACATAGATTACTAAATGTATACATAAAAATCATACGGATTATTAAATGTAGTCATAAAATTCACATATATTACTAAATGTATTCGTAAAACTCATACGGATTACTAAATGTATTCATAAAACTCGCATAGAGTACTAAAAGTATACATAAAAATCGTACGGATTATTAGGCTAAATGTATTCATAAAACTCACATAGATTACTAAATGTATACATAAAAATCACACAGTTTATTAAATGTATTCATAAAAATCATACGAACTACTAAATGTATTTAGAAAACTTATACGGATTACTAAATGTATTCATAAAACTCACACCGTTTGCTAAATGTATACATAAAAGTCATACGGATTACTAAATGTTTTAATAAAACTCAAAATACATTTTTCACGATCACCATTCTATATCTATGCTATACACATACTCAAGAAAGCAAAAGCGTTCAAATTATTACAAATAAAGCTGCCACAAAGCACTGTCGATATCTTAATCCGAAACAACCCAGCCCCGTCGCCTCAAGCCACGCGCATCTGTCTCGCGCGGCGCGCAACACTCAATCACCCGATATTTACGTTGGCGAAAAGTATACTTTACGGTATGGAAATGAGCACCGTTCGAAACACTGGAAATAGTAAAATATTAGTTCCAATATGAATTAGTTGTTTGTGGGCAACAGGATGTAGGACATGTCGAGTTGGGCCACACGCTGTTCACTTCGGACTTCGGGCTCGGGACCTCCCTCGGTCATCGTGTGTTGGTGTCTACACACGTTGTGTTTACATACACGTTGTCTGTCGGTCGTCATAAATATGTGTTCAACCGCGGCCCTTGTCCATCTTTATTGGTCTATCTGTAAACAAGACCACTCTTAAACTGTTTGTACAAGAGGACTAGAGTTCTAACTTGTTTATAACCGAAGATGTGATAACACAAAGCCCGTGAGTGACGTGTGAGTTATTGTTTGCCTTAAAGACATACATCACGGAGTCTTTGTAGGAGAAATATTGTTAGATGAATATCATTCCTGAACAAAGTTGCCAACTTGAAAAATTGAAAAATGGAAATGCCTATTTATATGGAGAATTTGTTTAAAGTATGTGCACGTCGTTTCGGACTAAATATACTGACCGATTTTGAAAACTCAATTTTAATTTCAAAACTCGTTTTTCTGTCAAAATCTCTCTCAAATCAATAATAACCGGATTTTTTTAAATACAAGAGTTACGATTTTCTCTAATCAGTGCATAAGAACTTGAATAGAACGAACTGGTTCGTTATATTTCAAAAATCCTGATCAAGGTTACCAACTTAAAAATTTGAAAAGTGGAGAATTTTTGTCCGTCTACGATTGTGGTGTGAACATCGTTGCAGACCGAAGAAATTAACCAAGCAAATATTTTATTTTCTATTTAAAAATATTTTTGTAAAATATTATTTTACCAAAACCTCTTTCAAATCAAAAATAACCGGATTTTCTTCAATTCTGGTATAACGATTTTCATAAATTTTTTCTCTAATCAGTGCTTAAGAACGTAAATAAAACAAATTGTTTCGTTATCTTTGTGAAAAATCATGATCAAGGGTACCAACTTAACATTTGAAAAGTAGAGATTTCACACAGGAGAATTTTTGTCGTTCTATGATTGTGTTGTGGACATCGTTGTAGACTGATCAAACTGACCAAGAAAATATTTTATTTTGCAAAAATATTCGTTTTAACTATGTTTTTTTTACCGAAAACCCCTTTTGAATCAACAATAACAGGATTTTCTTCAATTCTGGTATAACGATTTTCATAAATTATTTTCTCAAATGTGTGCATAAGACTAAAACAAATTGGTATGTTATCTTTATCAAAAATCCTGATCAATGTTACCAACTTACAATTTTGAAAAGTAGATATGCCTCCGCACACGAAGAATCTTTGTCCTTAAATGAGTGTGCACTTTATTCCAGACTAAACAGATGGTTTTCGAAGAAACATTTTTTTTTTCAAAACTGTTCGTTTCTACCAAAATACTTTCGAATTTTCTTAAATTCTGGTATTACGATAAATTATTTTCTCTGATAAGCGCCTAAAACCTTAAAATTGGTATGTTATCTTTATCAAAAATCCTGATCAAGGTTACCAACTTACAATTTTGGAAAGTAGATACAAAAGACAAAGAAGACAAGAATAGATTTAAGACAAAGATAGATTTAAGACAAAGAAGAATCTTTGTCCTTAAATGAGTGTGCACATCATTCCAGACTAAACAGATGGTTTTCAAAGAAACATTTTTTTATTTTTTCAAAACTGTTCGTTTCTACCAAAATCCTTTTCAAATCAACAATAACCGGATTTTCTTAAACTCTGGTGTTACGATTTTCATAAATTATTTTCTCTGATAAGCGCTTAAAAACGCTTGGTTTTATCAAAAATCCTGATTACGGTTATCAGCTTAAAATTTTGAAAAGTGGAGTTGCCTCAGCACACGGAGAATTTTTGTCTTTCTATGAGTGTGCACATCATTCCAGACTAAACAAATTGATAGATTTCGAAGAAACATTTTTTACTTTTCAAAACTGTTCGTTTCTACCAAATCCCTTTTCAAATCAATAATAACCGGATTTTCTTAAATTCAAGCTTTACGATTTTCATAAATTATTTTCTCTGATAAGCGCTTAAAAATGCTTGATTCGTTAAATTTATCAAAATTCCTGATCAAGGTTACCAACTTAAAAATTTGAAAAGTAGAGTTGCCTTCTAACACGAAGAATCTTTGTCCTTAAATGAGTGTGCACATCATTCCAGACTAAACAGACGGTTTTCGAAAATATATTTTTTTATTTTTTTCAAAACTGTTCGTTTCTACCAAAATCCTTTCGAATTTTCTTAAATTCTGGTATTACGATACATTATTTTCTCTGATAAGCGCCTAAAACCTTAAAATTGGTATGTTATCTTTATCAAAAATCCTGATCAAGGTTACCAGCTTAAAATTTTGAAAAGTGGAGTTGCCTCAGCACACGGAGAATTTTTGTCCTATGAGTATGCAGATCATTCCAGAATAAACAAATTGATAGATTTCGAAGAAACATTTTTTTACTTTTCGAAACTGTTCGTTTCTACTTTTCAAATCAATAATAACCGGATTATCTTAAATTCAAGCGTTACGATTTTCATAAATTATTTTCTCTGATCACTGTATAAGAGCATAACTAAAATAAATAGGTTCGTTAAATTTATCGAAAATCCCGATCAAGGTTACCAACTTAAAAATTTGAAAGTAGAGTTACCTTCGCACACGGAGAATTGTCCTTTTAAAAATTTATCCGTGCACATATTTGCACACTAAACAAATTTATCGATTTTAAGAAAACATTTTTTCCCAAAACTGTTCGCTTTTAACGCGTTTTTTTTACAAAAATCACTTTAAAAGCAACAATAACCGGAGTTTCTTAAATTCAGTCGTTACGATTTTTATAAATTATTTTCTTTAACCAGTGCTTAGAAGAACTTGTACAATGCAAAATGGTTGGTTATCTTTATAAATTTTGTTGCTCAAACTTATGCGGTATTTGCTATAATTTTAAAACGCAAATAGAGTATAATTTTCATAAAAAACCGGTTAAAGATTTGCCTATCGAGTAAGATAATACAAATAATTCCACTCGTGACCACCGTCCTTGTAGGGTGTGAACACGCATGCGCAAGCAAGTGATGCAGGTAATTTCTCCTAATCTGAAGACAAAATATTTGACGTCACTCTTAAAATTTGCGACAGCATCCCCCTTTTATGAATTGGAAACAATATGAATTTATTGGTTACCTAATTAAGTAAAATAAAAATTCAACCTATTGGTATAATTTTAATCTTTATATTAAAAATGGGGTTTCCTGAATCCTGTATGCACAGATACAGCGGGACAGATTAAAGGTTAACTTATCCTTGAAGAGAAAAGGGGGGGAGAAGGAATAAGTACGCGCGCATTTGTTAGGACACGATGGACATGAGTGTGCACTAGTGGTGGGGCAGAAAACAAAAAAATGTTAAAAAAACTGCTTTTCTATAAACGAAAAACGAACTGCTTTTTCAAACGGAAACAAGCAAAGTGATTTGGACTGGTTTATGATTTGTTAAACAAGGAACGGACTGTTCTATTCGAACGTTACCGCAAGCACTAAAACTACTTTTCTTCTACCTGCTTTTATGCTTTTTCCCTTTATGCGAAAGTTGCTTGTAATGAAGTAAGAACTGTTTGGTCAATGCCAACGTTTAACTCTATTTTGTTGCGAGTTGTTGTAACAACCTCTCACATTTTGTAGATACAGAGCCTAATTTTATTTAAACATATTTTTTATATTCATTATCAATCATCAATATTTTTTAATCGACTAAAAATATTCTAAATCGTTTGCATTTCGGTAAATATGCAAAGGACTATTTAATTTTTAAGTAAAAAAAAGAATGCTTCTATTAGAAATTCATCGCATTTTGTAAATATAAAATGACTTATATAATTATTACGTTTTGAGAATGTAATTTAATTATTACTACACTTGTAAGGATTATTTTTAACCTTTCTAAATGCTTTACACCCAAAAACAATTTAAGGACATGGTGGTAATGGGAATGAAAAAGTAGTCTTAGAAAACTGAACGTATGTGCTTTGTGTTTAAGCTGCTAATACAACTTTGAGTTTCAGTTTTATAAACCTGTTTTTTTTCAACTGTTTTAAAAAGCAGCTTTTTTTCCTCAACAAACAGTTTGTTGACGTTTTGTTAAAATAGCAGAAACGCCCACCTCTAGTGTGCACAGAGAAATAGCAAAAAAATAACCCCCCCCAAGAAAAAAAAATTGATGAATTCGCTAAGTTGAAAATTAGAACGTTAGACTTGGTTATCTGTAGTTCATTATCAATTAAACTTAGTACAAATGTTTATACAATTATTAATTTAATTATTTCTTTTGTAATTTTTATTTATGTTAGTTTCTATATGTAATTTTATGTATTCCATGCGACAGGATCTCTATAAAATAAACTTATGTGTACTACAATAAATAATATTTTTAAAGATTTTATCGAAAAGATTTAATTTATTACCCTGAAGCAGATCTAGAATGTACTTAGCCTCATATGGGATTACTGAATGTGTGCATATAACTATCGGAAATTATAATAATATTTTATGATTTCCGGGAAAAATATTCAGTTTGCCGTCACGCATCGCGCATCACGCTCTCATATATACATATATATATATATATATATATATATATATATATATATATATATATATATATATATAGCATATACTTACATACTACTTCTTATGGCGGGGTATGGATGCACGTTTTGCACGGGAAAAAATTCAGTTTGCCGTCACGCATCACGCTCTCATATATATTTTTGTTTTAAAATGTATTTTTGAAGTGAAAACTTGTATGTTCGCGCCATTATATTACTTACCCAGTCCAACTTAATTATTTAGTTTTGCGTCAAGTATGACGTGTCAAAACTGTGTAACAGTGAAGTTTTATACTTTAATTATATATTGGTAGGTGTGAATAATAAATATGTGTTTTATGAGTTATGGAATGTGGCTTTAATTTTATTTCTTAAAAATTGTTTAAATTAAAAAAAATTAATATGACAGTGATTAAGATTCTTTGTAAAACACAAGTAGATTTATAATGTTGCCAATGATGGAGAAATCAGAATTTCAAAAAGACGATATTAAGGATTGTATATTCATATTTCAGTTGATTCAATATCATTTTTGCCCCGCAGGGGGGTGCAGACTAGCTGCACCTATTGAGAGGATTTAGACGTCCCTCGCGGTACCCGAGTCTAACACACACTTACACTTACAACACTACACTTACGACTTTAACACTTTACACTCACACTTACAGTTAGGGAAACGATAATTTCCTAACTGAACTACAGATATCGATGTATAATATAGTTAATAAATATATTATTTCTTATTTATTTATGTGTTTTCATATAGCGTATGAAAATTGTGTGTTTAAAAATGATCACAAAGCCCTCAAAAGTACTAGCAAATCTGAGCTATAGACAATTTTGGATTCTATAAAACCACTATAGATATTTTTCAGAGCATATAGATAGAGCATATAGATATTTTCGGCACACATTTGATCTCTCACAAAGCTGAAGTTTCTCGTTCATTCATTCTCACTAACTCCACAGCGTCCCCAGCGTGTCCCGTTCAAAACCACTTGTATTTCTGTTAAGAACTGTTTTCTTTACCGTTTCGCACACATGTCTGTGAAATCTGCGTCGACCAAGTGGACGCAGGAGCACAATAGCGGAGGTTCGTTAGCGAGCCTGTACAAATATACCTATGTTTGTGCAGGGGGACGTGTCTTCCTTGGATAAACATTCTGTCAGGAGAGGAATTATTAAATTGTGATTGTGGACTAAGCAAACACTGAATGCATTATGTCAGGGCCGTGGGTTTACAGTCATTAATAACGTTCCACGCGTTGTAGCCTTATATTTAACAACGTGTTAGATATAAGCTAAAGGCTATTAGGTAAAACGGTGTTTGATTCAGTTTTATATTAGATTATTGAAGTAAATACTTATGGCGGGGTATGGATGTATGTTTTGCACGGGAAAAATATTCAGTTTGCCGTCACGCATCACGCATCACGCTCTTACACACACACACACACACGCACGCACACACACACACACGCGCGCGCGCGCACACACACACACACACACACACACACACACACACACACACACACACACACACACACACACACACACACACACACACACACACACACACACACACACACACACACACACACACACACACACACACACACACACACACACACACACACACACACACACACACATACACACATACACACATACACACATACACACATACACACATACACATACACACATATATATATATATATATATATATATATATATATAAAGAGAGAGAGAGAGAGAGAGAGAGAGAGAGCATATACTTATATATACTATTTCTTATGGCTGGGTATGGATGCATGTCTTGCTCGAGAAAAAATCAGTTTGCAGTCACGCAACATGCATAACGCTCATATATATATATATATATATATATATATATATATATATATATATATATATATATATATAGCATATACTTAATATTTACATACTACTTCTTATGTCGGGGTATGGATGTATGTTTTGCACGGGAAAAAATTAAGTTTGCCGTCACGCATCACGCTCTTATATATATTTTTTTGTTTTAAAATGTATTTTTGAAGTGAAAACTTGTATGTTCGCGCCATTATATTACTTACCCAGTCCAACTTAATTATTTAGTTTTGTGTAAAGTGTTAACTGTGTAACAGTGACGTTTTATACGTTTATTATATATTGGTAGGTGTGAATAATAAATATTTAAATTATTTTAAACGCCATTATACTACTTACCCAGTCCAACTTTATTTAGTAGTTAGTTTTATGACAAGTGTTAACTGTGTAACAGTGACGTCTTATACGTTATTATATATTGGTAGGTGTGAATAATAATATTGAAATTATTTTAAACGCCATTATACTACTTACTCAGTCCAACTTTATTTAGTATTTAGTTTTATGACAAGTGTTAACTGTGTAACAATTTTTAATTCAAAACAATCTTATAATTCCAAACAACTTGCCTTTCCGAATTAAAATATTGCAGTTTCCATTGAAGTTGGCATTTACAATGACAATAAGTCACAGGGTCAGATATTAAGTGTAGCAGGAATAGATTTTTGACTCCGTCCTTCTCCCATGGTCAGTTATAGCCTATTTTAGTGTCGATTAGCAAAAATCTATGTCTTGGAAAAAAACCATAACGTCATATAATATTGTATTTAGAAATATATTAAACTGAAATGAACGTACTCTGATTTTGAAAATCGACTATAAATTTTATTTTGTGGTGTAAAATATACAGCCATAATCCGTGATAAGAAGTAGTCACTTCTGTCGGCAGTCATGCCACTGCCACCTTTTTTTTATTACAGAAGCGTGACTTTGATTCGTTGAACGAAAAATAACGTAATAAATGTAATTACACGGTTATTTTAATTATTCTATCCTGAACAATTATACGTACACAATTTCTTTTTAGGTTAATATGTTTGTTAAACACAGTTTTTTTAGTCTTTTTGTTGTTGATCTTTAAGACTTTACCAGTACCAGGCCAAGAGTTTTAGGGATAACAACATTTCTTTTGCAGCGATTGATTTTTTTTTTTTTTTTTTTTTTTTTTTTTTTTGGTGTTTAACGTCCGACTATTGTGCATACTTGGGCTAATGCAGACAATGGGATGATTTACAGCGTATGAAAATGCCAAGCCCTGGCCGGGAATCGAACCCGGGTCCTCGGGGTGAAAGCCTAGTACGCTATCCACTAGGCCACCGAGGCGGCTTTTGCAGCGATTGAACACTTACTGTTGTGAACAGTACAGTAACTGGGATTTTTATGTCTAATTTTACACACACCCTGGAGTGTGTGTGTGTGTGTGTGTGTGTTTTGTGTTTAACGTCCGACTATTGTGCACACTTGGGCTAATGCAGACGATGGGATGATTTATAGCATATGAAAATGCCAAGCCCTGGCCGGGAATCGAACCCGGGTCCTCGGGGTGAAAGCCTAGTACGCTATCCACTAGGCCACCGAGGCGGCTTTTGCAGCGATTGAACACTTACTGTTGTGAACAGTACAGTAACTGGGATTTTTATGTCTAATTTTTTTTACACACACCCTGGAGTGTGTGTGTGTGTGTGTGTGTGTGTTTTGTGTTTAACGTCCGACTATTGTGCACACTTGGGCTAATGCAGACGATGGGATGATTTATAGCATATGAAAATGCCAAGCCCTGGCCGGGAATCGAACCGGGTCCTCGGGGTGAAAGCCTAGTACACTATCCACTAGGCCACCGAGGCGGCTATTGCAGCGATTGAACACTTACTGTAGTGAACAGTACAGTAACTGGGATTTTTATGTCTGATTTTTTTTTACACACACCCTGGAGTGTGTGTTTGTATTTTGTGTTTAACGTCCGACTATTGTGCACACTTGGGCTAATGCAGACGATGGGATGATTTATAGCGTATGAAAATGCCAAGCCCTGGCCGGGAATCGAACCCGGATCCTCGGGGTGGAAGCCTAGTACGCTATCAACTAGGCCACCGAGGCGGCTACCTTTTATGTCTAAAATTACCCCGTTATTAAGATTTTTGTTGTGGCAAAATCAGCCTTATCGAATTCGTTAAAATTTAACGCTTGCAAAAGGTATAGATCGTTATTTCCGGAAAAAATCCGGTCCGATTGGCCACTTACAGGAAAAAAATCGAGTTTTTTTCCTTAAAAAACCGATTAATGTAAATTTAATCATTATGTTCACAATTCAAATAATATAATTATATCTAATAAAAGAAATTGACATTTTTCGAATAAATAAAAGACGAAAATGAATCTCGAACGATGCAATACGTTTGGCAAGATCGGTAGCTTCGTTTCAAAAAAATTTTAAAAGTACTCTAATTTCAACGAACGCCAGAAATTTTCGCAATACATTTTCGCACGTTTTATTTGCAACGTTCCAGTTTTATTGGCCGACTTGCAGTTTGGACGTTCAACGCGAGTTAACAACACTTCCATGTGCACAACTTCCATGCGGGCTGTTTTCAGTCTCCGCCAAATGGATTTACGACGTCGTATTGTCGTAAAATTAAAGCCAAGTTTGTTTTATCTCCGGCTAATTCCGCGGCGCAGCGCTGGCATCGGTTAATAATAAAAGTAAAAAGTCGTCCTGTTGAAAGTGCTTTGATCACGTGATTAAAAGTGTTAAGTTTCATATCGTTTGCGATTGGCGATTTACCTAGAAAACACCAATGGTCGAGTTGTACCTGTGGCCGAATTTTTAGGCTACGCTTACGTCTCCTGCACGCTCTATTGACAAAAATCTAATTTTGGTTTACGAACGATAGCAAGTTGAGCAGCGCAAAAAAAATGGTGGAAAAAATGTTGCGTGTGTTTTTATGGAGGTTATGTGCTAAACTGCCATACTCTTTAAGTAGAGGTTAAACAAATCGCAAGTTTCCAAAATCCTTCATTAATTTGGCTACACAGCTGCTATTGTATACAAAGTATTAAAAAATGTATATATATATATATATATATTTTTTTTTTTTTTTTTTTTTGGTGTTTAACGTCCAACTATTGTGCACACTTGGGCTAATGCAGACGATAAGATGATTTATAGCGTATGAAAATGCCAAACCCTGGCCGGGAATAGAACCCGGGTCCTCGGGGTGAAAGCCCAGTACGCTATCAACTAAGCCACCGAGGCTTTATACATGTATATGTACAAAACAACCTATAAAACAAAAAAAAATCATGTTTTTAATTTCTTATTTATTCTTTCATATTTATTTATTTTGTGAGCAAAATATTTATTTTTTTTAACGGTGGATAGCCTTTTATTTACCTGGTTTTTTGTGTGCCTAAAAAAGGGTTTCATATAATTTACCGCAAAAAAAAGTCAAAATAGTGTATGGTCAGCAAGGAACCGTATAATCGAAATGTGTCAACAATGTTTGTCTTCGGTCAGCAAGGCTTGGGAAAATAATTATAGTTACAGAAAAAGTACATTTCTGAAGCCCAAATCTATAAAGGTACACATTCAACGTTATTTTCAACGTAATAAATAAAATAAAGACGTTATTTTGAACATAAAATTAGCAGTATTTTACTAGTTACCCGGCGCAGCATTACAGCTCCTGTTTTACCGCAACCTGCTTTACATGTCTTCGCAGACAGAAGCGAAGACCTCCCACAGTAGTAACTGAAGGTGTAACTACACAGGCGATATAACGTTTTAACACAGCAAGTCTTCGCTTTGTGAACAGCATAAAAGTGCACGCGTCCCCGCAGGGGGGTGCAGACTAGCTGCACCTATTGAGAGGATTTAGACGTCCCCCGAGTCTAACACATACTTACACTTACAATACTACACTTACGACTTTAACACTTTACACTTACACTTACATTTAGGGAAACGATAATAGCCTCAATGTGCTTTTCGCCTTAAAATAACAAAAAAAGTGCACGCAAACTATGTTTACGTGTCTAGTTTTTCTTGGTGTTGTGGTATTACAATTTAACTACTGTAGTTTATATATTTTATTTTAAAAACATTTTTTTTATTTGAGGTCTAACCTTAAATATTTTGTAATGGTACACGTGATCAGCCTTCTGTTTATTGCATTCTTCTTTTAATTAATAAACAGATTATATTAGATAAATTATAACAGTTATTGGAAAGTTATTATAACAGATGTCGCCTCGGTGGTCTAGTGGATACCGTACTAGGCTTTCACCCCGAGGACTCGGGTTCGATTCCCGACGAGGGCTTGGCATTTTCATACGCTATACATCATCCCATCGTCTGCATTAGCCCAAGTGTGCACAACAGTCAGACGTTAAATACCAAAAAAAAAAAATAAAAAAAAAAATATTATAACAGATTATATTAGATAAATTATAACAGTTATTAGACAGTTATTATAACAGATTATATTATATAAATTATAACGGTTATTGGACAGTTATTATAACATATTACATTAGATAAATTATAACAGTTATTAGACAGTTATTATAACAGATTATATTGGATAAATTATAACAGTTATTATAAGAGATTATATTAGATAAATTATAACAGTTATTAGACAGTTATTATAGCAGATTATATTGGATAAATTATAACAGTTATTAGACAGTTATTGTAACAGATTATATTAGATAAATTATAACGGTTATTGGACAGTTATTATAACATATTATATTAGATAAATTATAACAGTTATTAGACAGTTATTATAACAGATTATATTGGATAAATTATAACAGTTATTATAACAGATTATATTAGATAAATTATAACAGTTATTAGACAGTTATTATAACAGATTATATTGGATAAGTTATAACAGTTATTATAACAGATTATATTAGATAAATTATAACAGTTATTGGACAGTTATTAGAACAGATCATATTAGATAAAAAGTTATTGGACAGTTATTATAACAGATTATATTAGATAAATTATAAGAGTTATTAGACAGTTATTATAACAGAATATGTTGGATAAATTATAACAGTTATTAGACAGTTATTATAACAGATTATATTAGATAAATTATAACAGTTATTATAACAGATTATATTAGACAAATTATAACACTTATTAGACAGTTATTATAACAGATTATATTAGATAAATTATAACAGTTATTAGACAGTTATTATAACGGATTATATTAGATAAATTATAACAGTTATTAGACAGTTATTGTACAGATTATATTAGATAAATTATAAGAGTTATTAGACAGTTATTATAACAGATTATATTAGATAAATTATAACAGTTATTGGAAAGTTATTATAACAGATTATATTCGATAAATTTAAACAGTTATTAGACAGTTATTGTAACAGATTATATTAGATAAATTATAAGAGTTATTAGACAGTTATTATAACAGATTATAATAGATAAATTATAACAGTTATTGGAAAGTTATTATAACAGATTATATTAGATAAATTATAATAGTTATTGGACAGTTATTATAACAGATTATATTAGACAAATTATAACAGTTATTAGACAGTTATTATAACGGATTATATTAGATAAATTATAACAGTTATTATAACAGATTATATTGGACAAATTATAACAGTTATTAGACAGTTATTATAACAGATTATATTAGATAAATTATAACAGTTATTAGACAGTTATTATAACAGATTATATTGGATACATTATAACAGTTATTAGGCAGTTATTATAACGGATTATATTAGATAAATTATAACAGTTATTATAACAGATTATATTGGACAAATTATAACAGTTATTAGACAGTTATTATAACAGATTATATTAGACAATTATAACAGTTATTAGACAGTTATTGTACAGATTATATTAGATAAATTATAAGAGTTATTAGACAGTTATTATAACAGATTATATTAGATAAATTATAACAGTTATTGGAAAGTTATTATAACAGATTATATTCGATAAATTTAAACAGTTATTAGACAGTTATTGTAACAGATTATATTAGATAAATTATAAGAGTTATTAGACAGTTATTATAACAGATTATAATAGATAAATTATAAGAGTTATTGGAAAGTTATTATAACAGATTATATTAGATAAATTATAACAGTTATTAGACAGTTATTATAACAGATTATATTAATTATAACAGTTATTAGACAGTTATTATAACAGAAAATATTAAATAAATTATAACATTTATTAGACAGTTATTATAACAGATTATATTAGATAAATTACTGGAACACGTTCTTAGTTTCATCTGTAGATTAGTGAAATCTCTCAATCGTTATTATTTTACTGTCGCATTTTGTGAGACAGTCAAGTTCTTTTGATGTAATGCTTTTCAGTAATGCTGCCGTTTGTGTAGTTTACGAAATGATGCAACGCATCGAATTCGGTGACGTCATTGCGCCTCAAACTTTTGCAGCTTTGATGCAGTTAATCGTTTTTACCTCCGCCACTAACAAAACGAATTTGGAATTTGTAAAATGGGTTAATTCTACCGAGGTTTATCAAACCGCCTTAAAAAGACCATTAAAAAAAGACCATATAAAGAAAAAACCCATA
>CM040183.1:7128092-7143092 GCA_022606455.1 Callitettix versicolor
CGAGCGATTTTCAGGAATAGTTGAAAGAGATTTTCAAACATTAAAGTTAAAAAACCACGCTTGAAACAGGAAATAATGGCATGCATATTTTAGCTGTTTTACGGAAGGGAGAAAGTTATTGACAGATACGGACAAACTTTCGTGTAACATACATCGAAATATTAAAAAAAAGTTCATAATCATAATAATTTATCTATGACAAAAATTGGAAAAGTAACACATTTATTTATTTATTTTTACATTTTAATAATAAAGCAACTGAAATGGCCTTTATGATGATATGGCCTTGTTTGCTGAAACAATGGAGGAAGCAAGGGAGTAGATTCTTGAATTAAAGAAACAAGCAGCTAAAATAGGTCTAAAAATATCGTTTGAAAAGACCAAAATCATGACAAACAACAAATACCCAAAAAAATACCTTAAAATCCAAGAACAGAAAATAGAAATAGTAAAAGAGTTCAAATATCTTGGTGAATGGATTAGTTGGAATGCAGATGAGGGCAAGGCAATGGAATCCAGGAAAAACAAACTTGAATTGGCCTTCCAATTGACGAAAGAAACATACAATAAGAAATCCCTTTCATGGGGGTCCAAAATTAAACATTATAAAACAGTGATCAAGCCGGAAGCACTGTACGCAGCAGAAACATTAACCATGAATCGCATAGGCCAGATAGAAAAGCTTGAAATAATGGAAATGAAAATCTTAAGAAAAATTATAGGAACAAAATTTCAGGATAATAAGGTAGTATATATAAGAAATGAAGCTCTCTACAAGAAAATTGAAAAACTGTCAGATACTATGAGAAAAAGGAGAATAAATTTTTACGGCCATCTTCTTAGAATGAACTCTAATAGATTGACGAAACAAGTGTTTGATTTTTTCCATAATCGTAAAACAAAACCGAACTGGTTTAAAGAAATTGAAAAAGACCTAATAGAATTAAAAATTACAGAAAATTCACTGCTTGACCAAACTGCTAAGATAATTACCAAAGACGAAAGAATAAGATTCCAAGATAAAACCAAAATAAAACCTAAACCTATCATTTCAGAAGAGGAGAGGAAAAGAAGATCAGAAAGAATGAAGAGCTACTGGGAACAAAGAAAAGTACAGCGCGCAAGAAATGATTAATTCAGCGTACCCCAAAGAGGGTGAAACGAAAAGAAGAAGAAAGAAACTGAATTATTATGTTTGGATTTATTTAATTTATTTTTTGTGTGTTTAACGTCCGACTATTGTGCACACTTGGGCTAATGCAGACATTGGGATGATTTATAGCGTATGAAAATGCCAAGCCCTGGCCGGGAATCGAACCCGGGTCCTCGGGGTGAAAGCCCAGTACGCTATCAACTAGGCCACCGAGGCGGCTAAATGTTTGGATTTAATGCTCATATTTTGATCTTATCGCTTCAAGGGGGAGCAGTAAAATTTAAATAAAAAAAATTACGGGTTGAGAGCAAAAACCTAAACCCAGCTACTAAAGTACAAAAGTTCTAAATCAAACTGAAGATCAAAGAGGTTTAGATGAAATAAGCAAAGCTAACAGGGATTAGAAAAAGGTGAACAAAATTTCTAATTGGGGACTGCACAAAAATCAAAACTGCGGAGCAATTAAACTTGGGAAATGCATTTAGGTATTAAATGCATTATTTTGTGAATACATTTTTTGTTCAGATACGTTTCAATTTACAGGAATACAAAAGAGAGAAGCCAACGGCGCAGCCAATAGGAGCCTTCGACGGTCTCAGGGTTGCCGCAGCACGAATGGTGTCGAAGATGCCAACACCCAAGGTCTCCGGCGACTCTTCAATGGACTTGACTAGATTGATGACTGACCGAAAGAAGCCTCTAAATAAGGCACAGTCCGAATTAGACATCCTTGTATTATGCATATGAGCGTCGAACAATGCGCAGTAAGAATGCTACGTCCCGTTCCTTTGTTCTAATTGCGTGGCCTGGCGCCAACGTCTCCGCCTTTTCATTGTTCCCGGAGGGCCACCGGTCGGCCGGTCGGATGCCTGCAAAAGGAAACAACCTGCTCCTGCAGACGAGTACTGGAAAATAAATAGCGACGAGAAAAAAGAACGCGCGACAAGAGAGCTTAGATGTTTTGTGAGCCAACTTCAGGGTTTAATTGCGGGACTGCATCGGAAACCTTTCCCCGGCCACAAATATCACCCCGCGACGTTTTTATGCCACCCTCGTTTCTGCGGAAGATGTCCTGCTTGTAGTGACCCAAGGATGTTTAATATTCAGCTGCTTTTGAAAGGTCTTTTGGAGGAATTAAATTTACAACGACGCCCGTTAAAATAATTGCACCATTTTCTCCTTTAATCCTAAGGGTTAACATATCCACTGCGCCCGTATCACGAACTTAACTGACGGTTAATTATAAATGGCATTGGCGCTGGCTGGAATTGTTTTAATAAATGCTGAAATAGAGAACCACGTGCACAATGAATATTGGTTGGAAGCAAATTCAAAAATATATAATTACTGTAAAGTCGTGGAGTTTTGAAACAGCTGTTTGCAGTATTTTACTTACAACATAAATGTACCGTTCGCAAATTTCGTTCGAAATAATTCAAAATTGGCAAACAAATCTATTTTTGTTTTAGCTAGGAAATTTTCGCTACTCAACACGAATCCGTTCAATTAAATCCTAAAAACATATATTTTCTTACAGCTCTACTTTTTAAGACACCTAAAAGAAATTGTGTGCGCGCCCGTGTGTGTATGTGTGTGTATGTCTGATTGTGTGTGTGGGGGGTTTGTGTGTGTGTGTGTGAGCGCGCGCGTGTGTGTGTGTGTGTGTGTGTATATGGGTTTGTGTGGGTTTGTGTGTGTGTGTGTGTGAGCGCGCGCGCATGTGTGTGTGTGTGGGTTTGTGTGTGTTTGTGTGTGTGTGTGTGTGTGTGTGTGTGTGTGTGTGTGTGTGTGTGTGTGTGTGTGTGTGTGGGCGGGTTGTGTGTGTGTGTGTGTGTGTTGTGTTGTTGTGTGTGTGTGTGTGTATGCGAGCGTGCGTGCATGCGTGCGTGTGTGTGTGAGCGCGCGCGCATGTGTGTGTGGGGGTTGTGTGTGTGTGTGTGTGTGTGTGTTTGTGTGTGGGCGGGTTGTATGTGTGCGTGTGTGTGTGTGTTTGTGTGTGTATTGTGTGAGTGTGTGTGTGTGTGTGTGTGTGTGTGTGTGTGTGTGTGGTTGTGTGTGTATGCGCGTGTGCGTGCATGCGTGTGTGTGTACGTGCGCGCGCGCGTGTGGTGTGTGTGTGTGTGTGTGTGTGTGTGTGTGTGTGTGTGTGTGTGTGTGTGTGTGTGTGTGTGTGTGTGTGTGTGTGTGTGTGTGCGTGTGTGTGTGTGTGTGTGTGTGTGTGTGTGTGTGTGTGTGTGCGCGCGCGTACGTGTGTGTTTTAGCAAGCTCACATTCGTAATTTTATTTCGATCTGTTTCAAGCTTGACACAAAAATCGAATTTAGAAACAGCGTGTGCAAATCTGTTAATCACAGAAATTTCTTCAATAGTTTTAAAATGGCGACCTTATCAAATCGTTAATAATTTACAACTCATTTGTATTACATTTTAAAAAGATCTGAATTCACCGTCGAAACCCGACGATAAAAACTGCTTAAGCTTGCATTTTAAATTTTCAAAATCAGTTGAAATCAGGAAATTGTTTTGACGGCGGTCAGGGTTCATTTTCGTATTGTCAACGCAATTTTAAAATTTTATAATGCGAATGTATGCTATATTAATAGCTGATAATGTTAGCGAAATCTAATTTCGAAAACGGTAAGGTAACGAAAATTTAAAATAACTAATGCACGCAGATGTAACGCTGGCCATTATTACAAAAATAAGTTTTTTTAAGTAAAGAAATCAACTTTTTGGTTTTACTAAGGTCAGAGTTCATTTTTAATGTTTTATTTTTTTAAAATACTGTGTGTGTGTTTCATTTATGGTGATATACGTTCATGTAATGTTCTTCAATATTCGTTACACAGGCCGGATGGACACTAAATGCGGCGCGGAGTTGAGGTGAGCAGAGTGCATTCAAAACCTAAGTGTGGTCACTGAAAGCGTCGCCCTGCGTAGCTTCGACTATGTCTTGGTTCGGTTTTGAAGCTGACTCCATTTCCCCACCACGCTGACCACGCATCCAAGCTTATTATTTCTCGTTGCCTAGGTTACGGTTTTTAAACATTGCCGTTTCCTAAAATCCGTTACAGTAGGCCTAAATATTAAGATTTTAAATATAAAAACGCGTTATTTAAACTGACTGATCTCCGCTTCCGGTTTCCGCATTTGGTTACCGCCCGGCGTTAGAGCTGTATCGCTATATTTACTTGCCTTGACAAGCAAATTTGCATCTGCCAGCGTAGCTAGCAATCGTGTGAAGTTGAAACAAAATTAACGCCAACACAAGTCGACGTAACAGCCGCGTGCGAAGTCGAACAGATGTAGGTCACGCATTATTCTGCGTGCGCCCAACTAGTTGGTTTAACTCACAGACCGTGAACCAACCGAAGGAATAAACAACTAATGAATAATTTTGTTTATTTGAATTTTTATAAATCTCTGTCAGAAATCTAGCGAAGGTACCGGGTATTCAAATCACTTAATTATGCCAAGAACACATCGAATCTCATTAGAGCCGACGGTCATAACGGAGTCTTTTGCATGCGCTCGAAGCAATAACGCGGACGTAGTGATGATGACGGTATGATTCCGAAACGGAAGTGGAAACCGTAAATTTACCGTGTATAATGAGGCGTTGTTCTTGTGTAGACTGCTTTGTACCGGAATGTTTTGCGAATGTAAAATAATGCGAAAACCGGAAATTTATTGCTAACAACGATATATGCATATTCATTTAGCAACACTATCAGCTGACGAGGTCCGTAAAATACAGTAGACAACATTTTTACATTAGTTTGTGGGAATTAAACTTTTACTTCTCTCTCTTTCTTTCTCTCTCTCTCTCTCTCTCTCTCTCTCTCTCTCTCTATATATATATATATATATATATATATATATATATATATATATATTATTATTATTATTATTATTATTATTATTTGCGTATAGACCCTGTTGGATCACGCAAAGCACTCCGACTCATGTCTTGCTCCTTCTAATCCTCCACACCTCCCTCATCCTGTCCCTATGGATCCTCCTCAGCTCCTCCGTCCATTTTACCACTGCTCTCTTTGGGATTTCATTCTCTGGGATCTTCCAACCGAGCATCTTTGTCCTGTATGCGTTCCTGTCTTCAATGTCTGTTGAGTCTATTTCTGTTCATGTCTATTCTGACTTGTATGATCCACGACGTTGTTGATTTGACTCTTTGTATATACTTAAGGATTCTGTTGGCAAGTCTCGTTGTTGGAAGTCTACTGATGTGTCCATAGAATTGAAGCACCCTTCTTCTGATATCTGCTGCCAGATTCGATATCTTTACTGTGGTGTTCCGGGAGTGCAACCTGTATCCGCGGGCCAAGGATCTTCCTCAAGATTTTGCGTTCTTCCTTCAATATATATATATATAAACGAATGTATGTCTGTTTGGCCTTTATACATTGCTACACTATTCATCCGATCGATTGCATTGGGTGGTCGAAATATCGAAAACCTTCGTCCTCTAAAGGTTAAATGTTCGCGGGTAAAGTGTTAATTTGCAAAATCCTTTCTACGAAAAAAAATGAACGACTTATTAAGAAATACTTATTAACAAATCGTGTGTGTGTGTATTGTGTTGTGAGTGTGTGAGTGTATGCGTATGGGTGCGTGTAATTGTGTGTGTTGTATGTGTTGTGTGTGTTGTGTGCGTGTGTGTTGTGTGTTGTGTGGGATGTGTGTGTGTGTGTGTGTGTGTGCGCGCGCGCGCGTGTGTGTGTGTGTGTGTGTGTTGTGTGGGATGTGTGTTGTGTGGGATGTGTGTTGTGTGTGTGTATGTGTGTGTGTGTGATGTGTGTTGTGTATTGTGTGTGTGAATGTCTGTGTTGTGTGTGTTTTGTGTATGTGTTGTGTGGGTTGTGTGTGTGTGTGTTTTTTGTGTGTGCGTATGTGTGTTATGTGTATATGCGTGCACGCGTGTGGGTTGTGTGTGTGTGTGTGTGTGTGTGTGTGTTGTGTGTTATGTATGTGCGCGTGTGTGAAGTGCATGTGTGCGCGCTTGAGTACGTGCGTGCGCGTGTGTGTTGTGTGCGCATGCGTGCGTGTGTGCGTGCATGTGTGTGTTTTGTGTGTGTGCGTGCGCGCGCGTGTGCGTGTGTGCATGCGTGTGCGTGTGTGTGCGTGCGTGCGTGCGTGCGTTTGCGTGCGTGTGTGTGTGTGTGTGTGTGTGTGTGTGTGTGTGTGTGTGTTTTGGCTACTTCCAACCAAGCGGGAGAAGCCGCGCCGGGGGGCGTTAATTCTACAAAATTTTTTTTACACGTGAGTAACACTTTTAGATAAGTTTAACTTTATAATAGAAAATTACGTATGATTATGAAAATTCATCAATTTTCATTTATCAATGTAAACATAGATTTATCATGTTTTTATCATTTCTATTCATCATAAGTATGAGTCTATCGTTAATGTCACACAAAACGCATCCAGCTGTTATGAATTACGGTTTTCTTTAACCCATAACGTTCGTTTCAAAAGTAATAAAACGTTTTAAGAAAATTAGAAAACAGTTTTACAGTTACCTAAAAACATTAGGAGTAACGTTCCGACTGTATCTGCGTGACTGTATGTGGCACGTACCCCACCCCTGTAAGATGAATGCGTATCCAAGCCACAGTCCAATGACCATCCATCAAAGACATCACACTCCAAACAGTCCAACTCCAAAACCCCTTGTACTGACTCATCCCATGATTTATATTAAGTGGTAATCACATGGTGCGGACAGAACCACACGCCTACACTGTTGTCTTTTATATTCTTGTACTTTGTACCGAAGACTGGCGACTGAAGATCTGATACGACTAGTTGTGCAAGGGAAACGAAACATTGATTTATTTGCGCTTTGAGATAAAAATACGCTTCAAATATCAACAGCTCGGATCTAATAATTGATCTCTAAAAAAGAATTACGAGAATGTTTTCGTCTTGTGTCCTTTAATCATGACTTGCTTTAGACGTGTTGCTCACGTACAGTGATGACGTCAGCTACTGTTTTAATTCAATCTTTAGGTTCTTTTCGTCTTCATTATTCACTGTTAGCCAAAATCCTGTTCTTCCGTCGCTGTTGCCTCAACCGGGAACGCCATAATTACCGTTAAAATATGTGTAAATATGAATTTAAAATTTTAAAATTTCACTAAAAATACTATGAATCTGATTACATTTTTAGTATTTTCAATGTAATTTGACAATTTAAAATGCAAATTTAACGTTAGTTACGACAAAAAATGTATACGCACTAGAAGTACAGGCACCATTATTAAAAGCGTGCACGATATCAGAGGCTAAAGTCTAAGTAATTGGACTAACTGCCGCTAGGATCGCTGCAAGTCTCAAAGATATAGAGTTTGTTTGAGAAAATTATCTTATTATTGCAACATAGCCACCGGATGCAGACTATGCCCATCTCTAGATGGGCGTTTCTGCTATTTTTACAAAACGTCAACAAACTGTTTGTTGAGGAAAAAAGCTGCTTTTTAAAACAGTTGGAAAAAAACAGGTTTAGAAAACTGAAACTCGAAGTTGTATTAGCAGCTAAAACATAAAGCACATACGTTCAGTTTTCTAATACTACTTATTCATTCCCATTACCACTATGGCCTTAAATTGTTTTTGGGTATAATGCATTTAGAAAGGATAAAAATAATCCTTACAAGTGTAGTAATAATTAAATTACATTATCAAAACGTAATAATTATATAAGTCATTTTATATTTACAAAATGCAATGAATTTCTTATAGAAGCATTCTTTTTTTTACTTAAAAATTAAATAGTCCTTTGCATATTTACCGAAATGCAAACAATTTAGAATATTTTTAGTTGATTAAAAAATATTGATGATTGATAATGAATATAAAAAATATGTTTAAATAAAATTAGGCTCTGTATCTACAAAATGTGAGAGGTTGTTACTACAACTCGCAACAAAATAGAGATAAACGTTGACATTGACCAAACAGTTCTTACTTCTTTACAAGCAACAAGCAACTTTCGCATAAAGGGAAAAAGCATAAAAGCAGGTAGAAGAAAAGCAGTTAGCAGGAAAACAGTTTTAGCCCTTGTGGCAACGTTCGAATAGAACAGTCCGTTCCTTGTTTAACAAATCATAAACCAGTCCAAATCAAACTGCTTGTTTCCGTTTGAAAAAGCAGCTTGTTTGTCATTTATAGAAAAGCAGTTTTTTTAACAGTTTGGTGTTTTCTGCCCCACCACTAATGCAGACTAGCTGCATCTATTGAGAGGGTTTAGACGTCCCTCGCGGTACCCGAGTCTAACACACACAACACTACACTTACGACTAACACTTTACACTCACACTCACATTTAGGGAGGCGATAATAGCCTCAATGTGCTTTTCGCCTTAAAATAACAACAACAAATTTAATAATTAGAATTATGATTCTTTTTCCCGTCTAGTGGTCTTTTTTACTCTCCTCGTAAAGGCTACAGCTGTTTCGAAACCTTACTGATTCATCTTCAGGCGTTAATAAAAAATGTCAACTCCCTTTGTCGAGGTTGTCGCAAAGTTAACAAAACACTGAAAACACAATTACACGATTAAAATACACACGATAAAATTTGGTTTGGTCAAACGATACGTGTAACACGTATGTCGTTACATTCCGGACTGCCATACATAGATGGATTTGTCATTTTGCATTACACCCTGAAGATGGAACAGTGAGGTTTCGAAACCGCTGTAGCCTTTACAAGGTGAGTAAAAAAGACAACTTACGAGAAAAATTAGATCCTAATCCTAATTACTATTATCTGTTTAACTGTAATTAAACACTGCCGCAAGATGCCGCTAGTAGCCAGTGCTGACGTATTTCTTTTAAAGGTTATCATTCTAGTACGTTTACGTTCAATGACTGATTTAATATTTTAAAGAATTTGCAACGGCTGAAAACAAGCATGCATATGTCAACATCTCGGTCCCAGATGTGACGGAATAAATTGGCAACAAAAACAGCTGATTTGGCGAAGTGTAACGACAATAACCGAGGCAAATATGTAATTGTTTCGTGAAGATAACGCCGACGATGGGAAGTGTTGGAAGTGTAAGGCACACGAGCCGGGCCCAGCTGATCGGCAATTACAACGGCTCCATTAAAACTTTTAATCGGCCGGCGCCCTGCGTTTTTACCGGCAAATTGATCCTGTCGACAAAATTAATTGCAACTTAAACAAAATGCACCTGTCCGGGCACGTCTCCGTCTCGCACTAGTCAAACAAACACGGCTCGCGTTTACGCGGTAGTTTAATGCAAGTAAATTATGTGGAAACTTTTTTCTCGCTAGACGCTCGATGGGCACGTAGCTTCCCGCTGACGTGACGGAAGCGTAATCCCACAGGATATTTCAGTTCTGAACAGAATTTCCACGGAAAATTGACAGTTTTCAAATTTTCACGATTAGATTTTTACAAAAATGTTACGTTAAGCTTTTTACCGATTGAAACAGCTGCTATTTTGGAAAATATTGCGCAGATTTTGCCAGTCCGCTAAACGGAACTTGTGTGCGTGCGCGCGCGTGCGCGTGTGTGTTTTACTCTCAAGTCTGATTTCAATTAAACGCAACACAAAATCGATTTTAGTTATAGGCTTATATGTAAACGGCCTATATATAAACATAAAAAAAGGCCTCGGTTGCCTAGTTGATAACGCACTAGGCTTTCACCCCGAGGCCCGGGTTCGATTCCCGGCCAGGGCTTGGAATTTTCGTACGCTATAAATCATACCATCGTCTGCATTAGCCCAAGTGTGCACAATAGTCGGACGTTAAAAAAAAAAAAAACAAAAAATCTGTCGTGTTTTTGAAGAATTGGTCGTAATTAAAATAAAAAAGTAAGAGAAACACATTGTGCATGATTTTTTTTGTTCAATAACAGAATGTTTTTTCACAGAGTACTTAAATGAATATTAAATAGTTAAATTATTGATTTCAATAATATTAATAAAGAATTGTTAAATTGATTGAGTCTATATTTTTCCGTACGGAAAGAACACAAAAAAATTAAATAATCATAAAAAACCTATAAACGTCCATAATTACGGATACTTGCTAAATTATAAAATTTTATTAATTTCATCGTATTGTGAAAAGTAAGATTTACAATCAGGTTAGGCAATTTTCAAAACGAAATACTGAAATAACCTCTCGTGGCCGCATTTCATAACATTTTGAACACAATTTCCCGGTCATTTCCAGTTTCTAACTTATTAAGTTTTTAGTTCAAATCTTTAATTTTTAATTTACTATCAATTTACGAGAATTATTTTTGGACGTGATTGCTATTAAAAAAGTAAGCCACAGAATTTGCAAATTGAATCACACGATAACATAACAGCAACGAGCCGTTTATTCGCTGACGTGATAGAAGCAAATAAAACTAATCACACTAATTTTATTACTACGAGTATTACTAAATTTAATTGATTTTTAGAGTCAAGTTTAAATCAAATCGGCATAAATTAGCATAATAAACTTTCAAATCTAGGAACCTAGGGTCTTCAAATCTAGGAACTTTCAAATCTAGGAATTTTCAAATCTAGGAACTTTCAAATCTAGGAACTTTCAAATCTAGGAACTTTCAAATCTAGGAACTTTCAAATCTAGGATTTTCAAATATAGAAACTTTCAAATCTAGGAATTTTCAAATCTAGGAACTTTCAAATCTAGGAACTTTCAAATCTAGGAACTTTCAAATCTAGGAACTTTCAAATCTAGGAACTTTCAAATCTAGGAATTTTCAAATCTAGGAACTTTCAAATCTAGGAACTTTCAAATGTAGGTACTTTCAAATCTAGGAACTTTCAAATCTAGCGTTTTGCTTAATTTTCGCAATTTCAAGGTAATCTGAAAATGTTAAAACGTTAATTTAAGTAGATTCAGATAAATACAGATAGTGTACTAGATTAGATTAGAGTCTAGAGGAAGGGAGAGTTCAACCCCAGGCACTGCGATCGACTGACCTATTGTGAAACTTACCTCTTAAAAATACCTAGCTCAGCAGATTGGTGCCCCTAATAAGTTCCAACAACCCACTGACTAGCTCACTCTGCTGAAGATCCCTAGGGTTTTGGAAACCAAAAACCCCTAGCCTCCTACTAGCAAGAGTCTCACAATCATAAATTATGTGACCTGCAGTTTCCTCCTCCTTCCTGCACAATCTACACGGTTTTTCCATGGTACATACCTATCCTCTTTATTTGCACCATCAGACCACAGTGCCTAGTAATGAGCCGTATGAACTTCCTAAGTTGTTCTCTGCCACCCCTTAAGTCCTCCAAAAGGAATTTGCTTCAGGGACGCTTACTAATGGGAATGCCCATGAGGGTTATTCCATCTTACCTGGTGTTGATTAGTAATCATCCATTAATAGCAGACGTGGCCAACGACAAACCTAAAAGCCGGCTCAGATACGATGAACTCAGATGCAGATCTCAGTCCAGGTAATCGGTCTGCCTCCTCATCATCCTCAACTCCCTTATTCCCTGGAACCCCCGAGGTTCTCCCGACACTCCCAGACCAGCTGAATTGTAGGACACGCAAGTTCTTTTATTGCTGCCTGACTATCGGTACGAATATCTAAGTTATCTTAAGATCATACGAACTTGCATGTAAAATGGTTATTTAGCCTTTGAAATATTATAAATATAAACAACCTACACACGGTTGTGGCACACACCTATCCTGCTCATGTGCACCCTCAGACCACAGTGCCTTGTTATGAGCTCCATGATCCTCCTGAGTTGTGCTCTACCCAGGACATCTGCTGCCCCTTTGATCCCTCCAAAAATAAAATTTGCTTAGAAGACGTTCACTATGAGAATGCCCATGAAGATTATCCCATCTTACCTGGTGTTGATTGGTAATCCACCTGGAAACCAAAAACCCCTAAACCTTGTGTTAATAGCAAACCTCGCCAACGACAGAGAAATCCTTAAATCCGGCTCACTTCTAATAAACTCAGATGCAGATTCAAGAAAGCTAGTCGGTCTGCCTCCTCATTACCCTCAACTCCCCTATGCCTCGGAACCCATTGAAGAGTTACCCGGTTGCCCAGGGACAGAGTGTCGAGGGTCTTCCGACACTCCCAGACCAGCTTAGATTGAATTGTATTACTCGCAAGTGCTTGTATTGCTGCCTGACTGAGATAGAGTACATTAATAAAAATTTTAACGACCCGTCAAAATGATTAGAGTCAGGATCGCTATGATTTCATGACGCCGGGTCTGGACCTTACCGTGATGGCAGCTCGCAACAGCTCGTTTTTCCAATGGAAGTTTGTTAATTAGACTGCAATTTTTATCCAATCTATATTTTCGCTTAAAATTATATAAATGTCTGCAGATAAACAGAAAGGAACGAAGGAAATGACTGGACGCTTTTTAAAGTTGTAAAATAATTAAAAATAATAAGATTTGATTATATCAAAAATTAGTTATCTCGACGGCAAAAACACCCGTCTTTTAAATATACACTGAAATGATCATATTAGTTCTTTAATAACTCATTATAGATCCTACAAGGTGTAGACTAGATGGCCACCAAGCGCTGAGCGGAGCTGTGTTAAGCTGAGATAAGCGGAGCATGACTAAGCGGAATAAAGATAAACGGCAGCAGACAGTGAAGTTCAATAAGTTTAAAAAGCGCTTTTATATCTTTTAAAACTTTGGGAAAATCTGGAGGCCTAGTGTGGTATACAGATGGCGCCAAGACATAGAAAGGCACTGCTGGGGTGCACTGCCTGAGACCAAGGTCAAAGAAAGTTGTTGCCCTGGGGCAGTATTCCAGGCTGAAGTAATGACCACTAAAAACTATGTTCGGGAGAATTTGAAACCACGCTTCAAGAAAGCTCTTATTCATATTTATACCGATAGTCAGTCAGCAGTCAAAGCAGTTAAGGGTCCTATAACTCGGTCCAAACTGGTCTGGGAGTGTCGCGTTAAGGATAATAGGGAGTTAAGGATAAGGGCGTTAAGGATAATAGGGAGGCAGACCGATTGGTGGACTGGGGTCTGTATTTGAGTTTATCGGATCTGAGCCGGCTTTCGGGATTCCTCTACCTTGGCCAGGACTGTTATAAACAGGTGGATTAACAGGAAAAACCAGATGTAATAAGCAAGATGAAGATAACCTTCACGGGCATTCCCATAGCAAGCGTCATTTGAATAAGGTTCTTCATGGACGACTTATAGGGGCGGCAGACGTCACGGACAAAACTCATCAGGAAAATCATGGGGCTCGTTACTGGGCGCTGTGGTCTGAGGGTGGATATGAACAGGATAGATATATACCACGGAGAAACCTTGCGTAGGTTGTGCAGGAAGAGGAGGAATCTGCAGAACACATAATCCATGATTGTGAAGCTCTTGCTGGCAGTACTTAAGAGGTTTAGTTGCACAATAGGTCCGACGATCGCAGTGCCTGGGATTTTATAATCCCTTCCTCTAGCCTATATAATCTAAAAGTAAATATTTAGGCCTATTTTAAGGGATTGTACGAATTACTATGTTAAAAATAAAAAACCGTAACCTCGGAAACGGTAACCTTGGTAACAATTTCTAATTTTTTTTTTTTTTTTTTTTTTTAACGTCCGACTATTGTGCACACTTGGGCTAATGCAGACGATGGGATGATTTTATAGCGTATGAAAATGCCTTCGCCGGGAATCGAACCCGGGTCCTCGGGGTGAAAGCCCAGTACGCTATCCACTAGACCACCGAGGCGGCTACGAGTTCTAATAAGTTTGTAGACGTAGTCAGAAAACTGAGCCAGCTTCAAAACCGAACCTAGACAGAGTCGAAGCGACGCATCTTGATTTCGCTCAATAATAAGCTTACAGTGGACGATTTTACATTAAAACAATACGTTAGCTTTTGAATTCGTAGTCCGCTCTGCATTGGTGGCTGCCCGTCCACAACAGAAACTTAATAAAGTGGCAAGAAGTTGTTTCGCTGATTCTTAAAGAATCTAATTTCAAAAAAGTAACCAAATTTAACATTAGGCTGCATAAGCGAATGTTATGTTATTGTACAATTAAATTTTCGATACATCAGATTCATTTCTTAATTGTAAATGATTTTCAAAAATATATAACTGTTGTGTACGGGTCTGATTGACACTATGCGGCTCATTTTTCAGTGAAAATTTCAAAAAAAAAAAATACCAGTGCAAATATTCAAAATAAATTTTTAAATAACAGAAATACAAAAATATTTCGAATCACGCGCGGGCTTGTTAGATGTAAATCAAGCAAAGAACAATGCCCAGCGTCCAGTGAGTAGGTTTTTGAGTGGGTGGGTGTAAGAGCTATACAGAGGTGTGACACTTTTAATTGAGCACGACACAGTTGCGGAGAACAAGTCATTTACATAAACAGATAACAAGATACGCCTCGCCTCTGCCGAAGAACTGCTCTAACTAGACGATCATTCGAAAAATCTGAATTCAAACATTCAAAGCCATCACTTGTCTGCTATACGTCTTCTGTGTGCGAAAATACATGACTAATTAACGATCACATTTCTTTATTATCTCCTGCTTTACGGTCTGTTTTATCGCTTAATCTTATTGAAAAACATACAAAAATGTACCTAAAAGTGAACCTAACAGCCAATAATTGTTCGAACCTTCCCGAAAATTCGCACATTAGCACTTCATTTACGTTCCGGGTTCGATTCCCGACCAAGGTTTGATATTTTCACACGCTATAAATCATCCCATCGTCTGCATTAGCCCAAATGTGCACAATAGTCGGACATTAAACACAAAAAAATAAATAATGTAGGCTACTTAATTTTTAAAAAACATATTTTTTTT
>CM040183.1:7148092-7153092 GCA_022606455.1 Callitettix versicolor
CTTTTGCATCTGCAAAGAATCAGATCTACCTATGCGCCGAATTTCAAAAACATCGCCTTAATTATCCATACTTTACGTCCGGCGATGTTCATAAATCTAGAACACACGCGCGCGTACGCGCACACACAAACATACACACACACACACACACACACACACACACACACACACACACACACACACACACACACGCAAGCGCGCACTCACACGCACACACACACACACGCAAGCGCGCACTCACGCACACACGCGCACACGCAAGCGCGCACACACACACGCGCGCGGACAAACGCAAGCGCGCACTCACATGCACGCGCACATGCAAGCGCGCGCGCACACACACACACGGACACACGCAAGCGCGCACTCACACGCACGCGCATACGCGCTCCCGCACACACACACGCACACGTACACGCACGCACACGCACATGCAAGCGCGCGCACACACACACACACACACACACACACACACACACAAATCAAGATTAAGTTTTTCACAGGCACCAAAATTTACCGTATGTAGACCCTAATGACAAATTAAAATCAAGCTAACCTAAACAACGGCGGTCGGGGATCATTTTCGTTTTAAACCCCTCCAAACAGTAGCTTTTATTTTCAACTTTAATACACTTAAGCAGTTGAATAATTGTAAATTTTACGATCTGAATTAATTATGAACTGTTAAAAATTACTGATTTTTTTCATAACCCGATAAAAGGATTTTTCGATTCTAGTGAAAAACCGTAAATAATTTATCAAAATCATAAAATATTATTTTGATAATTTACAATTGAATTTTTTTGTTCCGAAATATGGCAAACTACATTAACTTGTTAAATTTCTAAAATTTAAAATATTTCGGAAAATTCCCTTTATAATAATAATTAGGCATAACACAAACAAAACAATATTAATGTATTCTTTTCTAGGCGTCATTAAATGTGAAAAGGTATGTTAAAATATACATAGATGTTTTTTGACAGTTGAAATGCTTTCTTCTTATGTATTAAAAAAAAACATTTATAATATACTAAAATGATTAACGGTCCAATCACTAAATTTCCATACTATCTACACTTTAAATTTGCATTAAGCTGGCAGGACACTTCGGAAGAAAGCGCAGCGAAATGATCAATCTATGTTCACGGGCGTGTCGGTAACGCTCAATTTGCGAGAATAATAACCGAGTGCTTCACTTCCTCAAGGATTGTTCTGGTTTCGAGATGAAGGCGATGTTGGGTCAGGTCATGCAACTGCTAACAGATTGCACTAGTAATTTTAACCTAATGCGTATTTTTTACCGAAGAAAACAGTTCTTACGTCATGGGCACGATAACCATTATGAGAGATATGCGAGCGCTCGCTGATTGTGGAATCTTGCGGCCGTGTTCAAAAACAGTTGAGTAGAAAATAGTACTGTTTATTTTCTTAAACGTCACCTTTGTCCTTGCAGATCGTAGCGTTCCTAGCGGCAGATAGTCCAATTATTTGGAATTTAGCCGCTGATATCAAGCACGCTTCTTTTAATGTTGGCTGTACTTCTAGTCCGATTGTATTCTCTGTTGGTACTCGAGAACCGTATCCACTGATTTTCATTTCCCAACGAACAAATTATAGAAGCAAGTTTTGTTCCATGACTTAAGCAGAGTGTCCATCTGCAGAGCGGAGTTGTGCTAAGCGGAGCTCTATGCGTTCTAGACTTAACCTATTTATTATAAGCGCAGCGGAGTCAATCGGCATCGCTGGGTCCTGCTCCGCGTAGTCTCGACTCTGTCTAGTTCAATTTTGAAGCTGACTCCGCCTCCCCCACCACGCTGACCACGACTCCAAACTTATTATTCCTTTTTGCCTTAGTTACGGTTTTTAAAAACAGCAATTTCGTAGAATCCGTTATAATAGGCCTAAATATTTAGATTTAGAAGATACCAATGCGTTCTTTAAACTGTCTGCAATTCTGGTTGCCGTTTTCAATCTAAGCTCTGCCATACTTAGCGGAGCACTGCATTTGGTGGCGCCCGGACTTAGTGTGAAACTTAATGCAATTACATTCTAAAAAATATCGGTATTTTTTATCTTGCCTTTTAACATATATCATGTGATGCTGGATTTCGCGTGATGTTGGGATTTTCTGTTTCCGTCCGGGATCAAACCGGAGACCGTGCGCGTGTGATAACCACTACACTCCGGAAACTACGAAGAAGTTTGACCAATGTAAATATACGAAATGAATGGTTAATTTAATTTTTTTGTAAAATATTGCTTAATGAAATTTCTACATATTATTTATAAATGTTGTGTTGTTAGTAATATTATATTAACATTGTTAAACAAATATTATTTAATGAAATACAATACACATAATTATAACTTTTAGGGAAAAATCTGTTTATTAAACAAAAATAAAAATCATGTGTCGTATTTTCGAACAAATTATCGTAATTAAAATAAAATGAAGAGAAACCGTGATACACGATATTTTTCGTTCAATAACAGAAATATTTTTGAATACAGTTTACTACATATCTGCCTTAAATTAGCATTTTAAATTATCGAATTAAATTCAATACACAAATATAAACCCTGACCGCCGTCATATTCACTTTTGTATTTTTAACGGAAAAGAAAATTTGCAATGCATTTTTCTGCGATTCTAACGCCGATTACGACGGTGAAATCAAATTTTCAAAAAAGTAGATCCTATAATGTGCAAAAATTATGAATGTGTTAAGAGTTAGAACGTATGTATTTCCGAAATTATTAAACAAGATTTTGTTGGGTTATGAACTTGTCCATGTCGTTATCAAGGCTGATTATCGTGCGCTGTTTGATATAAAGCAGAAACAAATAGAACGTTAGGTTTTTTATACAAACCCTCAAGAATTTATCTAGAAAACCGGATCGCGCACAATTTACTAATCGGTTTAGCAGATTTAAAATATAATTCGAAAAAGACTCGGTGGTCGATGTGGCTAAAGCACCGGTCAGTATATTGCGTCTGTAAACTGCGCACTTCAAGGTTCTTAGTTCGAGCCGCAGTTACTCACGTTACTTTACCCTTACCGTTAACTCTGATCCCGCGTTAAGATTAGCCTAACTGGCATAAAGTATGGACGTTAAGGGAAAAAATCGAAATCTGTTTTGAAAGCGAATTTTCTGGTTTCCGTCAATAGTTCGAAATACGATTACAGAGCACTGTAACTCGAAAAAGATTGTAATCTCTGTCCTTCTTCGAAATTTGTTTGGGGACTCGGTGGTCGATGTGACCAAAGCAGCGATCAGTCTGCTGCATCTCTGAACTGCGCACTTCAAGGTTCTTAGTTCGAGCCGCAGTTACTCCCGTTGCTTTATCCTTACCGTTAACCCTGATTTAACGTCAAGGTTAGTCTAACTAGCATAAAGTATAGACGTTAAGGAAAAAAATCTAAATCTGTTTTGCATGCGAATTTTCTGGTTTCCGTCAATAGTTCAAAATACTATTAAAAAGTACTGTAATTCAAAAAAGACTGTAAACTATGTCCTCCTTCGAAGTATGTTTGGGACTCGATGGTAGATGTGGCTAAAGCACCGATCAGTCTGCTGCATCTCTGAACTGCGCACTTCAAGGTTCTTAGTTCTAGCCGCAGTTACTCCCGTTGCTTTTCCGTTACCGTTAACGCTGATCCCTCGTCCTCATTAGTCTAGCATAAAGTATTAGAGTTGAGAGGAAAAATCAAAGTCAGTTTTACAAAAGAATTTTCTGGTTTTCGTCAGTAGTTCTAGAAACGGACAGAAACATATGTCGTAATAAACGTGAACCATTTATTTTAGAACCGGAAGTATGGCGGGTTAGTTTCACAAACAGTATGGAGAAGGTTAATTCGGTTCGACATTAAGTTTGACTCTAGTCTAGTGACAGCTAATCGATGATTATATTTTTCGTTGACATTCTGTGTCTATACCAGAAAGCCTTTCTCTCTGTAGAACGGCGAGAAAGCGTTATTGGGAACAGTCAGCCTACATCAATCGCGAAGTCTTCACCTGCAAGAACTTGTACGTATTCAGAAATCATTCCGTACAGCCTACTGCTGGCGTCCGACAGGACTAACAAGTCTGCACACCTGACAAGACCACCAGAGCCTTTCGCACTACACCGTCGTTAGTCACACAGCGACCACCAGGCAAGAGCACTAGCAGGGCAATTATATGCCTTTACTCTCCAGCAGCGTTTAACCGTTCACAAACGTCACTTTATTTAAATCACCAATTATACTTCCGTCAACAAAGTCTAAATTTTCATTATCAAAATTTTCAACTAAATCGTGGCTCACAAGCACAAAAAAGCAGGAAAATAAGACGAAGTTTTTGATAGCTTTTTCACAGTTTTGTGAACGCTGACAGATTACTGAAGGAAATGGAAGAGAACACTAGAACAGCCACCTTTGCAGATGACACAGCTGTGATGTCAGTTGCTGAGAGTGTGGAAATGACACTAATATGCCACAACGCTCTCTTGATGCCATTAATATGCCACAACGTTCTCTTGATGCCACTAATATACCAACAACGCTCTCTGATGCCACTAATATGCCACAACGTTCTCTTGATGCCACTAATATGCTAGAGCGCTCTCTTGATGCCCCTAATATGCTAGAGCGCTCTCTTGATGCCATTAATATGCCACAACGTTCTCTTGATGACACTAATATGCCACAACGCTCTTTTGATGCCACTAATATGCTAGAACGCTCTCTTGATGCCACTAATATGCCACAGCGCTCTCTTGATGCCACTAATATGCCACAACGCTCTCTTGACGCCACTAATATGCCACAACGCTCTCTTGATGCCACTAATATGCTAGATCGCTCTCTTGATGCCACTAATATGCCACAACGCTCTATTGATGCCACTAATATGCCACAACGCTCTCTTGATGCCACTAATATGCTAGAGCGCTCTCTTGATGCCATTAATATGCCACAACGCTCTCTTGACGCCACTAATATGCCACAACGCTC
>CM040183.1:7158092-7195592 GCA_022606455.1 Callitettix versicolor
CACACTTTAGGATTGCGATGATAGCCTCAATGTGCTTTTCGCCTTAAAAAAATCCAATCTCCTTTCCCCGCAGGGGATGCAGACTAGCTGCACCTATTGAGAGGATTTAGATGTCCCCTCGCGGTACCCGAGTCTAATACACACTTACACTTACAGCACTACACTTACGACTTTAACACTTTACACTCACTTACAATTTTAGGGAAGCGATAATATCCTCAATGTGCTTTTCGCCTTAAAATAATCCAAGCTCCTCTCCCCGCAGGGGATGCAGACTAGCTGCACCTATTGAGAGGATTTAGACGTCCCTCGCGGTACTCGAGTCTAATACACACTTACACTTACAGCACTAGACTTACGACTTTAACACTTTACACTCACTTACAATTTTAGGGAAGCGATAATATCCTCAATGTGCTTTTCGCCTTAAAATAATCCAAGCTCCTCTCCCCGCAGGGGATGCAGACTAGCTGCACCTATTGAGAGGATTTAGACGTCCCTCGCGGTACTCGAGTCTAATACACACTTACACTTACAGCACTAGACTTACGACTTTAACACTTTACACACACACTTTAGGATTGCGATGATAGCCTCAATGTGCTTTTCGCCAAAAAAATCCAATCTCCTTTCCTGCAGCAGGATGCAGACTAGCTGCACCTATTGAGAGGATTTAGATGTCCCTCGCGGTACCCGAGTCTAATACACACTTACACTTACAGCACTACACTTACGACTTTAACACTTTACACTCACTTACAATTTTAGGGAAGCGATAATATCCTCAATGTGCTTTTCGCCTTAAAATAATCCAAGCTCCTCTCCCCGCAGGGGATGCAGACTAGCTGCACCTATTGAGAGGATTTAGACGTCCCTCGCGTTACCCGAGTCTAACACACACACTTACAACACTATACTTAAGACTTTAACACTTTACACTTACATTTAGGGAGCCGATAATAGCCTCAATGTGCTTTTCGCCTTAAAATAACAACAGCAAAAATTTCATTTTATATTCTTCTTATTTTCTGCTACGATTATTATCACTGTGTTCAGTATAGTGATCTGCCTTCCCTAGCTTCGTCAATTCTACTTCCGTTGACGCGTTTCGGAGAACCTCCATCTTCAAAAACTATATCTATACTCTTTGATATAGTGAGTATAGACATAGTTTTTGAAGATGGAGGTTCTCCGAAACGCGTCAACGAAAGTAGAATTGACGAAGCTAGGGAAGGCAGATCATTATGCTGAACACAGTAACAAAAATTTCATTTCACCAACTTGAAATTTGAATCTGATTAAAATTTGAGTGAAACTACCACTAGAACTGATTTTGAGAAATTAAGCTTTTGAAATTTCAGTGAATTATGTTGGGCTTCAATATTTTCACTTTTTACGCAATGAGAAAGCTTGTGCAATAATATTTAGTACACTAATTACTTTCCAATGTTAATATTAATAAATATTGACCAAAAAAAGTAGATTATAGTATACAACCTAATTTGAACGGCTAGATCTTCTAAAGCAATCACTTTTCCCCTCGAAATCAGATAATTCAATTTAATTAAACTTTATATTCATAACGAGGACAAAATTAACTTAAAAGGTTACGTCCTTGTTTCCTTATCACTTAAGCCTCTCGTAATTAATCAATTGTTATTCAAATTTCAGATTATTTATATAAAATATAACCAACGACGCGTAAAGATTTAATTGTACACGGAATGCGTTAAGGTAGCAGAATGTTCCACTTTTGTTAGTCATTAATAAACATTTTCGTAAAAAGCCATTTTCTTGTTCTTCTGGCGCATTATTTTTCTGTCGAATAATTGAATTTTACGCAACAGAGCGTCAGGTTCTAGGCCAAACGATCGCGTTAATATATTCACACATAAATATGCATATGAATGAGCTACCACTGCGCCGGCTGAAAAGAACACTTTAACACAAGTGACGACTAAACTTTTAGTGCCTTAATGAACATGGCGAGTTACCCACGGTGTTTTATCTGAATAATGCTTTGCACGCACCTGTTTCGCTGAACCGCTTTTATGGGAACGCTGTTTACAACAACAACAAAAATATCAAGCGAGCTTTAAAAAAATTAACAGTATTCATTAAGAAAACTAGCTTTTAAAAAAACAAATGCACCGCTAATGACCTGAAAATTTCCTTTTTCTGAACTACTGACATTGTACGAACGCACTAAAACGATAACCGTTGCGAGAGATATGCGAGCACTCGCCGCCGCTGTGGCGTCTTGCGGCAGAGTGTTAAAGGTCCCACATCGGACCTGTTTTCGAATTAGTGAAGTCGCGTTTTTTCTCCCCGAAGGGGGGGGTGCAGACTAGCTGCAATTATTGAGAGGATTTAGACGTCCCTCGCAATACCCAACTCTAACACACACTTACACTTACAACACTATACTTAAGACTTTAACACTTTACACTCACGCTTACATTTAGGGAGGCGATAATAGCCTCAATGTGCTTTTCGCCTTAAAATAACAGCAACAAAATTTTCATTTTTAAATTCTGCTTCTTTTCTGAACTACTGACATTAAGTACAAACGCACTAAAACGATAACCGTTGCGAGAGATATGCGAGCACTCGCTGCCGGTACGGCGTCTTGCGGCGGAGTGTTAAATTACAGTTAAATATATAATAGTACTGTTTATAGTCTACTTCCCTGTTCTTGCAGCGTTCGTAGCGGCAGATAGTCCAACTACTTGGACTTTAGCCGCTGATATCGAGCACGCTTTTTATAATAATGACTAGTCCGTTTATATTGGCAAAAATCGGGACGCTCAAAAATGCCTAAGTTTTCATCACATATAAGCCTAAATATGTACAGCGTACTAGGCCGTTGTAGGCCTTACAAAATTTGAAATTTAAAATGTCCGTCTGGGTCAGGCCTATTTTTTACACTAGCCAAACTGAGTTACAAAATTTGGAGAGAGCAGTGAATTTTTAACTAATTCACTGTTAAAATTTTACAGTATCACATTTGTGGCTTTTAATATTTTCACAAGTCACAAGTTTAAATTAGTTAAAATAATAAAAAAAAACATGGTAGTCAGGCGACTAGCCTACAGAACTGCTTACACTAATTGTTATAGAAAGTAACATATGTGCCCAAAACATTGAAGAATTATTTATATATAAATATAATTCATTTATACCTAATTATGAGTTTACAAACATTATTAGTACAATAGATAATACTATTTCGACTCGACTATAGATTTTTAATTTTATAATCTGCGAGAGAAATCCGAAATAACAAAATAAAGACAGTTTTGTTAATTTTAAAATGTTAAATTTCGAAAATATGAGCTCTGAAATAACCAGTATGTGCATTTGTTTTTTATTTTTGAATATCAAATTAACTGTAATATCAGAAATACAAATTTGTTAATTAACATCAATTATATTAGCCTAATTTTAATAACTATCTACACTCGTAAACACCAAAAATGATTATTAAAGTTAAATTATCATGCGAAATCTTTCTCTAATAATATCATAATCTCTACATCAATTAATATACATTTTTATAAGTTTATTCCATTATCATAACACACACGATGAACTGTGCAAGCTCAGTACAAATGAATACAATTTACAGATAAATACAATTACAATTAACTAATATACGGGGCGTTTTCAGAAAGTAACGAGAATTTTAATTTTTTGAACAAAATATTCATTTATTCTTCTACAATGATGTTGTCGCCTTCAAAATAGTCCCCATTGGAGATTATGCACTTGTGCCAGCGCTTCTACCAATCCTCGAAACACTTCTCAAACTCGATCTTTGAGATAGCCTTTAGTTCTTTCAGCGATGCGCTTTTAATGTCATCTACGGCTGTAAAACGACGGCCCTTTCAGGTTCTCTTTATTTTTGGAAATAGGAAAAAGTCACACGGAGCCATGTCTGGCGAATATGGAAACTGGGGCATCGTTACAGTAATGTTTTTGGCCAAAAATTCACGAACAAGCGATGAAGTGTGAGCTGGTGCATTATCGTGGTGCAAAAGCCATGAATTGTTTTTCCACAGATCCTGGCGTTTTTTTCGGATTGCTTCACGCAAACGGCGTTGAACTTGTAGGTAGTACTCCTTATTGATCGTTTCACCTGGTGGCAGGAATTCATGATGCACTATGCCATTAATATCGAAGAACACAGTGAGCATAACCTTCACGTTCGACCACACTTGTCTAGCCTTTTTCGGTCTTGGCGAGCCAGAATGCCTCCACTGGGATGATTGAGCCTTAGTTTCGACGTCATATCCGTAAACCCGTTTCGTCACCTGTTATAATACGTTTAAGTAATTCTGCATCGTCGTTGACTTCATTTAGTGACTCCTGAGCAACTTCCATTCGCCGCTGTTTTCGTTCAAAATTCAACAATTTTGGAACGAATTTTGCTGCCACGCTTTTCATACACAAAACACTGGAAGCAATGCCATGACATGATCCAATCGATATGCCAACATCATCAGCGACCTCTCTAATTGTGATTCGGCTATTGTTCATAACCATTTCTTTCACTTTTTCCACGTTTTCATCGTTTGTTGATGTACTGGGGCGCCCAGGGCGTTCGTCATCTTCAACGTCTTCACGGCCTTCTTGGAAACGCTTATACCACTCGTAAACTCTTGCTTTACTCACATCAGACTCACCATAGGCCTTTGTTAACACACTTTGTTACACTTTATTCCATTTTTTACGCAAAATTTGATACAAATTCTTTGATCAATTTCTTTTAACAAACGAAAATCGCAGAGCTCATAAAGACACGTCTAACCTTAGTGGCTGTCACAGATAAAGTCAACAATGAAAACAGCTGAAAGTTTTATCATACTTCAGGGGCATGTATACCAAAATAATAAAAAAAAATGTTTGACAATCGGACTTTCCAAGGCCGCGAAATTTAAAAATTCTCGTTACTTTCTGAACACACCTCGTGTGTGTGTATATATATATATATATATATATATATATATATATATATATATATATACGTAGTATTTACATGGATTTCAACTAACTAAATTTTGAACATTATTTTCATTATTAACGTTGCCATTATTATCAATTTCAAAAACATTTGAGTCATTTGCATTATAATTCATTAATTTCACCAAGCTGTGTTGGATGTAGCAGGTATATTCAATGCTATATGTACGATGACACCGTATACAGCTCGAGCGTGACGCGAAGTCAATGTTTTTACCCATCCAAAAGTTCTATACATATATATATATATATATATATATATATATATATATATATATATATATATATATATATATATATATAGTTTATAAGCTATGCACGATGATGACACCTTATACAGCTCGAGCGTGACGCGAAGACAATGCTTTTTACTCACACAAAAGGTGCTTTAACACGCCTAAAGGAGCAAAGCTTCAACAAATTTAATCCGCCGAGTAATTTCTTGCGTTATAGTTTCATTTTTATTTAAAATGTTAACAAAATATTTGTTCCAAAACGTTTTTTAAAACATCAAGCCTCACATTTTATTTCTCCGAGTGGTATTTTATGCAATTAAACCAACAATTTATTATTATATAGCAACATAACCTCAAAAGTACAAAAAAGGAAACAAATAGAGTTGTTACTGTGTTTGTAAGTGACAAAAGTGTTTGTGAAACACATGCCTTTGTGAAAGTGTAGCTGTTATTACAAACACCTGTAATGAGAACCCATATGTTAAAATTCACAATTAAATTTATATTTTTCTCTCGAAAAATTGTACCGCGAGTCCAGATTAAACCCATTACGGTTTTACTTTAATTAGGCCTACATTACTAAATGTAATGTGTAATTTTACATTTTTGATTGTAATCTTAATATATAAAAGAAGAAGTCAGATGAAGACAAGGCAATGGAATCCAGGAAAAACAAACTTGAATTGGCCTTCCAATTGACGAAAGAAACATACAATAAGAAATTCCTTTCATGGGGGGTCCAAAATTAAACATTATAAAACAGTGATCAAGCCGGAAGCACTGTACGCAGCAGAAACATTAACCATGAATCGCATAGGCCAGATAGAAAAGCTTGAAATAACGGAAAGGAAAATCTTAAGAAAAATTATAGGAACAAAATTTCAGGATAATAAGGTAGTATATATAAGAAATGAAGCTCTCTATAAGAAAATTGAAAAACTGTCAGATACTATGAGAAAAAGGAGAATAAATTTGTACGGCCATCTTCTTAGAATGAACTCCAATAGATTGACGAAACAGGTGTTTGATTTTTTCCATAATCGTAAAACAAAACCGAACTGGTTTAAAGAAATTGAAAAAGACCTAATAGAATTAAAAATTACAGAAAATTCACTGCTTGACCAAACTGCTAAGATAAGTACCAAGGACGAAAGAATAAGATTCCAAGATAAAACCAAAATAAGACCTAAACCTGTCATTTCGGAAGATGAGAGGAAAAGAAGATCGGAAAGAATGAAGAGCTACTGGCAACAAAGAAAAGTACAGCACGCAAGAAATGATTGATTCTGCGTACCCCAAAGAGGGTGAAACGAAGAGAAGAAGAAAAGAAGAAGTCCTGACTGACTGACTGATTCATAATCAACGCAGAGCCAAAACTATTTTAGCTAGTCACTTGAAATTTTCAGGGTTCATTTATGTTACCATGTAGGCGTGCACTAAGAAAGGATTTCGCAAAAAATTGATTTTTAACTCCATTAAACTATTTACCCAGTCCAAATTTAATAAACAACATACAGTCAATACTATTATAGCTAGAGACTTGAAATTTTTAGGGTACCTTCTTACAACAATATCAAGGTAAACTAAGAAAGGATTTTGCAAAAATTTGATTTTAACTCCATTAAACTACATATCCAGTCCAAATGTAATAATCAACATACAGCCAATACTATTATAGCTAGAGACTTCAAATTTTCAGGGTACCTTCTTACAACAATATCAAGGTAAACTAAGAAAGGATTTTGCAAAAATTTGATTTCTACACCATTAAACTACTTACCTAGTCCAAATTTAATAATCAACATACAGCCAATACTATTATAGCTAGAACTTCAAATTTTGAGGGTTACCACCACATGTAGGGGTGAACTGAAAAACGATTTTCCAGTATTCAACCCCTAAAGAGGTAAAAATGAGGTACAACAATTTATATTGGAAAAATCTGACCTTCTTAAAACGTAACATAGTCACTGGTAGATATAAGCAATGAAATATATTTTTCACCACTTCCCAAAACTCATCCCATAAAAAGATTGAAAGGGGGTAAAAAATTTTAAAAAGGGGTATACAATTTTTCATGGAAAAAATTTGTTTTGGATCGTATATTCTAGACATATGCAATGAAATACAAATAATGGAACACATATTTCAATATTTTTCCGAATCCATTTCCCAAAAATTTTAAAATGTAAAAAAGAGGTATAATTGGAGAAAACGAGTGTTTTCTTTGGAGAAAAATATTTTTATCGGCTTTTCTTAAAAGTAAACAAATTATTCTAAAACACAAATTATGATACACGTAATTCAGCATTCTCCCCGCGAATTCATCCCCTAAAAGGACAAAAATATAAAGAGGTATAAATGTTTGTATTGGAGAAAAATATTTTTTATGAGATTTTCTTAAATTCGAATGGAACACGTTTGAATAAAACAACATATTCATGTCATAATATTTTTTCATATTCACTGTAAAATAATCATGCGTTTATTAATATATTTCTTTATGTTTCTAAATCATTACATTACTGAAACAGTTTAAGTTTCGTGAGCGAAGCCGCGACAGGTAATGCTAGTTTTAAATATTTTACAATCAACAAATTAGGTTATAATTTCGTGCCTGAAATTCTTAATCCTCGTCTTCTAGTAACACCTTGCTATGTTATTCAACTCGCACTTACCCTACAGGCTTACATTGGTATAATATCCAGTAATACTAACACAGTTTGTGAAACGTAAAATCATTTTCTACATTTGTTATGGATCGACATTTCATTTGAAATTTATAAACAATACTAATACAAATAGATTATTATTTGTCCTACTTTTAAAATGTTCCAAGTTATTAAACTGGAAAATGTTCCAAGTTATTAAACAGGAAGCACATTACAAATGTAGTATTTAAAATGTTCCAAGTTATTAAACAGGAAGCACATTACAAATGTAGTATTTAAAATGTTCCAAGTTATTAAACAGGAAGCACATTACAAATGTAGTATTTAAAATGTTCCAAGATATTAAACAGGAAGCACATTACAAATGTAGTATTTAAAATGTTCCAAGTTATTAAACAGGAAGCACATTACAAATGTAGTATTTAAAATGTTCCAAGTTATTAAACAGGAAGCGCATTACAAATATATTTAAAACGTTCCAAGTTATTAAACAGGAAGCACATTACAAATGTAGTATTTAAAATGTTCCAAGTTATTAAACAGGAAGCACATTACAAATGTAGTATTTAAAATGTTCCAAGTTATTAAACAGGAAGCACATTACAAATGTAGTATTTAAAATGTTCCAAGTTATTAAACAGGAAGCACATTACAAATGTAATATTTAAAATATTCCAAGTTATTAAACAGGAAGTATATTACAAATGTAGTATTTAAAACGTTTCAAGTTATTAAATAGGAAGCACATTACAAATGTAGTATTTAAAATGTTCCAAGTTATTAAACAGAAGCACATTACAAATGTAGTATTTAAAATGTTCCAAGTTATTAAAACCATGCATGTAATTAATGCTTTCACAGGTAGGTGATTGATAATATACACGCATGCGCATTAACCAGTATTCTGATCATTTTAATAAGACTTTGTTTTACTCGTACTAATAGAAAAGTTGGAGACACATATTTTGGTTGTGTGTTGTTTTATAGGTTTAAATGAATTTTAATATTCATCATTTATTGTTTAAAGTTAAAAGGGCTGGAAATAACTTAAAGGGGATGAAACCCTTTAGAGCCGCTTCGGTGACCTAGTTGATAGCGTACTGGGCTTTCACCCCGAGGACCCGGGTTCGACTCCCAGCCAGGGCTTGGCATTTTCATACGCTATAAATCATCCCATCGCCTGCATTAGCCCAAATGTGCACAATAGTCGGACGTTAAACACCCAAGAAAAAAAATGGCTAGATTTTAGACAGAAAAGGAGTAAGGTGGCAACACTGCGCATCAGAAGAGAGAGAGGAAAAGCATTTATCATTGCTGTATCTGTATTTACCTGGTCATTCTAATTTTATAGTGTGGGTAAGTGATATTTTTGTTTCTATGTCCATTTTCAATTAATTTCTGGCTTCTATCTTAGGGGTTTTGTAAGATCAATGGACTTCGAACTTTCTGTACGATTGCAATATTTTCTACCGAACAGACACTGTTTCTCTCCCACTTGATTGTGGAATATTTCTAGCATGTCGCAGTTTTACGGACCGAAATCTGTATTCTATTAAATAGATTAATTACGTTCAAAACAAAACCTATCCACGCTGGTGACACCAAGACCTGTCATCGGTTCTTAACGAGAGGTTTTACGCCCCCCCCCCATCTTTTTGCCGCCCATCGTTCGTCGTCTCTTCGCTTGACACTATCCGCGACCATTCGTCACTTCAAATGAAGTGAAAAATCATTAGTGTTTTTTTTTACGGCCCGTTATGGCAAATTGCCAATAATTAATTACACTTTAAGAAACTGAAAACGTGGCGAACAATCGATTTTATTTATGGACTAGCTTGAAGCTGTACGACGAAAAAGGTTTCGCGCGTGCAGATATGTAAGGCGACGCTCCGTGAATGTCTGTTTTGTCCTGTAGCGTCTAAACGGTAGGCCGAAAAGTTATGAAACTTGGAGTGAGTACAAAAATTTTCGAAATGGCGGGAAAATTTAGACAGTAAGACATAAATTCTGTGTACTATTTCGAATTTTCATTGAAATTTAGCTATTTGGTCAACCAGTACAGTAAAACATAAAATGAGCACCGTTCCTAATCTTTGGAATACGTCTTAAGAAAGTAAAAAAAAATGATATATGGTTGTTATTTGTTAGTCAGGACAGTGGATATGAGTGTGAACAGACAAATAGCAGACAAAAGCGACCCAAACAAAATTGTTAATGAATTGGCTACGTCAAAAAAAGAAGAAAATAGGTTACCTGAAGTGAATTATAATTTAAAACCACGAACTTTATAATGTATTTTTACTTATGTTTTTAATAATTTTGATTATTTTATTGATTACACTAATTTCTATATTTAACTTTACGTGTTTTCACGTGACAGGGTTTCTCCAAAATAAATCAATGTATAGTGCAATAAATAATATTTTTCTGTAGATTTTGTCATAAAGATTTATTATCTTGACCTTGAAGTAGATCTAGTTCATCTCTTAGGCCCATATGGACTTATCGCATCAAAATACTGGATATTATATTAATACCATGGAGCCTGTGCGAAATTTTGCACTATGAAAGTTTTTTCATAGCCTTTTGAATAACAGTAGTTTGGGATGAAGGTAGTTGGAAGGAACGGAAAATATATTTAAAAAATAAATCGAAAACATGATTAACTGCACGTTGGGAAGAGAAATCACAAACATATTTGTGTAAAAACAGTGTCCAAAACATTTCGAAATGCTTGTCCCGGCTTGTACGACGGGCAGGGATAGAGGACTGTCAGTAGGGCCACATAACCTGTAAGTTTAATGACTTTTAAGTAAATATTGAAATTGTTCTAAGCACGTTATTCAAAAAAGTAATTGGATTGTCTATTCGTGATTAGTTAGCTTCGTAAAATATACAAAATATTGTCCGATTTGTGATGCCGCGCATGCGCATCCATGCTGCCGTTTTGCCTGACAGTTAAAAGTGTTTTTTACGTTAGAATTTTCCACAAACAGTACGTTTTAGCGCGAAATCGTTTTGCATTGTCAGAAGCCGGTTAAAAATTTTTTCTAAAGATACCTCAATTATGCTTGTAAGAATAGTATGCGCTGAAAAGGGATGTTGACTCGAGAAATAATATGTGATTTTATGAAGTATCGGGTTGACCTTTGGGGCAGCTACCCCCTGTTAAACTGACTAGATCCGCCCGTATCAAATACGTCGAACAAAATTTGGTTGACTGATATTTTGATCAGCAAAAAAAAAATCAGCGTAGTATTTTTGATTGTTGTTACCGATTCGAGTTTTTTAGAGAAATACACGAGAAATTTTACGGAAAATTTAAGCGCCATATTAATTTATTTATCTACTGTGTAAATTATTTAGTTATGTTATTTAGTTATTATGTTATTATGTTATTATGTTATTATGTTATTATGTTATTATGTTATTATGTTATTATGTTATTATGTTATTATGTTATTATGTTATTATGTTATTATGTTATTGTGTTATTGTGTTATTGTGTTATTGTGTTATTGTGTTATTGTGTTATTGTGTTATTATGTTATTATGTTATTATGTTATTATGTTATTATGTTATTTAGTTATTATGTTATTTAGTTATTATGTTATTATGTTATTATGTTATTATGTTATTTATGTTATTATGTTATTTAGTTATTATGTTATTATGTTATTATGTTATTATGTTATTATGTTATTATGTTATTATGTTATTATGTTATTATGTTATTTAGTTATTTAGTTATTATGTTATTATGTTATTATGTTATTGTGTTATTGTGTTATTGTGTTATTATGTTATTATGTTATTATGTTTGTTATTTATTATGTTATTAGTTGTTGTTATTTGTTATTTAGTTATTTAGTTGTTATTGTGTTAGTTATTTGTTATTATTTGTTATTGTGTTATTATGTTATTATGTTATTATTTTATTATGTTATTATGTTATGTTATTATGTTATTTAGTTATTATGTTATTATGTTATTATGTTATTATGTTATTTAGTTATTATGTTATTATGTTATTATGTTATTTAGTTATTATGTTATTTATTATGTTATTATGTTATTATGTTATTATGTTATTATGTTATTATGTTATTATGTTATTATTTAAACGCGGTTTCACGTTTAATCCTTAAAAATGCCCGAGCGGACACCGCGAGTTGTACGTCAACCACCGCGTTCTGACCGACATCGCCGCCCAGATGTGGACTTCAAAGCGAACTTTTATTTCTTCTTGATTCGCTCTAACTATAGACTGTAAACGCATACGTAAATCTTGCCGGATAAAGAGCGCCGTAACCTCGTCGATAAATTTCAAAAAGCTAAACTCGAGTTAAAATAAATAAACGCCGCGACTAGCTGAGAGTTGAGGCACTCACGGAAATGAGCGCGCCGGAAGACACATGGTTGCCAACTGACAGCTAAATAAACCGTCGTTTATCATTTCGTCGGACTGATTGTGCACGCAGCTCGCTCCGCTTCCTCTGCTCCGGTACACACAATTACAATCTACCAAATTCTCTATAAATCACGTGACACATTCTCTCCACCTTCTTAACTCCCGGTTTAAACATATGACAAATGTCTCGAACTAGTGTCACACTTTAACATCTTCTGGCTTTGAAGACGGAAAGTTCGGTACAAAAGTGTCGAAGCGTATCGGAAACTGTTTTTTTTGGGGGGGGGAGATGTAGCTTAAGAATGGCGACATACGAAAAATAACGTGATTAGAAATAAATTATTTTCTAAAAATATCGTAGTAAGGTCGGGTGCCCAACAAATGCGGAGCGGAGTTTCGACTCTGTCTAGGTTCGGTTAACCACGCCTCCAAACTTATTATTTCTCATTACCGTTGCCTAGGTTACGGTTTTTAAATATAGTAGTTTCCTAGAATCCGTTACAGTATGCCTAAATATTTACATTTACAAGATGCAAACGCGTTCTTTAAACTGACTGAACTGTACTTCCGGTTGCCGTTCAGTTCCGCTCCGTATTTGGTGGCTGCCAAGATTATAAAATTCTAATATGTTTAATATTAATTAATTAGGTACATCCATTCATTATACGAGAGAAGCATAGATTTAAAGTAAAAAAGAAATATTTTTTCAGTCCTGCTTAAAAAGTCTTCAAATAGCCTATATAAAACAGACGCCAATTCTGTTATTGTGCCAGTAAATACACTGCGGGTTATCCTTGCCAGTAAATACTTGACCAAATGCGGAGCGGAGTTTCGACTCTGTCTAGGTTCGGTTAACCACGCCTCCAAACTTATTATTTCTCATTACCTGGATTACCGTTGCCTAGGTTACGGTTTTTAAAGTAGTTTCCTAGAATCCGTTACAGTATGCCTAAATATTTACATTTACAAGATGCAAACGGGTTCTTTAAACTGACTGAACTGTACTTCCGGTTGCCGTTCAATTCCGCTCCGTATATGGTGGCCGTATAATGAGTTAAAAGTATTATAAAATTCTAATATGTTTAATATTAATTAATTAGGTACATCCATTCATTATTACGAGAGAAGTAAATTCGGCATAGATTTAAAGTAAAAAAGAAATAATATTTTTTCAGTCCTGCTTAAAAAGTCTTCAAATATATAAAACAGACGCCAATTCTGTTATTGTGCCAGTAAATACACTGCGGGTTATCCTTGCCAGTAAATACTTGCATATCCGGTCTCAGCTGATCAAACGAAACAATATTCTAACGATAAAATCTTCACAGTGGATAGGCTACAACACAGATGCATCCGTTTTGTTGACTCAGTGATGCATCGCTCACCTCGTTACCAAGCTGTTCCCGTAAATCTGTTGATGCGCCGTATTTTGTCAACATTTGTTAAGACTTTACAGCACAAAGCGGTTCATTAAAAACTATCTGATCGCATTTTTTTACATCAAAGAAGTTGTTTTTTGTGAAAACATCACGGCCGTGCAATTAGTTTCGTGGCTGACATCAAAGAACGGCCGCATAGTGGTATCACCGTTCCCCGGATTGCATTCGTTAAAATTAATTACCTTTGATATTATTTTGCCCGTAGAGTTGTTATTTTTATCGAAATAGCTTTTGTGAACTGAACAACATTTTCTCTTTGATTGCGCAATATAAAGTGAATAAAAATTAATCGATTGTTCAAAGCTTATTTTGTAATTGGTTGTTTAAAATTAAAGGATGTTAGTTTCAAAGTTTTATTCTATAAATGAAAATTATAATTAGGATAGTTATGCGAAGCGAGGTATCTGTTTCAGCTCGACCGTTTGGCATTTGGTTTGTGTGTTACGCAGTTTTGGCCAAACGCATTGACCGATTGTTTTGAAACTTGGTAGAAAGATACCTTGTACAAAGCCTGACAATGTATGCGTAAGATTTTTTCCCATTCACCTCCGTTTCAAGATGGCGGGGAAGCCGCCTCGGTAGCCTAGTTGATAGCGTACTGGACTTCAACCCCGAGGACCCGGGTTCGATTCCCGGCCAGTGCTTGGCATTTTCATACGCTATAAATCATTCCATCGTCTGCATTAGCCCAAGTGTGCACAATAGTCGGACGTTAAACACAAAAAAAATCTGTCCCCCCCTCTCTCTCTCTCTCTCTCTCTCTCACACACACACACACACACACACACACACACACACACACACACACACACACACACACACACACACACACACACACACACACACACACACACACACTGCACAAACTTACCTCTTTCTCTTAGTAAACAAAAATTATAGCACTTGAGCCGTAATGGGAATAAAAATAATCAGCTCACTGGTAGACTTCATTTTTTTCAAGAATAGTCCTACTTATTTTTTTTTATTTTTATTTTTTTTTTTTTTGTGTTTAACGTCTGACTATTGTGCACACTTGGGCTAATGCAGACGGTGGGATGATTTTATATAGCGTATGAAAATGCCAAGCCCTCGCCGGGAATCGAACCCGGGTCCTCGGGGTGAAAGCCTAGTAGCCTACGCTATCCACTAGACCACTGAGGCGACTAGGCCTACTTATAATATGCTTACGGCAAGCGTGATGCATTTTTACGTCAGTCGAGTAAAAAAAAAAAAATGCCCGTCTGTCTATCTGTTTGTGTTTCTGAGACTTTAAAATAATTTAATGAAATTTAGCTCGTTGTCCGCATCTCTAGATTGCATCCGTTGTTACTGTTTAAATTGCCTATATCACGAACCAACTTTTCAAACTGAAATGAATGTTTACTGAAACAAAAAAAACTGTTAGATTTTCTCAAAATCGGCTTAAACGATTTTTAATCAAATTTTGCACAAACCTAGTCTAATTTCGAAAAAAAAACGTAGGGAAACTCAAACCATAAATTTATTTTAAATTGTGTCCAATATTTCTAGTGATTCTTTATACATTTGGCCAAAAATTTATCAAAATCTAATTAACCGATTTCGAGTCATATTTCAGAGTTTTGTCGCTAGCTTCCACTAGATGTTTTTGGAGGGAAATTATGAAATTTATAAAGTTTGTTGTTGTAATATTTACAACAAGTTATCGAGTAATGTTCACTTCGACAAGTAACAGTCAATATTTATTCACCTGAACTTCATTAAACAGTGTTTGATTAATGAATGAAATGTTCAACAATAGCTCCGGCTTACAAGCAAGTCTAATCATCAGGCACAACAGCGAACAGAACAGCTGTAAGTATGCGTCTTCACGTATAAGCAACCAGACTGCTCAATCATTTCCGTAAATTAGCCCCTCCTTAACAAGATAGGCCTAATCATTTCAAAACTTGTACGCATGCGTATTGTAGGCAGGATGACACGCGTTTGTTGGATTATACCTCTTGATTAGGTCTGTAATAACAAACGTCTGGACGAAATCGGTGGCGTCGGTAATAAAATATGTCGACCATTTTTAACAGCTGATTTGAATAGTTGGCCGTGAACAGATGACTGAGCACTTGCAGATCCGGTTAACTCGTGTAATTAGGCCTGGCCAATCGAAACGTTGTGGGTAACTTTGTTGCGAATTTTGAGAAAGTTCGGAATCATGCTTGACTATCAGATCTGAGATCTAGTTTTTTAGAAAAATTAATTAATTATTAAAGATAAAGAACATATACACAAGCTTGATTTAATGATGTTAAATAAAACACACACACACACACACACACACACACACACACACACTGATACTCTCTCTCACACACAACACATACACACACACACACATACATACATACATACACACACATACACACTGATTCTCTCTCTGTCTGTCTGTCTCTCTCTCTCTCTCTCTCTCTCTCTCTCTCTCTCACACACACACACACACACACACACACACACACACACTGATACACACTCTCTCACACACAACACATACACACACACACACACACACACACACACACACACACACACACAATCACACACACACACACACACACACACACACACACACACACACACACACACACACACACACACACACACACACTACACACACACACACACACACACACACACACACACACACACACACACACACACACACACACACACACACACACACACACACACACACACACACACACACACAGATACATACACACTGATACACCTCTCTCTCTCTCTCTCTCTCTCTCTCTCTCTCACACACACACACACACACACACACACACACACACACACACACACACACACACACACACACACACACACACACACACACACACACACACACACACACACACACACACACACACACTCTCTCTCTCTCTCTCACACACACACACACTACAGGTTAGCCTATGTTCCGATCACGCTTGTAGCCGGAACTCCTGAGGTTCTGATTTCAGAATACAACAAGGACTATTTTTATACAACACATCCTCACATGCTATTTCCGCCTTTTCACGTCTTTATTTTGTACTAGTTGGATTAATTAATATGGGAGATCAAATTAGCCATTTACTAAGAACGGCCTAGAAGTACAGCCACCATTATAAAAAGCGTGCTCGATATCAGAGGCTAAAGTCCAAGTAATTGGACTATCTGCCGCTACGAACTCTGCAATGCAAAGGTAGAGTGCGAGGCGTTTGAGAAAATACAGTACTACTTGTTTAACTGTAGTTGAACACTGCCGCAAGATTGAACCAGCAGTGAACGCTAACAACTTATCATAAGGGTTGTACTTATCATTCTGCAAAGTACACAAACAGACAGACAGACAAGCGAGTAAATTGTTTCCTCTATTTTTTTTAAACATCATTTCCGATTTTTTTTATTTATGCTAAATTTCTCTTCTTCGAAATTTGGTAAACTGACTTAAGTAATAATTTTTTTTAAATTGATGAAAATATTTTTTTATAAATTAGACCATTTTGAGGGGGAATTCAATATCTTTCGAACCAGACACTTACGGGTAGACAAGAACCTATACGTTTTGTCTGTATACTTAAGGACACTCTCTCTAATCCATCACTATAATACCAAAACTGTTAAATTATTTGCACATAAGATTGGTACTTTGGGAAATCCATTACATTAATGAAATAGTAACACGTTTGTAATTTCCCACAACTTATTTGAGTCTTGCCAACCAAGGTCCCTTTAGAACACTGTCAAGGCCATTTAACAGACTAAAATTAAAACAGTTTTATTTCGTAATGTTCTTAGACCTGTACAGTAGATTTTCCCAAACAGAAATATAATAGCTAGTTTAACATAATTCTGTTAAATGGCCTTGACAATGCTTTAACAAGTGTAACCTTGGTTGGCAAGACACAAATAAACAATTAAAAAACCTATCTCGTAACGTGTGCAAATTACAAATACAACTGAATTTCATTGAAATTGGTTTAGTCTTCAGTGATGTACAGATACGTACATAGATAAATGTTTAATGTTTTGTACATGTTAATGTTTAATGTAGACAGAAATAGATTTATTTTAATTTTTTTTTTGTTAAATTTCGAACAGTGCACGTGTGTGTGAGAGAGATGGGGTTGTTTCAGTGTGTGTGTGTGTGTGTGTGTGTGTGTGTGTGTGTGTGTGTGTGTGTGTGTGTGTGTGTGTGTTTATTTAACAAATTCGAACAGTTAATTTGTTTGAACAAAAAGTTACTCGCACGTTTCAATTTTCATTTGAGCCTTTTAAAATTTCAGTATAGACTAGAAAATTTTAATCACCGTCCAGACACGAGCTGTCCTCTAAAAGTTACAATGTCCCGCTAGAACTAGACTATTCCTGCCTCGATTGTCCATAACCTGCGCTCGTATTATATCCACCAGACGTCAAACTTTATTAATGCGCTTGTTAATACGCGAAGGTTTTCGGATTTGTTCGATGCCCTTTATGAAATAATCGTGTAAGACATAAAATACCAACTCCCGGAGCACCGAAAAAAACAATAGGCCCTCGTTCCCGCTGGCCTGACAACGTGTTCTGTTGTCGACAAATAAAATAATATGTTCGGATAGCAACATCTGTCAGCGGGCCACTAATATCGGGCACGACTGTTTCACATTTTGACGGGATTTATTATACCGTAGGCGGGCGAAACGTAGGTAGTCCTCCGGTGAACACGGGAAAATAAATAACAAAGACATTGTGCCCCGAGCTGCCTCGCGACGATTTATGACGGGATCCTGAAAAATGGGGATGATAGAATCAGCGCGTTGTATCAGCGTTGAATGGACTGTATCGCGTTTCGTCCGGATTACGTCTTCATCAGGGTGGGCCGCGTTTCAAGAATGTGCCATCTCTTGATCTCCTTTGTCATCTTTAGCCGCTGCGGTTTTTATATTTCGCCGAACCTATTAATAACTTCGAGCTTAGCGGGTCCGACTCGTTATTCGGATCTGAAGAAAGATATCATAAATATTCGGACGCGGAATTGTTAAACAAATGTTTTGAATCCTTCCTGAAAGCAAAAGGAACACGTTGAATAAGATTGTTAGTTAAATTATTTTGAACTCCCCCAACCGGCTACACGTACTTTCCTGAGTCTGAACTTACGCGTGATACACGTAAGTTAAGCGTATCACAAACACACACACACACACACACACACACACACACACACACACACACACACACACACACACACACACACACACACACACACACACTCTCTCTCTCTCTCTCACACACACACACACACATACTGAAACACTCTCTCTCTCTCTCTCTCTCTCTCTCTCTCTCTCTCTCTCGTTGTGATACTAAAATAAAGGTACAAAGCACTGCACAAACTCTCTCTCTCCTCGTTGTGATCCTAAAATAAAGGTACAAAGCACTGCACAAACTCTCTCTCTCTCTCTCTCTCTCTCTCGTTGTGATACTAAAATAAAGGTACAAAGCACTGCACAAACTCTCTCTCTCTCTCTCTCTCTCTCTCTCCTCTCTCTCTCTCTCTCTCTCTCTCTCTCTCTCTCTCTCTCTCTCGTTGTGATACTAAAATAAAGGTACAAAGCACTGCACAAACTCTCTCTCTCTCTCTCGTTTTGATCCTAAAATAAAGGTACAAAGTACTGCACAAACTCTCTCTCTCTCTCTCTCTCTCTCTCTCTCGTTGTGATCCTAAAATAAAGGTACAAAGCACTGCACAAACTCTCTCTCTCTCTCTCTCTCTCTCTCTCTCTCTCTCTCTCTCTCTCTCTCTCTCTCTCTCTCTTTCTATCTTGCTGTTTCTTGAAAAAAAAACTAATCCGCAAAAGTCGAGAAAATCTACTCGATTTACATTTAAAACAAATAGCGTAAAAACATTAACCAAATTTTCTCACGCATTACATTGTCTCCCTCGAATTTACTTGGGAATTTCCCTAAATAAAATCAGAAAATTGAACTAATTTCACAAAATCGTGTCATCAGCTTTGGCTTACAAATGGTCCAAATCGGTCAGTATTTTGTTTCTATTTATATCTACTCCTGAATCGCAATTTTTAATTTCAAATTTGGCATACTGATTAGAGTCATGTTTCCCAATTTTAAATAGCCACCCCGGTGGCCTAGTTGATAGCGTACTAGGCTTTCACCCCGAGGACCCGGGTTCGATTCCCGGCCAGGGCTTGGAATTTTCATACGCTATAAATCATCCCATCGTCTGCATTAGCCCAACTGTGCACAATAGTCGGACGTTAAACACAAAAAAACAAAAAATTTAAACAAACACATTTTCTTGCGCTTGTGAATGTAAGCAAATTACAACCTTATTACCTTACTGTTTACGGTATATTGAGTGAAATATTGTCTAACGCCGGAAAACGAGGTTCCCTTTGGAAATACGCAATGCCGACTCGCGAGGCGACACAACAAACGCGGGCAATAACATGCGCAAGGCGGGAGTAATTAAAGGGGAAGTTTTTTATAAAAATATTCGGTGCGGAATTAGCCCGGCTGCGGACATAACTCTCCCTCTTTGGGAATAAAACGGCGACAAAAAACTGACGTAACGCTTTTTTCACGTCGTTGCGTCAGTCATTTGTTTCTTAGGTTAACAAGCTCAAGTCTGAAAACATTTGTAGTATCTCCTTCAACACAGGAGATGCAACGGCTCAGGAGATGGGATGTCTACAGATGACAAATATCGGTTTTAATTACCTGCAATGAAGACGCAACGTTTGGTCTGTTAGAGCTGGGCGACGCGTGATATTAAGGGCTGCAGGCGTGATGCGATTACAATGACGTAATCATAATGTCGGGTGGAGAAACGCAGCTGTCGCGATGACGTGATGGAAGCGAATTTCTAAAACTATGAATTCACCATTGTAATTAGCGTTAAATACTGCGTACACAATTAATATTTTTAACGTGAAAACTACGTTAAAATATACCACGATGGCAATTACATTATTTTCCTTATTTCAATGGTTCTTGAAAAGTGCTGTTTCATACAGACTTTACAAATTATACGGTTGAATTCGATGGTGAAAACAGATTTTCAAAAAAATGTACAGGATAAAAAATTATGATTTTTGTAAAATTTGGAATTACCGCCATTTTGAAACTGTTGTACCGATTTTTCATCCAGAATAACAAACGTGTACTGACAGAAGCGAAGCCTTTGTTAATATCTTTGCTGAATATAGCCTATATAGCCTAATTATTTTAGATAAATTGTTATATATAAACACACACACACACACACACACACACACACACACACACACACACACACACATATATATATATATATATATATATATATATATATATATATATATTATTATTATTATTATTTGCGCATAGACCCTGTTGGATCATGCAAAGCACTCCGACTCATGTCTTGTTCCTTCTAATCCTCCACACCTCCCTCATCCTGTCCCCATGGATCCTCTTCCGCTCCTCCGTCCATTTTACCCCTGCTCTCTTTGGGATTTCATTCTCTGGGACCTTCCAACCGAGCATCTTTCTCCTGTATACGTGCCTGTCTTCAACGTCTGTTGAGTCTATTCCTGCGTCATGTAGGTCTATTCTGACTTGTGCGATCCACGACGTTGTTGATTTGACACCTTGTATATACTTAAGGATTCTGTTGGCAAGTCTCGTTGTTGGGAGTCTACTGATGTGTCCATAGAACCGAAGCCTCCTTCTGATATCCGCTGCCAGGTTCGATATCTTCTCTGTGGTCTTCCGGGAGTGCAACCTGTATCCATCTTCTGTTAATCTCGGGCCAAGGATCTTCCTCAAGATTTTGCGTTCTTCCTTCAAAATACCCTCCATGGTAGCTTTTGTGTGGAGTGCTAGCGTCTCGCTTGCATATAATACCTCCGGTTTTATGACTGTGTTGTAGTGTCTGATATATATATATATATATATATATATATATATATATATATATATATATATATATATATATATATATATATATATATATATATATATGCCACCTCGGTGGCCTAGTTGATAGCGTACTGGGCTTTCGCCCCGATGACCTGGGTTCGATTCCCGACCAGGGCTTGGCATTTTCATACGCTATAAATCATCCCATCGTCTGCATTAGCCCAAATGTGCACAATAGTCGGACGTTAAACATCAAAAAAAAAAAAAAAAAAAAAAAAAAAAAATTTATATATGTGTGTGTGTGTGTGTGTGTGTGTGTGTGTGTGAGTGTAGTGTGTTTATATATATACAAATTTATCTATAATAATTATATCTATACAGCAAAGATATTAATAACAAAGGCTTCGTTTCTGTCGGTAACTCCCCGAGTTCCACGCGTTTTGTTGTGGTGTTTAGGCTCCTAATGGTTGTATCTGAGTCATATTCGATTAAAATCGTTAATCCGTGTTTCGAGAAGACGTTCTACAACCACCCTTAAATTCTAAAATTAGGCTTTAAGGAACTACCGAAATAAACCCATGAGACAATCATCTCGGCCATTAGACCTGTAGAAGAGCACGCAAGAAAAACACTAATTGGTCTCAGAAACAATTATGTCTTGCGAAATTTTCAAGTCAACATTACTTTCTCTGAATAAAACATTTTGAATTCTTAAAGTCCCATCTGATCCACAAAGCTTGTTACACAGTGACACACTAATGGCAAGTTGATACGTACACTTTTGATGTTGCATAGAGATCTCATTTAAATCATTCAGAGCTTAATTATATCTACCTAATGGACGCAGTCTCACAGTGACGGAATTATTGTAATAAAATGGCGCCTTCGGCCCTTCAATTGCGCCATTAAAAACTGACTAATGACCGCAAGACCTGTCTTACTGCAGCCGTCGTTTTATGTTATCCTCTTTTATTTTCATGTCCGTTCTTCAGTTACCCTTTGTGTTAACTCTCATTGGCCGGTCAGCTGTTATATTTTGCAAATTAACACAACCGAGTTTCATTAAAACACACACACCTGTTTTCGTTGTACAAGAACCACGAAATGTCCTCCTACTCCGGCATTTGTCTACTTTTTTTTGAGAATATATATTTTCGCTTTTCAAATGAAATTAAAACGATAATTTATGCACATTGTAATGCTGGTAGCGGAGCCGGATTATTTAATTAGGCGTAAAAAATTTCATAAAGATTATTAATAACGAAATACGGAAACTGGCGTAAGAATTTTGTTGGCTAACGAACGTATCCCAGTAATTAACAAAATAAATTTTCTTTTGCTAGGATTATTACCACTATGTTCAGTATAATGATCTGCCTTCCCTAGCTTCCGTCAATTCTACTTTCGTTGACGCGTTTCGAAGAACCTCCATCTTCAAAAACTATATCTATACTCATAGATATAGATATAGGGTATAGATATAGTTTTTGAAGATGGAGGTTCTCCGAAACTCGTCAACGAAAGCAGAATTGACGAAGCTAGGGAAGGCAGATCATTATACTGAACATAGTGACGTTTAACAACCTTTCGTAGTATAACATTAAGTTTAAATTCGAAGAATGGAGTTATTTTTAACAATTTTTTTTAACATGTGTCATGTTTTAGGGCTGGTTGTAATGTTAGATTTTGTGTGACGCGAGTGCACCGATTTATTCAGATATATAACAGTATATTTTGCACGTCGCAAGTCTCATATTAAATTAATTATAATTAAAAATTTCTGTGTTTCACGCACGTGATAACCACTACACTACGGAAACTTCGAAGAAGTTTTGACCGATTTAAAAATATGAAATGAAGGGTAAATTTAATTTTAAAATTGCTAGTTATAGTAAAAGATCCGTTGTATTATATTAATTCCACTTTCGTTGACGCGTACTCTAGAGTATAGATATAGTTTTTTAAGATGGAGGTTATCCGAAACGCGTCAACGAAAGTAAAATTGACGAAGCTAAGGAAGATCATTATACTGAACATAGTGATAATAATCCTAGCAGAAAAGAAGAAGAATATAAAAAGAATTTGATCCAAACAAAACCGTAACCTAGTATCTTACGAAAATTGATCCAAACAAGAGTATAGATATAGTTTTTTAAGATGGAGGTTATCCGAAACGCGTCAACGAAAGTAAAATTGACGAAGCTAAGGAAGATCATTATACTGAACATAGTGATAATAATCCTAGCAGAAAGAAGAAGAATATAAAAGAATTTGATCCAAACAAAACCGTAACCTAGTATCTTACGAAAATTGATCCAAACAAGAGTATAGATATAGTTTTTTAAGATGGAGGTTATCCGAAACGCGTCAACGAAAGTAAAATTGACGAAGCTAAGGAAGATCATTATACTGAACATAGTGATAATAATCCTAGCAGAAAAGAAGAAGAATATAAAAAGAATTTGATCCAAACAAACCGTAACCTAGTATCTTACGAAAATTGATCCAAACAAGAGTATAGATATAGTTTTTTAAGATGGAGGTTATCCGAAACGCGTCAACGAAAGTAAAATTGACGAAGCTAAGGCAGATCATTATACTGAACAAAGTGATAATAATCCTAGCAGAAAAGAAGAAGAATATAAAAAGAATTTGATCCAAACAAACCGTAACCTAGTATCTTACGAAAATTGATCCAAACAAGAGTATAGATATAGTTTTTTAAGATGGAGGTTATCCGAAACGCGTCAACGAAAGTAGAATTGACGAAGCTAGGGAAGATCATTATACTGAACATAGTGATAATAATCCTAGCAGAAAAGAAGAAGAATATAAAAAGAATTTGATCCAAACAAACCGTGACCTAGTATCTTACGAAAATTGATCCAAACAAGAGTATAGATATAGTTTTTTAAGATGGAGGTTATCCGAAACGCGTCAACGAAAGTAAAATTGACGAAGCTAGGGAAGATCATTATACTGAACATAGTGATAATAATCCTAGCAGAAAAGAAGAATATAAAAAGAATTTGATCCAAACAAACCGTAACCTAATATCTTACGAAAATTGATCCAAACAAGAGTATAGATATAGTTTTTTAAGATGGAGGTTCTCCGAAACGCGTCAACGAAAGTAAAATTGACGAAGCTAGGGAAGATCATTATACTGAACATAGTGATAATAATCCTAGCAGAAAAGAAGAATATAAAAAGAATTTGATCCAAACAAACCGTAACCTAATATCTTACGAAAATTGATCCAAACAAGAGTATAGATATAGTTTTTTAAGATGGAGGTTCTCCGAAACGCGTCAACGAAAGTAAAATTGACGAAGCTAGGGAAGATCATTATACTGAACATAGTGATAATAATCCTAGCAGAAAAGAAGAATATAAAAAGAATTTGATCCAGACAAACCGTAACCTATTATCTTAATTTGTCAGGAAGTTCCCAAGGTTAATGACGAAATAGGCAATGTGAAAATAGGCTACGCAAGTCCAAATTTTTTTAAACAAATCTGACGTAATTTTTTTTTGAGGAGCCTAATTTAAATTATGTAACACTGGCTAGAAATGGGTTTACGAATTTTATTAGCAATATGACCAGCATCTGTGCAAAATCTGTTAAGATCTGCGCGTCTCAAGATTTTAAAATTTTTATCAATGCCAGAATTTTCATAAACTGAAGCTCGTAAGTTTAAAGAGCTACAGTTTTCTTACTTTTAAGTTTTGGTATAATTTTCGAAAATTAAATGTGCGTAACTTTCTTTTTATATTCTTCTTTTCTGCTAGGATTATTGTCACTGTGTTCAGTATAATGATCTGCCTTCTCTAGCTTCGTCAATTCTACTTTCGTTGACGCGTTTCGGAGAACCTCCATCTTCAAAAACTATTTATACTCAGAATATAGAACGGAGTATAGAAATAGTTTTTGAAGATGGTAGTTCTCCGAAACGAGTCAACGAAAGAAAAATTGACGAAGCTAGGGAAGGCAGATCATTATACTGTAGTGAAAATAAATTTTTGTTACTTGATTTCCACGTAATGAAATGTTTATTCGATGCCGTTAATTTTGGAGTTTTAAAATAATTAACTAATTATAATAAAGTTAATGTAATGTTTTACCATTTACACTGATAGTTCAAAGGACAATAGATCTCATAGTATATTCTTAATTAGTATGGAGAGCGCTCTAACTTTGTCCGACAATTTGACCGGTAACCGTAATATTTACGGAAAATGTTAACGGACCAACTTTATTGGAAAATTTACGCTATTTCTTCACGAAACCGTTCAGCCAGTATTACGGGAAATAATCAGCAACTACACTTTTAATGTTAAAGCAGAGCACGCCATTTTGAAACGGAAATAAACGGGAAAATCTTACACACGTTTTGGCATTATACGAGGTAACTTCGTACCAAATTTCGAAACAATGCGTTTGGCAAAAACTGCGTGCACTTGCTTTTGTAAACCAGAGGCCGCCATCTTGAAACGGAAGTGAATGGGGGAAAATATCTTACACACGTCGTTCAGACTTTATACAAGATACCTACGCACCAAATTTGAAAATAATCGGTCAATGCATTTGACCGGAAATGCGTACACTCATCGTTGAAAATCAGAGACCGCCATCTTGGAACGGAAGTGAAGAGGATAAAAGTTACACATTTTTTGGCTTTATACAAGGAATCTTCGTGCCAAATTTCGAAACAATCGGTTAATGCTTTTGGCCAAAATTGTATACACTCGCTATTGTAAATCAGAGACCGCCATTTTGAAACAAAAGTGAATAGGAAAAATCTTACACATACTTTTTTCGGACTTTATATAAAGTACCTCCGTGTCAAACTTGAAAACGACTGTTTGGCGTTTGGCCAAAACTTCGTAACAAACAAACACAAACGGAATGCAAAAACAGTTAAAACAGAGACAGATGTTTGTGTTTCATTCATAATTTTCATATTAATTATGTCTGAACCACAATTTTCATATTCATTAAATCTAAATCATAATTTTCATAATCATTATGTCTGAATCATAACTTTCATAGTCATTATGTCTGAATCATAACGTTCATAATCATTATGTCTGAATCATAACTTTCATAATCATTATGTCTGAATTATAATTTTCATAATCATCATGTCTGAATCATAATTTTCATAGTCTTTATGTCTGAATCATAACTTTCATAATCATTATGTCTGAATCATAACTTTCATAATCATTATTTCTGAACTATAATTTTCATAATCATCATGTCTGAATCATAATTTTCATAATCTTTATGTCTGAATCATAACTTTCATAATCATTATATCTGAATCATAACGTTCATAATCATTATTTCTGAACTATAATTTTCATAATCATCATGTCTGAATTATAATTTTCATAATCATCATGTCTGAATCATAATTTTCATAATCATTATGTCTGAATCATAACTTTCATAATCATTATGTCTGAATCATAACTTTCATAATCATTATGTCTGAATCATAACTTTCATAATCATTATGTCTGAATCATAACGTTCATAATCATTATTTCTGAACTATAATTTTCATAATCATTATGCCTGAATCATAACTTTCATAATCATTATGTCTGAATGGTAACTTTCATAATCATTATGTGTGAATGGTAACTTTCATAATCATTATATCTGAATCATAACGTTCATAATCATTATTTCTGAACTATAATTTTCATAATCATTATGTCTGAATCATAACTTTCATAATCATTATGTCTGAATCATAACTTTCATAATCATTATGTCTGAATCATAACGTTCATAATCATTATTTCTGAACTATAATTTTCATAATCATTATGCCTGAACCATAACTTTCATAATCATTATGTCTGAATGGTAACTTTCATAATCATTATGTCTGAATCATAACTTTCATAATCATTATATCTGAATCATAACGTTCATAATCATTATTTCTGAATAATAATTTTCATATACATTATGTCTGAACCATAATTTTCATAATCATCATGTCTGAATCATAATTTTCATAATCATTATGTCTGAATCATAACTTTCATAATCATTATGTCTGAATAATAATTTTCATATACATTATGTCTGAATAATAATTTTCATATACATTATGTCTGAACCATAATTTTCATATACATTATGTCTGAATAATAATTTTCATATACATTATGTCTGAACCATAATTTTCATAATCATCATGTCTGAATCATAATTTTCATAATCATCATGTCTGAATCATAATTTTCATAATCATTATGTCTGAATCATAACTTTCATAATCATTATGTCTGAATAATAATTTTCATAATCATTATGTCTGAATAATAATTTTCATATACATTATGTCTGAACCATAATTTTCATAATCATCATGTCTGAATCATAATTTTCATAATCATCATGTCTGAATCATAATTTTCATAATCATTATGTCTGAATCATAACGTTCATAATCATTATGTCTGAATCATAAGTTTCAGATTCGGTCAATTTTGATGCAGTAAATTAAAACTGACCTTTTGGAACCATCGCACAATCTGATTTTATAAAAATATTTTTAAATTTTCAAATTTACGTTTATCGAGGAAACAATTTGTACGGAGACGCAGAGGGGATACAAGTATCCGGTGAGAACAGGTTTACGTCAATTAACAAAGAAGGTCCACACTTGGTAGCCGAAGTCGTAGTAAGGGAATCATTATTGACCGGCCTGAACTATATATCAGACAGTTTCGGCAGGACAAAGGACCACAACTGCCCAATAAAATAACAGAACCGAATAGCGCCTCACTTTTGCTTTTAGCCCTCTCATTAACAACGGAAATCTTTTTGTTTTCCTCTAATAGGGCAAGTGTTTTAAGGTTATTCTCTTTTCTACGTAGATTACAAATAAGATATGGAAGCATTAAAGTCTCTTTGTGGTGGCCGGCAGTGTCGTGTTTATTAAGACTATCTCAAAGTTGGTGTTTTGGGTTTCTGAATTCGTTTTTTAGATAAATTTCTTCTGGCTCACTTGTGTTTCCACTCGACAGATGGTGTTTATTAATAGTGGTAATTTCAACAGGAACTGTTTATTGATCAGGTTGCTGGATGTCATTACAGGAAATTTATCTAAGTACGTGTATCGAAGTGTTTGCTTCTGTCGCTGTAAAGTACACGAAACTATTATTTCAATAAGTAAATAATCGCAACACGCAGCCGTGATAGAAGCTAATTTCCAAAATTAAATAAGTATATACGTAAAATATTTTATATCTACTTTTACATCTTGCATTTTTTTTTAAAATTCGCATAAATTACGTTATTGAAAAACGAAAATAAACCCTGATCCAAGGAATAGACGCGTAGATGTTATACTCGTAGTACGTCGAACCGTTGAATACAAACGTACAAAAATGTTAACCCTTATGAGAGATATGCGAGTACTCGCTCTTATTGGCATCTTGCGGCAGAATGTTCAACTACAGTTAAATAGATAATATTAATGTCTTTTTTCTCTAACGTATCCATCCTGGCATTGCAACTTGCAGCGCTCGTAGCGGCAGATAGTCCAATTACTTGGACTTCAGCCGCTGATATCGAGCACGCTTTTTATAATAAAGGTTGTAATTCCAGCCAGTTTATGTTCAATGCTAAAGGATACCTACACAGAAACATATACACGCACGCACGCACGCACGCACCTGCCCCTGTCAGCTTCCACTCGAACCGTCCACCGCGTATTTAAGGTGGACCTCGCCTCTCCTTATACCACAGACAAGCAAGTACGTTAACCAGAAAAATCAACTGTCGATGCTAAATTTGAACCTGTTCGCGCCTAACGCGCTATACTAGCTTGGTATAGCACCTTAGACTTCCGGTAAAACAGAACGTTGGCACTCAAAGGGTTTTAATATGCAAGGATGGGGGAAAGGGGTCTTTCAGAAATAGTAAGATGAGTATTGGTTTTGATGTTTTTGAGAGAATTACACCAGTACCAGAATTTACTGTACAAACAAGCTACAAGAATTTTACGGAGCGAATAAGCTAGAAAATTTGTAGCAAACATTCAAACAAAACATATGGTTCCGAAAAATATTTGAACTATATTTATTTCCGGTTTAGAGAAACCCGGATTTTTTTTAATTTACTCAAAAAAGGCATCCAAACAATTTTGAAAAACTGATTCCAAGATATTGTAAATATGGTCGAACACCTTATGCCAAATATCATTGGAATCTGTCAAGCTGTTTAGTATCCAATCATGGGTACAATAAAACGGACATAGCCTAGTTGATAGCGTACTAGGCTTTCACCCCGAGGACCCGGGTTCGATTCCCGGCCAGGGCTTGGTATTTGCATACGCTATAAATCATCCCGTCGTCTGCATTAGCCCAAGTGTGCACAATAGTCGGACGTTAAACACCAAAAATAACCTTATGAAATATATGTGAGCGCTCGCTGCTGGTAGCATCTTGCGGCGGAGTGTTCAACTACAGTTAAATGGATAATAGTACTGTCTATTTTCTCAAACGTCAAAAAAAAAAAACAAAAAAAACCTTATGAAATATATGTGAGCGCTCGTCGCTGGTGGCATCTTGCGGCGGAGTGTTCAACTACAGTTAAATGGATAATAGTACCGTCTATTTTCTCAAACGTCAAAAAAAACAAAAAACCTTATGAAATATATGTGAGCGCTCGCCGCTGGTGGCATCTTGCGGCGGAGTGTTCAACTACAGTTAAATGGATAATAGTACCGTCTATTTTCTCAAACGTCAAAAAAAAACAAAAAAAACCTTATGAAATATATGTGAGCGCTCGTCGCTGGTGGCATCTTGCGGCGGAGTGTTCAACTACAGTTAAATGGATAATAGTACCGTCTATTTTCTCAAACGTCAAAAAAAAAAAACAAAAAAACCTTATGAAATATATGTGAGCGCTCGTCGCTGGTGGCATCTTGCGGCGGAGTGTTCAACTACAGTTAAATGGATAATAGTACCGTCTATTTTCTCAAACGTCAAAAAAACAAAAAACCTTATGAAATATATGTGAGCGCTCGCTGCTGGTAGCATCTTGCGGCGGAGTGTTCAACTACAGTTAAATGGATAATAGTACCGTCTATTTTCTCAAACGTCAAAAAAAAAACAAAAAAAACCTTATGAAATATATGTGAGCGCTCGTCGCTGGTGGCATCTTGCGGCGGAGTGTTCAACTACAGTTAAATGGATAATAGTACCGTCTATTTTCTCAAACGTCAAAAAAAAAAAACAAAAAAAACCTTATGAAATATATGTGAGCGCTCGCTGCTGGTAGCATCTTGCGGCGGAGTGTTCAACTACAGTTAAATGGATAATAGTACCGTCTATTTTCTCAAACGTCAAAAAAAAAAAAAAAAACCTTATGAAATATATGTGAGCGCTCGCTGCTGGTAGCATCTTGCGGCGGAGTGTTCAACTACAGTTAAATGGATAATAGTACCGTCTATTTTCTCAAACGTCAAAAAAAAAACAAAAAAAACCTTATGAAATATATGTGAGCGCTCGTCGCTGGTGGCATCTTGCGGCGGAGTGTTCAACTACAGTTAAATGGATAATAGTACCGTCTATTTTCTCAAACGTCAAAAAAAAAAAAAAAAAAAACCTTATGAAATATATGTGAGCGCTCGTCGCTGGTGGCATCTTGCGGCGGAGTGTTCAACTACAGTTAAATGGATAATAGTATCGTCTATTTTCTCAAACGTCAAAAAAAAACAAAAAACCTTATGAAATATATGTGAGCGCTCGTCGCTGGTGGCATCTTGCGGCGGAGTGTTCAACTACAGTTAAATGGATAATAGTACCGTCTATTTTCTCAAACGTCAAAAAAAAACAAAAAAAACCTTATGAAATATATGTGAGCGCTCGCCGCTGGTGGCATCTTGCGGCGGAGTGTTCAACTACAGTTAAATGGATAATAGTACCGTCTATTTTCTCAAACGTCAACAAAAAAAACAAAAAAAAACGGACATAACCAACAAAATTGGAATTATTTTTTCTGCACGGTTACAAGAAGCTACTTTCAAAATTGTGAAAATTATAAAATAGGTAACTCTAAAATAGTGTAACTTATCAAAAGAAAATATACGTATTTTCTCCAGTCATGGGTAAATCGGGCATATCTTTTCTATTTGGAAATAGTTTTTCCGCACGGTTACCATAGCCTACTTGAGAATTAAAAAGTAGATAATTTTTCATTAGTTTAGCCTATAAAAAGAAAATGTATTGTCTCCGATCGTGGTTAAATCGGACATATCGAACAAAATTTGGCAATTCTGCACGATCACCACAAGCTACTTTCAAACTTGAGAATTAAAATGTAGGTAATTTTTAATGGTATAAACTATCGAAAGAAAATATATTGCATCACGTGTTCCAAGTAGTACTTACCGGATTCACAGATTAGTCCTGTTACGAGATGCTGTACCCTTATATGCCACTGGTCGAGCCACAGTTACGATGTATCTGTGAGTTTTGCCGTTACATTTGTTGCGAGTAGGCGTTACCATTGAACACAGATTGACACGGCTGCAGATGTAGATGGCACAGGCTAACACGGGTTACGGCTAATTACACGATGTAACAAAGTTTATAAGGACTGCTCTGCGGCGATGACCGACTGTACAGCTGACCACAATGGCACATTAAGGCCCCAGAGGCGCACCGCACTACGTTATAGTTTGCAATTGTTACAACCCCTTACAAGTCGTGTACTGGACGCTTAGTAGATCGGCGGGTACAATTTGAACAGATGATTTTGGCTCATAACAGTTACACTGACTTTCTTATATTTAATTTGTATCGTACACAGCTTAAATGTAGCAAAAATGCCAGTCACTAACTTCGAAAATTCCTGAATTGGTTTTCGAATATCTCTCTCTCTCTCTCTCTCTCTCTCTCTCTCTCTCTCTCTCTCTTTCTTTCTAAACATTATTTAGGCAATTTTCACTGAAAAAATAAGGTACTAGAGCAGCTAAAGGTTTTTTAATGTAATTTTATTGGAAAAATTAGCTACTAGAGCAGCTAAAAATTTTTTTAGTGTATTTTTATTGTAAAAATGAGCTACTAGAGCAGCTAAAAGTTTTTTAGTGTATTTTCATAAGAAAAATGAGCTACTAGAGAGAGCAGCTAACGTTTTTAAATGTATTGTCTTGGAATGAGCTACTAGAGCAGCTAAAAGTTTTTTAGTGTATTTTAATTGGAAAAATGAGCTATTCGAGCAGCTAAAAAGTTTTTTAGTGTATTTTTATTATAAAAAATGAGCTACTAGAGCAGCTAAAAGTTTTTTAGTGTATTTTCATAAGAAAAATGAGCTACTAGAGCATTTTTTTTAAGGCGAAAAGCACATTAAGGCTATTATCGCCTCCCTAAATGTAAGTGTGAGTGTGAAGTGTTAAAGTCGCAAGTGAGAGCGGATAAAAGTTTTTTACGTATTTTCAAAAAATGAGCTACTAGCGCAGCTAAACGTTTTTAAATGTATTGTCGTGGAAAAATGAGCTACTGGAGCAGCTAAAAGTTTCTTAGTGTATTGTCATAGGAAAAATGAGCTACTAGCGCAGCTAAACGTTTTTAAATGTATTGTCGTGGAAAAATAAGCTACTGGAGCAGCTAAAAGTTTCTTAGTGTATTTTAATTGTAAAAATGAGCTACTAGAGCAGCTAACGTTTTAAAATGTATTGTCATAAGAAAAATGAGCTACTAGCGCAGCTAAACGTTTTAAAATGTATTGTCGTGGAATAAGCTACTAGAGCAGCTAAAAGTTTTTTAATGTATTTTCATTGGAAAAATGAGCTATTCGAGCAGCTAAAAAGTTTTTTAGTGTAAAAATGAGCTACTAGAGCAGCTAATGTTTTAAAATGTATTGTCGTGGAATGAGCTACTAGAGCAGCTAAAAGTTTTTTAGTGTATTTTCATTGGAAAAATGAGCTATTCGAGCAGCTGAAAAGTTTTTTAGTGTATTTTTATTGTAAAAATGAGCTACTGGAGCAGCTAGAAATTTTGTAGTGTATTTTTATTTGAAAAATGAGCTACTGGGACTGCTAAAAGTTCTTAGTGTATTGTCATAGGAAAAATGAGCTACTAGAGCAGCTAAATGTTTTTAAATTATTTTCACAAGAAAAATGATATACTGGAGCAACTAAAAGATTTTAGTGTATTGTTATTGGTAAAATGAGCTACTAGAGCACCTAAAAGTTATTTAGCTAGTTGTTATTGGTAAAATGACCTAATAGAGTAGCTAAAAGTTATTTAGCTAGTTGTCATTGGTAAAATGAGCTAATAGAGCAGCTAAAAGTTATTTAGCTATTGTTATTGGAAAATGAGCTAATAGATCAGCTAAAAGTTATTTAGCTAGTTGTTATTGGTAAAATGAGCTAATAGAGCAGCTAAAAGTTATTTAGTTAGTTGTTATTGGTAAAATGAGGTAATAGAGGAGCTAAAAGTTATTTAGCTGGTTGTTATTGGTAAAATGAGCTAATAGAGCAGCTAAAAGTTATTTAGTTAGTTGCTATTGGAAAAATAAGCTACTAGAGCAGCTAAAAGTTTTCATATTATTTTTTTTAATTTTTTAAAGCACTGTCAATTTTAATTAAGTTTAATTAAGTTTCTGGATATATACAAAAATTCAAAGCCCACCATTGTTACGGATTGTATTCAAATTTGTAACACCAACTTGATTTAACGATTTTCAAATTATTATCGTAAAAAAATATTGAACAAAACCGGATGAATTTGTTTTACAAAACGAAATCTATAGGCTATTTGTTTTTTAATTTTCACTGATTAGAGGTTTTTTCTCTGTAGTAATTTCCTTGTTACTCATTACTTTGTTTGTTTCGTATGTAAGGTAAATACAAAAAATGTATTTCATTTGTATTGCTTGTGGATTTTTAAGCACAAATTAAAAAAAACTCATTTTAGTCTCTCTTAAGTAATAAAATCTAACCTGACAAAGTTCGCGCATTTTCTTACATAACCTAGCCGCCTCGGTAGCCTAATTGATAGCGTACTGGGCTTTCACCCCGAGGACCCGGGTTCGATTCCCGGCCAGGGCTTGGCATTTTCATACGCTATAAATCATCCCATCGTCTGCATTAGGCCAAGTTTGCACAATAGTCGGACGTTAAACACTCAAAAAAAACTTAAATAACCTATATAGGTTGCACTGTCTAGGCCTATCTATCACATGTTCCCACTAATGACATATCTGCAATTAACCTATACGAATACAGTATTTACAATCAAATTAACTTTTGCCTAATCTTGTTTACACATCAAGTAATGTTACATTAATATAATTATTACCAAACAGTCATACTGCGAAGATATCGAAACAAACGATAAGGAGAACACATTTATTCCTTTGTTTGAAATAAGTAAATATCAAATTAGGTTTGTGAATTACATTGTACACAGTATTTGATTTAATTATTAACGATAAAAAGACCGATAACAGGTCTATACAATTAGAAGGTGTCGCCATGCTCGCGGAGAACTTTAAAAATGTTTAATTGGTGTTTGCATAAACTACTCGCAGGTTTAACTCCGCGACAAGATAAGAAATAGGTAGGTAATAGCGTGTACGTAGCATTGTAAGGTAACTTTTCTGATAAGGTTATCTTATCGTCTTCATTAGTTGGGCCCATTTGTTTTGATCAATTTTACAACAGCTTGTTTTAAAAACAGAAAGTTGAAAATGACGCTTCCACTCTGCAGCTTCGCAGTTTTACTTATAAAAAGAAAATTATAAGTTTACTGGTTCTGGAAGAAAAACTATCCTTGAAGGAATCTGCTTTCGTAGTTCCTGACCGAAGGACATAGGTGGATGGCCACCAAAATGGACTACCCATTCAAAACAAAATATATTATTCAAAACGTGTATCATGTTTTAGGGCTGGTTGTGATGTTGGATTCTGCGCGAAGCGAGTGCACAAATTTATCAATATAAATTTATCAATATATATTATATCAATATATTAATATCAATATATTATATTATGCGAGTGCACAAATTTATCAATATAAATTTATTAATATATATTATATCAATATATAATATCAATATATTATATATATATAAATTTATCAATATATATAATAGTATATTCTAAGCGTCGCATGTCTCGTATTAAATTAAATTGTAATTAAAATTTCTTGCGTTTCCACTAGGGTTGGACCGAGGACCAAGCGCGGTGAGGTTCACGTGATAACCACTACACTAACTATGAAGGCGTTTAACCGATGTAAATGTATGAAATTAATCGTAAATTTAATTTTGATAAATGTGTAATTGTAAAAGTAATTGTATCAAGTATTAACGATCAACTGATTTCATCGAACAACTGACAGGCTATAATAAGTTTCAGGTTATGTTGTTAAACCCATATATATATATATATATATATATATATATATATATATATAAATGAGGTGTGTTCAGAAAGTAACGAGAATTTTAATTTTTTAACAAAATATTTATTTATTCTTCTACGTTGATGTCGCATTCAAAATAGTCCCCATTGGAGATTATGCTCTTGTGCCAGCGCTTCTTCCAATCCTCGAAAAACTTCTCAAACTCGATCATTCAGATAGCCTTTAGTTCTTCCAGCGATACGCTTTTAATGTCATCTACGGCTGTAAAACGACGGCCTTTTAAGGTTCTCTTTATTTTTGAAAATAGGAAAAAGTCACACGGAGCCATGTCTGGCGAATAAGGAGGCTAGAGCATCGTTACAGTAATGTTTTTGGCCAAAAATTCACGAACAAGCGATGAAGTGTGAACTGGTGCATTATCGTGGTGCAAAAGCCATGAATTGTTTTTCCACAGATCCAGGAGTTTTTTACGGATTGCTTCGCGCAAACGGCGTTGAACTTGTAGGTAGTACTCCTTATTGACCGTTTCACCTGATGGCAGGAATTCATGATGCACTATGCCATTAATATCGAAGAACACAGTGAGCATAACCACGTTCGACCGCACTTGTCAAGCCTTTTTCGGTCTTGGCGAGCCAGAATGCCTCCACTGGGATGATTGAGCGTTAGTTTCGACGTCATATCCGTAAACCCATGTTTCGTCACCTGTTATAATACGTTTCAGTAATTCTGCACTGTGGTTGACTTCATTTAGTGACTCCTGAGCAACTTCCATTCGCCGCTGTTTTTTATCAAAATTCAACAATTTTGGAACGATTTTGCTACCACGCGTTTCATACCCAAAACATTGGAAAGAATATCATGACATGATCTAATCGATATGCCAACATCATCATCGACCTTTCTAATTGTGATTCGGCGATTGTTTATAACCATTTCTTTCACTTTTTCCACGTTTTCATCGGTTGTTGATGTGCTGGGGCGTCCAGGGCGTTCGCATCTTCAACGTCTTCACGGCCTTCTTGGAAACGCTTATACCACTCGTAAACTCTTGCTTTACTCATAGCAGACTCACCATAGGCCTTTGTTAACATTTCACACTTTGTTACACTTTATTCCATGTTTTACGCAAAATTCTTTGATCCATTTATTTTAACAAACGAAAATCGCCGAGCTCATAAAAACACGTCTAACCTTAGTGGATGTCACAGACAAAGTCAACAATGAAAACAGCTGACAATTTTATCATACCATGTTTACCAACATAATAAAAAAAATGTTTGACAATCGGATACTTCAAGCCCGCGAAATTTAAAAGTTTTCTTTACTTTCTGAATACACCTCGTGTGTATGTGTGTTATATATATATATATATATATATATATAT
>CM040183.1:7200592-7218092 GCA_022606455.1 Callitettix versicolor
ACACACACACACACACACACACAGAGAGAGAGAGAGAGAGAGAGAGAGAGAGAGAGAGAGAGAGAGAGAGAGAGAGAGAGAGAGAGAGAGAGAGAGGGGCCCCTCGACACAACACACACACCACATACATACACACACACAACACATACATACATACATACACACACATACATACATACACACACAACACAAACATACACACACAAACACACACACAGCACATACAAAGCACATACATACATACACACACACACACACACACACACACACACACACACACACACACAACACATACATACCTACACACACACACACACACACACACACACACACACACACAACCCATACATATATACACACACACACACACACACACACAACACATACATACACACAAACAACACATACCTACATACACAACACATACACACACACACACACACCACATACTTACATACACACACACACACACACACAACCCATACATACACACACAGCACATACATACACACACAACACATACCTACATACACACACAACACATACATACATACACACACAACACATACACACACACACACACACACACACACACACACACACACACACACACACAAAACACATACATACACAGAGAGAGAGAGAGAGGGGGGCTCGACACACAGACACAGAGAGAGAGAGAGAGAGAGAGAGAGAGAGAGAGAGAGAGAGAGAGAGAGAGAGAGAGAGACACACACACACACACACACACACACACACACACTAAAAATAATAAGTAGCGCAAAAATGCACAAACTTTTTCATATGGAATTTGAAAACATTAAAATTATATCACGTTCATAACGACGACGGCCATTTTTACGTCATTTTGTGTTACGGTAATTAACATGTAATCTCAGCTATAGGCGTAAATTTTTTTCCCGTAAAACTGTTACAATATATGTCTATGTAACACTTTATGTGATATTCAACCGGGAAAATTTGTATTCTATATATTTTAGAGGTTCTGTCCGTGCGTCTCTGGTGACACACGATACCTATTTGTAAACCATTGCTACAATAGGCGTAGTGCGTCACTGGTGGCACACTGTTATTGATCCGTACACACGTAATGTTTCCAGTAAAAGATTCCATAAGTTATATGATTTCTTCTGTGATGTCTTAGTGTTATACGACGGTTGTCCGTAAAGTAAGGTTCCCAAGATGCTATAGCCGCTGTGAACGTTGTTACGCGGGATCCGGTGATCTATACAGATCGCAAGCGGCAACGGATTGATGCGGCCCGCGAATTTCTTCAGGCCTACAACCTGGGTACACTACACGACACCGGAAACGAAAGAACAATCACGTCAGTGGAAACATCCAGAGTCGCCGAAGCCGCGGAAGTTCAAACACACTGTCTGCCGGCAAAGTCATGGCGAGCGTGTTTTGAGACAGGAGGTATTATTATTGTGCGAATTCATGGATACCGGCACAACAATCAATGCTGATCGTTACTGTGAGACGTTAAGGAACCTTCGCCGCGCGATTCAAAACAAGAGGAGAGGCATGCTCACGAAGGGAGTTTGTGTCCATCAAGACATCGCTCGTCCGCACACCGCCCGTGTAACAACAGATCTCATCAACCAATTTGGATGGGGTATTGTCACACAACCGCTCTACAGCCCGGACTTAGCCCCAAGTGACTACCATCTCTTCCCTAATTTGAAGAAACACTTAGGTGGGACGTATTTCAGTACCGGAGAAGTTTTAAGCTACCTTCGCGTCGCGGCGGGAGAGTTTTTCTACTCAGGCATACAAAAGATGGCAAAAATGCATCGATTTCAACGGCGATTATGTCGAAAAATAGAAAAAAGTATAAGCTTTCCAAAAATGTATTATTCAATGGAAATAAACATGTTTTTCATTGTGCAAAATTATTGGGAACCTTATTTTACGGACAACCCTAGTAATTGTCAATAGATATTATTTTGAATGTTTTCGTTTTAGTTTACCAATAAAGCCCATCAAGATAAAGAAAAAAAACAGTAGGTCAAAATACAATATTACTTCATTATAATTAAAATGGTGCTTCTAAAATTTCTAATGAATTAAAATTTGTTGTCCTTTTTAATTGTCTATAAGGTGTGACAGGGTAAATAATAAAAAAAAATTGACAAAATCTTAACCGACTAAGGTTACTGTAGCGTAATTTAAAATGGTCGTACATCACAATTCTAGGCTTCATACATGTTCGTCATTACTAGTAAGTCCATATAAAGTAAAAATGGGAGTGCGTCATTCGTGGCACACGCCACATATTTTGAAGACAATCGTGCGTCATTGGTGACGCACGCCAGCGTGAACGTGGTATAAAAAGTATTTACCTTTTTTTAGGGAGGAGTAAGTAAATATTATTAAAAATCCAGTAATACAAATTATTTAAAGATTAGTGACTTTAGCTTCGTGAACATTCACACTTTGTTTTGTGACCATTTCAGATACAAGAAACCCTGAACATGCGAATTTTTTAATGAAGTTTCTAGTTGACTTGCTATACTTTGAGTCAAAAATTGGTAGCTCCTATATTTGTAGTTTTTCTATTAAATGAGAATTTTCAAATTTTTATCTTCAGTTTTGTCAATAACCCTTATTTTTATACCTTTTGTTATCAGTTACCTTGCATTTTCTCATCTCGAATTTTTTTAATACAAATTTTTGAACTTTTACCTTGCAAGTCCCAAGTAGACTTCTGTCTTGGTAAATTCTACCACGGTGAAACACAAATTTAATTTATATCACCGTTATTTTGTTTTGTTTTATTTGTTTTTCTTATTATAGTTTGTCGTTTGTTTTCGCATTAAAGTTAAATTTTTGTTTATTTTATTCGTTGCCGTATAATTTTATTTTGAGTATCGGCGATGATAACCACATCGGTTTTTCGCCGGAAAAAAAATGTAATTTGTTTTTATTTTTTTTACTTCTCACTGTATGACAGTATGTGAAAAAAGTGTAATGACAGTGAAAAAGATTCGAAATTTAAAAAGAAAAATTCACGTCTTCATTGCCACGAGTTGAGAAATGTGTTCTTTATACATTTTAACATCTGTATATGTTTCTGTATAACCCAGTGGATAGCCTACTTCGCTGAACAGTAATCCATCTCACAAGTTTATGATCTCACCAAAAGATCTCTCAGATTTTCGGTTATACGTAATGATGCATAGGCTAACTAAATTCGGGGTAGCAAATTTAAAATAAAATAAATTTAGGTTCTGGGATAAATTTAAAAACTACATCCGACACTCCTAACTTAAATTCATTCAGAAACAGTACACTCTAAGTATTTAATCTTCATCTATCTATAATTCGGTCTACAACGTTCTACGCCGTCTTCCGATCTCCAACCTCCACCGATTGCGGTCCCACCACAGGTCTTCTGGTAGATCCCTTTTTTTTATTTCCTCTTCTAGGTGTTCGCCATTGCATGATTTTTTTGGGAATTCGCTCATCCGGCATTCTTTGTACATGCCCGTACCAAACCAGTTGTTTTGTTCTTATATCTTCTACAATTGTATGCCTTACGTCCATTATCCCCGTATACTTTCATTTCTCACTCTCTCTTTTCTTGATCTTCCTGCCGCTCTTTAATCTTCATACACGTCTTAAAAATACTGGTAGTGATTTTTTAAAAATAATAGATTTTTCGTTACTTTTTTATAAATCTTCCAAACCTGCTATTTTTTTATACTACTTATTAAAATAACACTAAAATCCGGCGAACCGTCGCTAACGGTCCTGGTAATTGCATAACTGTTTTGATATTAAAATCCCCCAATTCAGGTACGCCATGCATGCTCCAAAGTAAAAACAGGTGTTCAAAAGAAAACTACACGAATAAATTTTTATAACAAATACTTTCATTTATTTTTTTAATATCGTAAAGTCTCTATAATCTACATTTTACATAAATATACATTAAGTGTACTGTGGGTACTGCAGCCTCTCTATCTACAACTTAAGTGTCTGCCAACATGATTGTACCATTCTATGCTACAAACTGAAATAGTTCAGAGAGCTGGTAAAAATTAGTAACAACAAAACGAAGCGATAAATAATGTGATGCGAATCGTAAACAAGCCTCGACTCGATGTCGTTCAGACAGTTTTTGAAAAGAAAAATTGTAGCAAGACACACCACTTAAGAACTAAACAATTTTGGAGTGTGACAAATGTCGTTTTTTTAAGTAGTTTTTTAGTGTTTTTTGTTTAACCATTTACTGGAATTTATGTACTCGTATGCGTGGGGGGGCATAGGACAGTAAATAAAGCTCAAAAAATGACAAAACCTCGCAAATTTTTTCGTCCAGCATCGATTTGGATAAAAATTTGGAATTAGGCTCATTTCACCCTCTAGTTCATTTTCTACATTGTGCCGTTGTACGCTTTTTATTTTTTAAGGGTGAAAACTACTCCTAATTGTAAAAAATTATAAAATAACATTTTAAACCTTAATATGAGTAAAATTTGGTGTGGATTAACTAAATATGAATCGTTTTATGGTTTAGAATGCAATTTCATAATGTTTCAACCCTTAAAAATCAACCCTTAATGTAAAAAAAAAGTATTTATCTTAAAAAATGATTTCATCTTGCATCGATTTGCACCAAAATTTGAAATTAGCTTCGTCTTACCCTCTACTTCAAATTTTATATCATTCTCATCGGCACTGTTTATTTTTCAAGGGTGAAAACTACCCCTAATTATAAAAAATATAAGATAATATTGCAAAACCTTAATATGGATAAAATTCGGTGTGGATTAGCTAAATATGGATCGTTTTATGGTTTTACGTTAACACTGTGTTTAACATACTAGACAAATGTTTTTTTTTGTACAGATTGGCATTACTGTACAAAACAGCTCACGTCCACATGTCTTCACCCCTTTTCTTTATTTTGATTTAAAAGGTATTAAGAGTTAGTATCTACCTTCAAAATGTTCATTAAATTTATTTTTAACGTATTAAAAACTTTGTATTCTTTCATATTAACTTTGTTGTTTCCGTTTGATTAGTAAACCACGACCTCCAATTTGTATGAAGAAGTAGACGCAATCAGGCCGTAAAGCTCGTAGGCTACGAAAATAATTGTACAGCGATTGTAAACAGTATTATTTTGTCGACAACGTTTTTCGACAATTATAAAAACGTTAGCGAGCACTTTGGGGTCTTCAATAACTTTCAGGGAGAACAATATTCTAAACGCTCTAAAACCAATAAGTACTGAACAAATTAAAGTACACCAGCTTTGCAGATTGGTAAAGAAAACGGTGGGTGTAAATTCTTAGAAATTATTTTCAGGGAGAGTATATCTAGCTATCAAAACACCTATCTATAGTGTCTGATAGTAGTGTCGGAAGAACCTTGACGCTGTCCCTGGGTTTCGGGGCATGGGGGAGTTGAGGGTAATGAGGAGGCAGACCGACTGGATTTGGATCTGCATCTGAGTTTATCATACCTGAGGGATTTCTCTATCGTTGGTCAGGTACGCTATTAACGGGTGGATTACAAATCAACACCAGGCAAGAAGGGACAACCTTCATTAGCATTCGTGTAGTAAACGTCTCTTAAGCCTTCCTTTTGGAGGACTCAAAGGGGCAGCAGATGTCCTGGACAGAGGACAACTCAGGAGGATCAGGGGCTTATGACAGGGCACTGTGGTCTGAGGGTGCACATGAACAGGATAGATATGTACCACGGAGAAGGAGGAGGAAACTGCAAGTCACATATGATTGAGAGGCTCTTGCTAGTAGGAGGCTAGGGGTTAGTTTCTAAGACCCTAGGGATCTTCAGCAGAGTGAGCTAGTCAGTATGTTGCTGGAACTTATTAGGGGCACCAATCTGCTGAACTAGTTATTTTTAATAGGTTAAGTTGCACAATAGGTCAGTCGATCTCAGTGCCTGGGGTTGAATTATCCTTTCCTCTAGTATATAATATTAATCTTAATAGTGTCTGATAAACGAAATTTTTAGCCCCCCGCTCTACGTAAATGGCAAAACAGAAACCAAAAAACACCTTATATGAATTATTTTATAAATACAATTTAATAACTTCAACAACAGATAAAATAACAATTATTTATATTCTGAATATGAAATGAAGAAAACATAGAGCTTTACAGAATATACATTCATAACCATTGAAGTGTTTCCGTTTTCTTTCGAATATTTTTGGCCCTACTGTTGCACTTCGTCCAAATTCCGTGATTAAATGAACTTAAAATGATTGATCTATGAGGTAGAATTAACCATGGCTTGATAAAATATATTTAACCTTATCGAACAGAAATACAGTTTAAAAGTTTCTAAACAAAGTACAGTACAGTGTTGAAGAAGTTTTGTTACATACACTTATATTTCAGTAAATACTAAACTGAATATATCACATTTACATATAGTTCGCGCTGTACACATTAAATACAGTCTATTACATAATATTTTTACACAAACATTTTTATGTACTAAAGTTAATTTTTTTAAAAAGTGTATCACAAACAATTAAAAACAACAAAATCACATTTATAAGTGTTTGTTTTTTAAATAATAATTCCGTATTATTGTCCAGCGCACGAATCTTTGCATTGTTTAGGGTCTGAAAAGGTTTAACAGTGTAATTTTGCTATTATAATTACTTAAACAAGACGAAGTTTCGATGTACGGTCGTCCTTAGTTTTGGCGCTAACAGTTAAGCAACACGAACGCAGACACGATGAAACTTCGTCTTGTTTAATGTCAATGTATTTTTACACGTTATAAACAGAATAATAACAGGTAAATATAAAATAAGGAGGTATTTAATTTTTTTTACTGAATAAAGAAAATAATACTAAAATCACGACTGTTGAGAAATAAATAACATTAAAAATAGTGGGAACAAAAATTTTACATTTTTTTAAATACACAGTTTTTTTCGATTGGACAACAACATTTCCAAAATAAAAGTTCAAATTGTCCTTTTGGTTTTTTCGTAACCTTATTATTTGGTATTCTCGCATGGCCAAATACTCTACACTATAAAACAAAACTTTCCAGTCAGAGTCTGAAGCGCGACCTTCACTTCCTTCACACTTGTACACACTTCTCACCGAAGAGTCAAATTCGGCCGCACGGGTATCGGTCAGGCCCGCTGCGCCGTGTCCGTCGTTTTGTTCGGTGTGTGTTCGGAGACTGAAGAAGCGGAGGACGATGCCGACGACGCGCCTGTCGTCACCGCCAGACCGAAGGGCGTGGTGTTGTTCCCCGTACCCGACGACGCCGCGGCCGCTGCGGCTACGACGGCAGCTACGGAGGATCCGGCGGCCAGCGACCGTGAATAACTGTCCAGTAACGCCGCGTCCGCACTAGGGGTGGGGAGGTGAGGGTAAAAACTGCGGTAGAAGTCGTGTCGGTAACTCGCTGGATGTAGTGGGTGAAGGCCGCCGCGCGCCAGAGGGGACACTAGCCTCCCGCGGTCTGGTTCCTTACTCGCCATGTCCGCTAGAGACCATATCCTAGGTTTCGCCGCTCCGCTACTGCCGGGAGCTGTCGGAGGAGGCGAAGAATGGTACGCCGGGTGGAGGAAGTGCTGAAGACACTCGGGAGAGTCCGGCCTCGATCCGCTCCACTCGCTACTTCCGTCCGCACCCGGCCTGTCCAACAGCTCCAGTCTCTGATGTCCGCCTCTGTCGCCGTCTTCGCTCTCACCGGTTCCTGAGTCTTTTGAGTCTGCACAAAGGAGAAAAATATAATTTATTTTTGCAGATAATATTTTTTTTATTAGGAAAATAATATCAAGAAATATTGGCAGAAAAAATGGAAATTTAATATCGAAGTCATGGTACCGAACTCGGTTCATAAATTCTTAAGTCCAGTGCAGTGACTTTCCCAATTCGCTTACATATAACTAGGTACAATGATTTAAAACAAAACACCGTGAACATAAAATTACTTGTTCTCCCAAAGAAGAAGAGAGTTAACAATATTTTGCACAGTAATTTCTTAAACATCTCTTAGAAAGAATAAAAGAGAACATCATTTCAATTAATAAATTTAATGACTGGAAAATTCCTGTATGGTAACACAAAATTCTCTAACTTTTCATAGAAGCATAAAACTATGGATTGGATAAATGTAATTTTAGCACAACTGTACTAATCTGTAAAGTTTACGATGTAATTGCTATTCGCTATAGAGTTTTGATTATCAGGGTTCATTTTTAAATTTTCAATGCAATTTGAAAGTTTAAAATAATAATAGTACATGCCGACTTAATGCTATTTATGACGGTGAAATTTTAGTTTGATAAAAAATATAAGATGATTACTTTTAGAAATTTGCTTCCATCACGTCACCTAGCCTGCTATGTGCCGCGATCGTTCAATATTTTTGAACAGTTTAACTTTTTAAATTAACAATGTTTAGAAATATGTCGATGCCGCCGTAACAAAACACATACGGCCCTACTACCACGTAATAAAATACACAACTAAAGCTTTGCTCTGAAGCTAAGCCAAACTAAAAAAATGGCTCGACCGTTTTCCCATTAAAGAAAGCTTATCGCCAGCATCCAATAAATCCATCATCACTTCCATTCACTTATTGCAGCGGACACAATGAAAGCATGATAAATATCTCTAGGGGTGGTACATGGTTGCAGATGATAGTTAAAATCACGAATCAGAATGGGGACCACCCTAAGTATCAATACGCTGGAACTGATATTTAGCACCGGGGCGCGGTACCACATGTTCCTAATGAAACTAATACCACAGTTAAAGCGTCATAATTTATTTATATAAGCCTGGTGCGGTTTGTTTTGACTGTGTTCGGCGCCATTTTGAATGTGATAGATGTAGAGCTTATAAATGTAAAAATTTATAAATAGCAAGTATTTTAAAAGGGGAGTCATACGTTCATAACACTAAGACTGGCCGTAAAATTTAATCAAATACCATTAGGGTACATTTTGAGCGCTTGTTGAATTTGAATTTTTAAATATTAATATAATATTTGGTCTTATTATTTATTGATACTTAGTAGAAATCCATTATATTAATGATAATATAACACGCTTGTATATTTGCAAAATTTACCTGTCTTGCCAACCAAGGTTTCACTGGTCGACGCATTGTTAAATGGCCTTGACAATACTGCAACTTGGTTGGCAAGACTCAAACAATGTGGAACTATACAAGCGTGTTATTTCATTAATTAATTTTGGTTGTTTCTGGCATGAATATAAGACCAGTGACCATAAAATTTAATAAAAGACCATCAGGATACGTTTTGGGCGGTTGTTTGAATTTAATATTTAAATAGCATTATAATATTTGGGCTCATTATTTATACGAATGATATTTATATTAATGATAATTATACGCTTGTATATTTACGGATTTTTTCATTTATGCCGTGCCAACCGCGATTTCACTCGTCAAGAGCATTGTCAAGGCCACTAAACAGCTGTTAAGTGGCCTTGACAATACTGTAACTAGTGTAATCTTGGTTGGAAAGACTCAAACAAGTTGTGGAACTATAAAATCGTGTTATTACTTCGGGCTGATTTCATTTAAATTTGACATTGAATATGTACGCCTACACCGATCACTTATATAATATTATGGGAATTCGTACACCTCTTTCCGACGTGTTGGAAGCGAAATTCCGAAAAAATAACGATATTACAATATTCTCACACTTTTCCAAAATCAAATTTCACGGTCATAATCGTCGTTAAAAATTAGAATCGATGTGTAAATTATAATTTTAAATTAAATTGAGGTACGAAAATGAACCCCGATCGCCGTCATAATTTTTGTCAACTGAATTTAAACACTTACTAAGAATTCAACGCTGATTAATTCATATTCTCAATAAAAACTTTCAGAAAACGTTGATTTTTTTTTAATTTGAAAAATCCACCCATTATGAAAAGGCTGAACGGTTTTCCTTGAATAACGAGCTTTTTCAAAGCTGTTATAAAAATCGATTTGAGCGCGCGCGCACGCACGCACGGGAATGGGTCTCGTTTAATGGGTTCCATTCCAAGTATTATTTTCTAACAAAAATTCGCCTGTATCGACGAAATCATGCGGATCACATTTAAAACACTGCAAAAGGTTAATTAAACCAAGGCCTAACTAACTAACACCAGACTTTCGACGTTTAAATTTGACAATGTTTTTGACGGCCATATCAGGTGTAGTTTGGAAGCAATTACACAGATAGCGCTGAACACGTTAAGTACATTAATAAGCCGCACTTACTGTTAATATTGCGGTGAATTTGTTTTTTTAGCGGTAAAGCAAGACAGAGGCGGTGTAATAGGCGATGCTGCGATAAGCAATAACATTGTTTTGCTTGCAGTAATTACGATAGTTAGTTTCGCAAAACTGCTTTAGTAAGAAAACACTTATTATTCACAGTAGTTCGTTTTGCAAAAAACTACTTTAGTAAGAAAACACTTATTATTCAGCGTAGTTCGTTAAAAAAACTGCTTTAGTAAGAAAACACTTATTATTCACATTAGTTCGTTTTGCAAAAAAAACTGCTTTAGTAAGAGAACACTTATTATTCACAGTAGTTAGTTTTGCAAAAAAACTACTTTAGTAAGAAAACACTTATTATTCACAGTAGTTCGTTTTGCAAAAAAACTGCTTTAGTAAGAAAACTTGTTATTCACAGTAGTTAGTTTTGCAAAAAAACTGCTTTAGTAAGAAAACACTTATTATTCACAGTAGTTAGTTTTGTAAAAAAAAACTACTTTAGTAAGAAAACACTTATTATTCGCAGTAGTTCGTTTTGCAAAAAAACTGCTTTAATAAGAAAACACTTATTCACAATAGTTCGTTTTGCAAAAAAAACTGCTTCAGTGAGAAAACACTTATTCACAGTAGTTAGTTTTGCAAAAAAACTGCTTCAGTAAGAAAACACTTATTATTCACAGTAGTTCGTTTTGCAAAAAAACTGCTTTAATAAGAAAACACTTATTATTCACAGTAGTTAGTTTTGTAAAAAAAAACTACTTTAGTAAGAAAACACTTATTATTCGCAGTAGTTCGTTTTGCAAAAAAACTGCTTTAATAAGAAAACACTTATTCACAATAGTTCGTTTTGCAAAAAAAACTGCTTCAGTGAGAAAACACTTATTATTCACAGTAGTTCGTTTTGCAAAAAACTGCTTTAGTAAGAAAACACTTATTATTCACAGTAGTTAGTTTTGTAAAAAAAAACTACTTTAGTAAGAAAACACTTATTATTCGCAGTAGTTCGTTTTGCAAAAAAACTGCTTTAATAAGAAAACACTTATTCACAATAGTTCGTTTTGCAAAAAAAACTGCTTCAGTGAGAAAACACTTATTCACAGTAGTTAGTTTTGCAAAAAAACTGCTTCAGTAAGAAAACACTTATTATTCACAGTAGTTCGTTTTGCAAAAAAAACTGCTTTAGTAAGAAAACACTTATTATTCCCCACTGCACTTCTGAAATGTATTTCAAAATATTTCAGTAAAATACCACGTTAAAAATTACGTATTAGCAAACAATTAAAAATCTGAATTTCTCATAAAACATGCATGCAATTTTATATACGAAAATTTATATATTTGTACAAGTACTGTTAAAAATAACACATTGAACTGACTAACCCTAATATGGGCGTTGTAAGACTATCGAAACTTCAACAAAAATGTATATTTGGTAACATGCAATAGGTGTAGAAATAGCAATAAATGTTACTTTTTGTACACACACAAAGCCGCCTCGGTGGTCTAGTGGATAGCGTACTAGGTTTTCACCCCGAGGACCCGGGTTCGATTCCCGGCCAGGGCTTGACATTTTCATACGCTATAAATCATCCCATCGTCTGCATTAGCCCAAGTGTGCACAATGGACGAACGTTAAACACACAAGAAAAAAAACTTTTTGTTACCCAACAATTTTAAACAGCTCATTCGCAAATGAAATTTCATATAAAGTAGAAAATGAGATGCCAAAAAAATTCTCAAAATCAGTTCATCTTCACGTATCTGACCGCAAACCGTGTGTAGATTGTGCAGGAAGGAGGAAACTGCAGGACACATAATTTATGATTGTGAGGCTCTTGCTAGTAGGAGGGTTTTTGGTTTCCAAGACCCTAGGGATCTTCAGCAGGGTGAGCTAATCAGTGGGTTGTTGGAACTTATTAGGGAACTGAACTAGGTATTTTAAGAGGTAAGTTGCACAATAGTATCGCAGTGCCTGGGGTTGAACTATCCCTTCGTCTAGTAAATAATCTTAATCTGACTGCAATAAAGTTAATACAATAATTTTTCGCAAAACTAAACTGTTACTTTTTCTTCCAAATGTTTACACTGATTATAACGTTGTTTCTTCATTTTATTAATGTCGAGCCACGTTTTGAAAACGCAAGTCTCTTAGATTTTGTCCTTTGCATATTTCTTACGCTGATAATTTCGTATCGGCCAAAATCAGAACTAAAGTCTATGAATATTTTATAGCTTAAAATATCATCAAAATAACTGGACGAAATTGAATAAAATATTCTACCGAAGTCGTTTCGCATGTTGTTGACCTTCTACAGAACTTACTTCTGATATAGGCCTACTTGATTGTTATTTATTTAAATTATATTTTCTCACTGCACCAACAAGAGATAGTTTTACGACCACGTTTAAGCTCCTCTATGTCCAAAAAGTGTTCCTTTCACGCCTGTTCAGGTGTACGAGGTGCGTTCAGAAAGTAACAAGAATTTTAAAATTTCGCGGGCTTGGAGAGTCCGATTGTCAAACATTTTTTTTTATTATGTTGTATGATGCCCTTGAAGTATGATAAAACTTTCAGCTGTTTTCATTGTTCACTTTGTGACAGCCACTAAGGTTAGACGTGTTTTTATGAGTTCGGCGATTTTCGATTGTTAAAATAAATGGATCAACGAATTTGTATCAAATTTTGCGTAATAAAATGGAATAAAGTGTAACAAAGTGTGTGAAATGTTAACAAAGGTCTACGGTGAGTCTGCTATGAGTAAAGCAAGAGTTTACGAGTGGTATAAGCGTTTCCAAGAAGGCAGTGAAGACGTTGAAGATGACGAACGCCCTAGACGCCCCAGCACATTAACAACCGATGAAAACGTGGAATAAGTGAAAGTAATAATTATGAACAATCGCCGAATCACAATTAGAGAGGTCGCTGATGATGTTGGCATATCGATTAGATCATGTCACGACACTGTATCCAAAGTTTTGTGTATGAAAAGCGTGGCAGCAAAATTCGTACCAAAATTGTTAAATTTTGAACAAAAGCAGCGACGAATGGAAGTTGCTCAGGAGTCACTAAATGAAGTCAACGACGATGCAGAATTACTGAAAGATATTATAACAGGTGACGAAAAATGGGTTTACGGATATGACGTAAACCCCCGGATCTGTGGAAAAACAATTCATGGCTTTTGCACAACGATAATACATCAGCTCACACTTCATCGCTTGTTGGTGAATTTTTGGCCAAAAACAGTACTGTAACGATGCCCCATTCTCGACATTCGCCAGACATGACTCCGTGTGACTTTTTCCTATTTCCAAAAATAAAGAGAACCTTAAAGTGCCGTCGTTTTACAGCCGTAGATGACATTAAAAGCTCATCGCTGAAAGAACTAAAGGCTATCTCAAAGATCGAGTTTGAGAAGTGTTTCGAGGATTGGAAGAAGTGCTGGCACAAGTGCATAATCTCCAATGGGGACTATTTTGAAGGCGACATCAATGTAGAAGAATAAATAAATATTTTGTTCAAAAAATTAAAATTTTCGTTACTTTCTGAACACACATCGTATACGGCTCAATACTAAACCGATTTCGATGAAATTTGTCACGTTGGTTGATATTCCCATTTCTCGTGACAATTTCTTAATTTTCAATAAAGCTTCTTTTAATAAAAAAACCTTATTAAAATCTATATTTTACAAAAATTTGCTACAGTGCCGTACAAATATAAACAGTCGCTAGTCGAATAAAATGTTGTTGTTAAAAAAACCGAAAAAAATTCAGTTCGGGAACTGAAACTAAAAAATCGGTCCATTTTCCAAAAATTCGTTAACAGACGCCAAAAGTTTGTTATGCAGTATGTAACAAGTCAGCGTTGCAAATTTTAAACTTAAAAACCCCGCATGAGTGTAGACTAGTTTAAGAGGATTTAGACGTCCCTCGCGGTACCCTAGTCTAATACTCACTTAACCCTTACTACATTACACTTACGATTTTAACACTTTACACTCACACTTACATTTAGGGAGGCGATAATAGCATCAATGTGTTTTTCGCCTTAAAAAAAAAATAAAAAAAGTTGTGCGATTAGGTAAATATTAGTTTTTACTACAATGTGGTGTTCAATTTACTTTCAAGCGGTGATTTTCTTTAAATATGCTACCTTACTTTAGTAGTGAATACTGTCAGGCCTACATGATAAAAATCTGATGTAATCCCGGTAATTTCAGTCTCAGCATTGAATAAATGGGCTCGTAAAAGCGTGCTCGATATCAGCGGCTAATGTCCAAGTAATTGGACTACCTGCCGCTACGAACGCTGCTTGGTCAGGGGGAGAGACATTTGAGAAAATACAGTACTAATCCATTTAACTGTAGCGAACGCCCACATACCTTTCGTAAGGGTTATCATTCTAGTACGCTTATATAATGAACAGTTTGAAGTAATTATATATTTAACGTGTTAATAATTTATATAATAACAGTTTTAAGTAATTCAGTAGACTTTTTGTGGTAAAAATATTCAACACAAGAAATTCTGCACACAACCAGTGCACGTATCGTATACCGTACATGTTGTAACGTGTCCACCGATTTTGCACCCGGTTCACAGGGTATTTTACGGTAAGCCCAGTACGGTAACTAAAAGCCGAGCGTGGTCGCAAACAAAGGGTTGTCGAGTTATTGATTGCATAAAACGGCTTTTGTCGAGACGTACGACTCCATTGTGAAATGAAACAATAATATTTGGACATTGTTTTTGAGTGGAGATGTCATTAGGAAGCCACGTGTGGGGGGGAGTTCGAGGGTGACTGATTTCATATCGCACCCCGTGGCTGATGCCCCGTGACTCGGATTTAGAAGTCATTTACATTATTTAAGGATCACTAAATTTGATTAAATTTCTTTATTAGCCTTTCAAATAGAGCGTGACAAGGATAAACAACGCATCTGGTGGGTTGCGAGATGCGATGCGATTTCTGGAAGGAATGTCGAGTGTCGCCAGATTAACTGTACTGGCGCGTTTGGTTACAAACTAGAGCTTGTTTTAATTATCTGTGCAGACACATGCACTAACTTTCCGCAATTGTAAGCAGTAAAATGCCTGAACGTAACGTTCGGGTGGTTTTTCTTGACAACAGCGGTCAGGTTTCATTTTAGACTTACTACGGGACAAAATCTTAATGTTTTACACGTTGACACAGTTATATTTAATTTTTATTTACAAAAAGCTTAAGTAAAATTACTTAAAACTTGTTAAATATTTTTTACAAAGAAAGACTAAAAAAAAAAATTCACGAGGGTCTGAAATCGAACATAACCCTGTTAACTTAAATTTAAACGTATTCTGTTGGTAATAATCATTGTGAAACTACTGAAAGTATATTACTGGATTTGGTTGAAGCTGTGCCACTATTTCGTAGAATATATTTTTGTTTATATAAATATATTTCTTAATCTAATTTTATTAAATGGACCCCTTACATTCATACATAACAAATATAAACTTTTCAGTATTGTCGCAAAATCTGATTTAAGTATCTCAACTAGAGTTAAGGAAGCACACGTTTAAATACATATTACATACATACACACACATACATACACACACACACACACACACACACACACACACACACACACACACACATATATATATATATATATATATATATATATATATATATATATATATATATTAAGGCGAAAAACACATTGAGGCTATTATCGCCTACCTAAATGTAAGTGTGAGTGTAAAGTGTTAAAGTCGTAAGTGTAAGTGTGTGTTAGACTCGTAATTACCCATCAAAATGTGTACTATGACCTGTGATCAAAACGGTTAAAATGTGTTATCGTTTACACATTATAATTATTCATCTAAACGTGTACTATAATCTGTGATCAAAACAGTTATAATCTGTTATCGTTTACACATTATAATGATTCATCTAAATGTGTACTATGACCTGTGATCAAAACGGTTATAATCTGTTATCTTTTACACATTATAATTATCCATCTAAATGTGTACTATGGTCTGTGAATAAAACAGTTATAATCAGTTTTCGTTTACACATTATAATTATCCATCTAAACGTGTACTATGATCTGTGATCAAAACAGTTGTAATCTGTGATCGTTTACACATTATAATTATTCGTCTAAACGTGTACTATGATCTGTGATCAAAACAGTTGTAATCTGTGATCGTTTACACATTATAATTATTCGTCTAAACGTGTACTATGATCTGTGATCAAAACAGTTGTAATCTGTGATCGTTTGCACATTATAATTATCCATCAAAACGGGTACTATGATCTGTGATTAAAACAGTTATAATCTGTGATCGTTTACACATTATAATTATTCGTCTAAACGTGTACTATGATCTGTGATCAAAACATTTATAATCTGTGATCGTTTACATATTATAATAATTCGTCTAAACGTGTAGGGGCCTACTATGATCTGTGATCAAAACAGTTGTAATGTGTGATCGTTTACACACATTATAATTATTCGTTTAAACGTGTACTATGATCTGTGATCAAAACATTTAAATCTGTTATCGTTTACACATTATAATTATTCGTCTAAACGTGTACTATGATCTGTGATCAAAACAGTTGTAATCTGTGATCGTTTACACATTATAATTATTCGTCTAAACGTGTACTATGATCTGTGATCAAAACATTTATAATCTGTGATCGTTTACACATTATAATTATTCGTCTAAACGTGTACTATGATCTGTGATCAAAACATTTATAATCTGTGATCGTTTACACATTATAATTATTCGTCTAAACGTGTACTATGATCTGTGATCAAAACAGTTGTAATCTGTGATCGTTTACACATTATAATTATTCGTCTAAACGTGTACTATGATCTGTGATCAAAACATTTATAATCTGTGATCGTTTACACATTATAATTATTCGTCTAAACGTGTACTATGATCTGTGATCAAAACATTTATAATCTGTGATCGTTTACATATTATAATAATTCGTCTAAACGTGTAGGGGCCTACTATGATCTGTGATCAAAACATTTATAATCTGTGATCGTTTACATATTATAATTATTCGTCTAAACGTGTACTATGATCTGTGATCAAAACAGTTATGATCTGTGATCATTTCATAACACCAGACAAGTCATAGGCCTATCATGATAATATCGCCAATAGATAATTTTCAAATAAAAATTCGC
>CM040183.1:7225592-7235592 GCA_022606455.1 Callitettix versicolor
GGTAAAGCTGATCAATAACAAATCAATATTAAGGCTGATCAACAATAAATCAATAGTAAAGTTGATCAACAATAAATCAAAGTTAGGCTGATCAAAAATAAATCAATGTTAAGGCTGATCAACAATAAATCAATGGTAAAGCTGATTAACAATAAATAAATCAATAGTAAAGCTGATCAACAATAAATCAATGGTAAAGCTGATCAACAATAAATCAATATTAAGGCTGATCAACAATAAATCAATGTTAAGGCTGATCAACATTAAATCAATGGTAAAGCTGATCAACAATAAATCAATGTAAAGGCTGATCAACGATAAATCAATGTTAAGGCTGATCAACATTAAATCAATGGTAAAGCTTATCAACAATAAATCAACAAAATAATCTCCACTAGGGACCCTTGCCAGATACATTCATGGAAGTATCAACCTAGTTTTGGAAGATTAATTTTATTTTTATTCTTGTTATAAAGAACTGCACATCATTAGGTAGGGCGGCAGACAGACAAACTAAGCGATTTTTTCAGTTTTCCTGGTTACCTACTTGTTCTGCTGCGACTAGTCGCTTGTAGTTTTAAGTAGGCTACAGAAATTAACTTTATCGTGATTTACGAGCACAACTACCCAACTATTAATTAGCATTATCTTTACATTCTCAATGTCGCAGTTTGAACCCAATTTCGATGGAATTTGGGCTCGTAGGTTTTACGCGTGTCGCAGGACTATTGTTTAACTTACCGAAAAAATCGTTTCTTTTATTATTTAAAAATACTATTTTAAGACAGTAACAATTTGTATAGACATTTTTTTCAAATGTAGGCTAATTGAATAGCCTATAAACAGACAAGAAGTACAGCAACCATTATAAAAAGCGTCCTCGATTTCAGAGGGTAAATTTCACGTAATTGGACTAACTTCAGCTGTAAGCTGCAATGACGTTTGAGAAAACAGTAATATTAAACTATATTTGCCGCAAGATGCCACCAGCAGCGACCGCGCTTACGTAGCTCTCATAAGGGTTATAAGCTGCAATGACGTTTGAGAAAACAGTAATATTATCGATTTAAATGTAGTTAAAAACTCTGCCGCAAGATGCCACCAGCAGCGACCGCGCTTACGTATCTCTCATAAGGGTTATAAGCTGCAATGACGTTTGAGAAAACAGTAATATTATCGATTTAAATGTAGTTAAAAACTCTGCCGCAAGATGTCACCAGCAGCGACCGCGCTTACGTATCTCTCATAAGGGTTATAAGCTACAATGACGTTTGAGAAAACAGTAATATTATCGATTTAAATGTAGTTAAACATTCTGCCGCAAGATGCCACCAGCAGCGACCGCGCTTACGTATCTCTCATAAGGGTTATAAGCTGCAATGACGTTTGAGAAAACAGTAATATTATCGATTTAAATGTAGTTAAACATTCTGCCGCAAGATGCCACCAGCAGCTACCGCGCTTACGTATCTCTCATAAGGGTTACAAGCTGCAATGGCGTTTGAGAAAACAGTAATATTATCGATTTAAATGTAGTTAAACATTCTGCCGCAAGATGCCACCAGCAGCTACCGCGCTTACGTATCTCTCATAAGGGTTATCATTGTAGTACGTTTATATTCCATGACTGTACGAAACGAGATCTAAGTTTCAACTCATTTGGGTTTGTGTGTCGTTTGACCGACCGTTTTGAAATTTGTTACGAAGGTACTTTGTGCAAGGCCCGAACGACGTATTTGAATATTTTTTTCGTTCGCTCCCGTTTCAAGATGGCGGCTTCTGATTTAGTTGCTGGCTATTTCTCGTATTACTGGCTCATCGGTTTATCTGATCAAAATTTTTACCACTCCACGGAGATAGTCAACATTTCCGTTAAAGTCAGTACAGTAACATTTGTTTATAAATATTACGGTTGCTGCTTATATCGGCAGAAACTACCAACATCTATAAATAACTTGTATTATTATCATAAAGATAAGAAAATATACATAGGTCTATATACGAGGTGTGTTCAGAAAGTAGCGAGAATTTTTACATTTCGCGGGCTTGGAGAGTCCGATTGTCAAACATTTTTTTTATGTTGGTATACATGCCCTTGAAGTATGATAAAACTTTCAGCTGTTTTCACTGTTGACCTTGTCTGTGACAGCCACTAAAGTTAGACGTGTTTTTATCAGCTCGGCGATTTTCGTTTGTTAAAAGAAACGGATCAAAGACTGTGTATCAAATTTTGCGTAAAAAATGGAATAAAGTGTAACAAAGTGTGTGAAATGTTAACAAAGGCCTATGGTGAGTCTGCTATGAGTAAAGCAAGAGTTTACGAGTGGTATAAGCGTTTCCAAGAAGGCCGTGAAGTTGAAGATGACGAACGCCCTGGACGCCCAAAATCGTGTGCAAAGTTTTTCCGTACAAAAAGTACATTTTTATGCCCTAACTACAGTTTTCTGTCATTCTTTTACTCAGGGGGTGTCCGTTAAACCAACGCATATGTATGTATATATATGTATGTATGTATGTATATATACATACATACATTTATTTTTCTACGTTGATGTTGTCGCCTTAAAATAGTCCCAATTGGAGATTATGCACTTGTGCCATCGCTTCTTCCAATCCTCGAAACACTTCTCAAACTCGATCTTTTATATAGCCTTTAGTTCTTTCCGCGATGCGCTTTCACTGTCATCTACGGCTGTAAAACGGCGGCCCTTTAAGATGACTTATTTTTGAAAATAGAAAAAAGTCACACGCAGTTAACATTTCACACACTTTGTTACACTTTATTCCATTTTTACGCAAAATTTGATACAAATTCTTTGATCCATTTCACGGACAAAGTCAACAATGAAAACAGCTGAAAGTTTTATCATACTTCAAGGGCATGTATACCAACATAATAAAAAAATGTGACAATTTTTTTTATTGCCCGCGAAATTTAAAAATTCTCGTTACTTTCTGAACACACCGCGTACAATTTTGAATAGTTAGGTCGATTATCTGGGACAGATTTTCGGTGAAAATGAATCTATAAAATTATTGTATAGGATAGAATAACAGTCAACTGCGTGTTATTAAATTAGAGCCTAGCGAACAAACAAGGATAGCATCTGAAATGACAGTCAACTATAACAGGAAGTAAATTACTTTAGGGTTCATTGGATCAAGTATTTAAAAGGAAAACACCAAGGGCGAGGAAAACACCAAAGTACCGGATAAGGTCAACTAGAGTTTACTGGAATTAAAAAAGGCCTAGCAGAAAAAACCTACCAGAATAATAGTAAACTGATCGTCAAATAGGACTAATGAACAAAAAAAATTGTCCGTGGAACATACACAAATTTTGAATGAACGATCCCCCCCAATATTGTTAAAAACGTTGACTAGTTCGCTTTGAATCAAAGTAAACTTTAATCGTGTTCCACAAAGATCGCTCTCTAAAGGCAACATCGTGTATTGATCGCACTGCAAACAACCCGTATCTGTTTACCGTACTGGATACAATTTATATTTAAATAAATTAAACTACCCTGCCGTTTTATCTATCGCGGACCAATCATAATTTCCACTCGGGGCTCCTTTTTTCTCATTGGTCGGGAAAATTATTTCGCTACTTGAACATAAGTCCAATAGGATTTCACTTATTGAACCGGATGCTGAAGCTTATTGTATATAGCAATAATACGATGAGTCGATCCCCTTGTGCATAATACGAGAGGAAAAAATGCCCCTTCCTCCCCTTAACTAAATCCGCCATTATTGCTCCCCCTTCACACTTCGAACTCGCGATGAAATTTCTCGGTAACCTGCTGAATACTCTTGAATCGTTTCTAATTAAATTCTTTCGTTTTTAAAAGTTCGAACGGACTGAAACAGCTTTTCGCGTAACAGAACGCACTGTAAAACGTTTTCCATTAGCTAGGCTAGATCTGAACTGAAATTCAGTTCTAAGTTTTTTAGTAAATCGTCTTATAGCTCATCTTTTATGACAAGTAAGAAGTAACTCAAAAATAGCCGCCTCGGTGGCCTAGTTGATAGCGTACTAGGCTTTCACCCCGAGGACCCGGGTTCGATTCCCCGCCAGGGGGCTTTTCATACACTATAAATCATCCCATCGTCTGCATTAGCCAAAGTGTGCACAACAGTCGGACGTTAAACAAAAAAAAAAGTAACTCAAAACTCGTAACTTTCAAAAAAATTTCAAAAATTATTGCATTTTAAAATACTGACGAAAAGGCAACACTATTTACACAGCAAGATGCACACAATCAAAATATTTATCCCAAAATTAATTACAAGAATCACACTAACTTTTTATTACGTAGAGTGAAAAAAAACGTAACTCTTACGCATTCAAAGAACATTTTCAACTCGTCGATGTCATTATCAATAAAATATTCCTCGGATAAAAAATAATTTTATATTCTGCGTAACTCTTACGCATTCAAAGAACATTTTCAACTCGTCGATGTCATTATCAATAAAATATTCCTCGGGTAAAGAATAATTAAATATTCTGCGTAACTCTTACGCATTCAAAGAACATTTTCAACTCGTCGATGTCATTATCAATAAAATATTCCTCGGATAAAAAATAATTTTATATTCTGCGTAACTCTTACGTATTCAAAGAACATTTTCAACTCGTCGATGTCATTATCAATAAAATATTCCTCCGGTAAAGAATAATTTTATATTCTGCGTAACTCTTAAGCATTCAAAGAACATTTTTAACTCGTCGATGTCATTATCAATAAAATATTCCTCAGGTGAAGAATAATTTTATATTCTGCGTAACTCTTACGCATTCAAAGAACATTTTCAACTCGTCGATGTCATTATCAATAAAATATTCCTCCCGTAAAGAATAATTTTATATTCTGCGTAACTCTTACGCATCCAAAGAACATTTTCAACTCATCGATGTCATTATCAATAAAATATTCCTCGGGTAAAGAATAATTAAATATTCTGCGTAACTCTTACGCATTCAAAGAACATTTTCAACTCGTCGATGTCATTATCAATAAAATATTCCTCGGGTAAAGAATAATTTTATAGTCTGCGTAACTCTTACGCATTCAAAGAACATTTTCAACTCGTCGATGTCATTATCAATAAAATATTCCTCCGGTAAAGAATAATTTTATATTCTGCGTAACTCTTACGCATTCAAAGAACATTTTCAACTCGTCGATGTCATTATCAATAAAATATTCCTCCGGTAAAGAATAATTTTATATTCTGCGTAACTCTTACGCATTCAAAGAACATTTTCAACTCGTCGATGTCATTATCTTAATAAAATATTCCTCCGGTAACGAATAATTTTATATTCTGCGTAACTCTTACGCATTCAAAGAACATTTTCAACTCGTCGATGCCATTATCAATAAAATATTCCTCGGTTAAAGAATAATTTTATATTCTGCGTAACTCTTACGCACTCAAAGAACATTTTCAACTCGTCGATGTCATTATCAATAAAATATTCCTCCGGTAAAGAATAATTGTATATTCTGCGTAAATCTTACGCATTCAAAGAACATTTTCAACTCGTCGATGTCATTACCAATAAAATATTCCTCCGGTAAAGAATAATTGTATATTCTGCGTAAATCTTACGCATTCAAAGAACATTTTCAACTCGTCGATGTCATTATCAATAAAATATTCCTCGGGTAAAGAATAATTTTATATTCTGCGTAACTCTTACGCATTCAAAGAACATTTTCAACTCGTCGATGTCATTATCAATAAAATATTCCTCCCGTAAAGAATAATTTTATATTCTGCGTAACTCTTACGCATTCAAAGAACATTTTCAACTCGTCGATGTCATTATCAATAAAAAAATTCCTCGGATAAAGAATAATTTTATATTTCGCGACAGTGATTCCAACAAGCCCGGAGCCGCGTGCACGTAAGGCTGTAAATGTTAATATATCCGTAACCAGATATACAAATTCACCGACATACAACTGTGGTTTGAGTTATGGTTAGAGAAGGGGCCCTGACCAATAATTTGCCTTAATTGCCGCTAGGGTTGCTCTGGCTGCGGTCCCACCGCAAAACGATTTTTAAACTGGCCAATGAACACTCAATAACGTACGTGTACCACCGCGGCCATTGTAATTAATTTATTTAATATATCGCTCTGATTTAGTGAGCAGTGGAGATAATCGAACATGGCTGCAGTATCAGAAATCATCCGATTGGTACATCAACTGATACGGGAAGGCGTTGTTTGATAATTTTAACGCTAGAATGCGTTATTACAAAACGTTTACTTCGGCGAATGATTTTATACATTAGCGAAATGAGTACGGAATTATTTCGCGTCGTGTGATTGGCGGTTTGCGGTTTATTGACGGTACGGTTCATTAAATATATTTGTCACTTGTAACAACGGGTTTGAACGGGCGGGCCTAATTTTGTTATGAAAATACGGAATAAATGAATTTGTACTTTACCTAATGACAGATAATTTTAATATATTCATTTCAAAACGTAATGCACCATAGTGAAATTAATCGATCAAAAGTGTACTTAAAAATACACGCGATACCGGTTAAACAGGGCAGATTTAGCGCGATCCATTCTGCCTGAAACGTCAGTAAAATGAGAACTATTGATGTACGTATGCTGTATTTTGGTTCAAAGGAAAAAAGTGTTGCCTGTAATTTTTGAAAACACTGAATTAAAAACATAACTGGTAAATAGAATAATTAATGTTATGCCATTAGGTTCAGGTGTTTTTCGATTTCTTAAAAAAAAAATAGGCTACTTACCTCAGGTAATAAGTTAGACTAATAAAAACGAAAGATCAGCGTTAACGGTAAGGAAAAAGCAACGGGAGCAACTGCGGCTAGAACTAAGAACCTTAATATGCGCAGTTTCTTTGCCCACATCGACCACCGTGTCTCCTGCAGGTAGCAAAAACGTCTAATTGTTGCGTAACAGTACATAGGCCTAATTCTTAAAACACAAACTCGTCTAGCCTTCCCCCTTCTAAGCTTTAAGAAAGTATAAACATTATATATTTATATAGGCGCTACAGTTTATATTTTCTGATGTCTTTAATACTGAAACTAAACGAATGCCCATAGGTTGCCGTATTGGGCTACTGTACATCTTTTCCAGAATCTTACCGTTTCCAAAGCTAAGGAACGGCGGAATTGAAAACTTGCAATTTGGAACATGTAAAATGTCGAAATCAGTCGATTATAATTACAAACAGTCTAGCAAATTTAAAATGAAATAAATTAAGTGTTCCAAATTGAATGTAATACTCACTCTTGGCGGTCAAGTTGTATTTTCATTTACCTTTTTTCTTTAAATTACATTTTCCTGAGTAGAGAGCGATCCTTCATTTTTATTTGAAACACTACCTCCAAGGACGACATTTCAGCTAAATTTTATCAAAATCGTTACAACCTTCTAATGTGTAGTTAAAGTTATTTCTAAACACAAATCTACACCTTAGCGTCGACAAAAATCTGCATTCAAAATTTGAACAAAATCGTACACTCCGTTTAGATTCCAGATCCAGAAAAACCTGAAAAGAGACCCAAAAAAGTGTTCCAAATTGAATGTAATACTCACTCTTGGCTGTCAAGTTGTATTTTCATTTACTTTTTCTTTAAATTACATTTTCCTGAGTAGAGAGCGATCCTTCATTTTTATTTGAAAAACTACCTCCAAGGACGACATTTCAGCTAAATTTTATCAAAATCGTTACAACCTTCTAATGTGTTGTTAAAGTTATTTCTGAACACAAATCTACACCTTAGCGTCGACAAAATATCTGCATTCAAAATTTGAACAAAATCGTACACTCCGTTTAGATTCCAGATCCAGAAAAACTTGAAGAGATCCAAAAAAGTGTTTCAAATTGAATGTAATACTCACTCTTGGCGGTCAAAGTGTATTTTCATTTACCTTTTTTCTTTAAATTACATTTTCCTGAGTAGAGAGCGAGCCTTCATTTTTATTTGAAACACTACCTCCAAGGACGACATTTTAGCTAAATTTTATCAAAATCGTTACAACCTTCTAATGTGTTGTTAAAGTTATTTGTGAACACAAATCTACACCTTAGCGTCGACAAAACATCTTTATTGAAAATTTAAACAAAATCGTACAATCCTTTTATTAGATTCTATATCCAGAAAAATCTGAAAAGGGATTCGTTAAATTGTGAAATCGATATGCAAGTTAGACTATTGAGGCGAGGAATCAGCGTTAACGGTAGAAGAGAGAACGGGAGTAACTGTGGCTAGAATCAAGAGCCCTAAGGTGCGCAGTTCAGAGACGCAGCAGACTGGCCGGTGCTTTGGTCACATCGACCACCGAGTCTTCTTTTGTGCTCTGTGAAGCAGAAAATAGAATTTAGAATGCCTATCGTTAACAATGGAACAAGAGTTGTGGATCTTCATATATTCCGAGTCATAACAAAACGCGTGGTTGCTGAGGGGGGGGGAGGTTGAAAATCGTTGTTCGAAGCTCGCGTACGGGTTGCTTAATTGACAGTCGATGCAAATTTTAAAAACCGCTGCCCGGGCGTTTCGTTTTGCAATTCATTTAGGATTAAATGCGATCGCGTCATCGTAACATTTACATTTATGCATTTTCAATTAATTCATAACCAATGGCGGTGTTGCATTTTTACGCCTTAGAACGTGTCAGTGTCAAATTGTCAGCCGTTTTGGTATTTTCACTTCGTTGGATATTCGGACTGATGAATACGTTAAAATTATTGTGGCGCCGAATTGTAGTTCGTAAACAAAGAAATGGGAGCTTAATCGTAAGAATTTGGGTCCGGAATAAAGCAAATTTCACAAAATCGTTTAAACGAATTTGTGTAAATTTTGTACGTACATTCGACATAACTTATTCCTAATTTTTATTAAGGAAAAAATCGGTAAAATTCTGAGAGGTTATGATTTTATTTCGCACTCAATACTTTTGTAAGCCAAGTAATTCCGTTTGAAATTACGCGTATTAATTTCAGTCTGTAAATCTTAAATTTAAGATCACACAAAAACCTTTCAAGCCAAATTCCTGCGATGCGAATTTTTTAAGGCACGGAAAAACCGGATTTTTTTAAAACGTGTCTGTTACATGTTATTTGGGGACTTAGGATCTTCCATTTAGGCTAATTTTTTTATCAATATCTTTAGATCCACGTGTGGAAAAAATCATTTAGCCTCCAGAAGTTGTGCACAATTATTTCAAATTTTTGACGCGGGTGCAAACGTTTTTAAACGAAAGCAATTATTTGTATTATTGCAACACTGCCACCGAACCACATATTAAAATAATCTGGATTATGACCAACTTTCCCGTCTAGTGGTCTTTTTTACTCACCCCGTAAAGAATACTGCGGTTTCAAAACCTTACTGTTTCATCTTCAGGCCGTAATACAAAATGTCAAATCCCTGTCGAGTTTACACCGTAAAGGCTACCGCCGGTTTCGAAACCTTACTGTTTCATCTTCAGGCCGTAATACAAAATGTCAAATCCCTGTCGAGTTTACACCGTAAAGGCTACCGCCGGTTTCGAAACCTTACTGTTTCATCTTCAGCCCGTAATACAAAATGTCAAATCCCTGTCGAGTTTACACCGTAAAGGCTACCGCCGGTTTCGAAACCTTACTGTTTCATCTTCAGGCCGTAATACAAAATGTCAAATCCCTGTCGAGTTTACACCGTAAAGGCTACTGCCGGTTTCGAAACCTTACTGTTTCATCTTCAGGCCGTAATACAAAACGTCAAATCCCTGTCGAATTTACACCGTAAAGGCTACCGCCGGTTTCGAAACCTTACTGTTTCATCTTCAGGCCGTAATACAAAATGTCAAATCCCTGTCGAGTTTACACCGTAAAGGCTACCGCCGGTTTCGAAACCTTACTGTTTCATCTTCAGGCCGTAATACAAAACGTCAAATCCCTGTCGAGTTTACACCGTAAAGGCTACCGCCGGTTTCGAAACCTTACTGTTTC
>CM040183.1:7240592-7328092 GCA_022606455.1 Callitettix versicolor
TTATATAACCAACAATCGAGTGGAGTTAGTAAGTTTTTATTTTAAATTGTATTCGTTTCATTGTTAATAACACTCATTTCATTAATAGTTTTCGCGATGAAAAACACGTTTCCTACTTGCGTGGTAATTTTGAGGTTATGTTTGTCACATTTATTTTCATTTTTTTTTGTAACTTCTTGTCGTTTTCGCACTTTTTATATTTTGTATTATTAATGTTAAGAATAAAGCGTTTTGGTGCACAAATTACTGAAATTGACAAATAGTCAGAAAACTCAATTTTACCATTTTAAATGTTAGTTGAGTTGTTTGTCTGCACAGGATGTGAACAAAATTACTTGCACTTTTACCAAATAACCTGAGAATAATTCATAATTCGCCCTAAAAAGTGCAAAAAGATCACACAAAAGTCAGTTACAATTAACTATTTTTCCTCAATGAAAACTCTTATCATTCGTTTTGGAAGGTATGGAAAAAATAATAAACAAAAATAAACTTAACTTGTCAGAAGTGATAATCAAATGTTTACAAGTATTTAAGTATTTTATCTAATACCTTTTTAGTTGCATTTACTATAGGCCTATGTGTACAATGCACAATTATAAATTATATGCACAATTATATAATTATAAATTATATTTAACGTGACTTATATGACTTATATATGTCATTATAAACGTGACTGCAGTATATGAGTTGATTTAGGGCCAACGAATTTTAGTATGACATGCCAAAAATCTAAAACCGGATTTTTTATGAAAATAAGCCAGTTTTCCGGGTTCTTGTCCGTAGCGTCGGAACCGGATTTTTGGCGAGAAAGTTTGTGTGACATTTTTTCATCAGTTATTTTCCAATACATCAACAATACAATCAATTCATTTCCATAAATCTACCATGCTTTTGTATCTTATTTTCCAATAGGCTACATCAATGATAAGCTATACATGTAATCCATTTCCTTACGATTTTTTTGCCTCACTTATTTTTCAATGCATCGACGATACATATAGCCTAATCTATTTCCTTAAATCTACGATGTTTTTGCCTCACTTATTTTCCAATACATCGACGATACATAAAGCCTAATCTATTTCCTTAAATCTACAATGTTTTTGTATCTCTTATTTTCTAATAGGCTATATCGACGATAGGATATATGTAATCCATTTCCTTAAATCTACGATGTTTTTGCCTCACTTATTTTCCAATACATCGACGATACATATAACCTAATATATTTCCTTAAATCTACAATGTTTTTACCTCACTTATTTTCCAATACATCGACGATACATATAGCCTAATCTATTTCCTTAAATCTACAATGTTTTTGTATCTCTTATTTTCTAATAGGCTATATCGACGATAGGATATATGTAATCCATTTCCTTAAATCTACGATGTTTTTGCCTCACTTATTTTCCAATACATCGACGATACATATAGCCTAATCTATTTCCTTAAATCTACTATGTTTTTACCTCACTTATTTTCCAATACATCGACGATACATATAGCCTAATCTATTTCCTTAAATTTACAATGTTTTTGCCTCACTTATTTTCCAATACATCGACGATACATATAGCCTAATCTATTTCCTTAAATTTACAATGTTTTTGCCTCACTTATTTTCCAATACATCGACGATACATATAGCCTAATCTATTTCCTTAAATTTACAATGTTTTTGCCTCACTTATTTTCCAATACATCGACGATACATATAGCCTAATCTATTTCCTTAAATCTACAATGTTTTTACCTCACTTATTTTCCAATACATCGACGATACATATAGCCTAATCTATTTCCTTAAATTTACAATGTTTTTGCCTCACTTATTTTCCAATACATCGACGATACATATAACCTAATCTATTTCCTTAAATCTACGATGTTTTTGCCTCACTTATTTTCCAATACATCGACGATACATATAGCCTAATCTATTTCCTTAAATTTACAATGTTTTTGCCTCACTTATTTTCCAATACATCGACGATACATATAACCTAATCTATTTCCTTAAACCTACAATGTTTTTACCTCACTTATTTTCCAATACATCGACGATACATATAGCCTAATCTATTTCCTTAAATCTACAATGTTTTTACCTCACTTATTTTCCAATACATCGACGATACATATAGCCTAATCTATTTCCTTAAACCTACAATGTTTTTACCTCACTTATTTTCCAATACATCGACGATACATATAGCCTAATCTATTTCCTTAAATCTACAATGTTTTTACCTCACTTATTTTCCAATACATCGACGATACATATAGCCTAATCTATTTCCTTAAACCTACAATGTTTTTACCTCACTTATTTTCCAATACATCGACGATACATATAGCCTAATCTATTTCCTTAAATCTACAATGTTTTTACCTCACTTATTTTCCAATACATCGACGATACATATAGCCTAATCTATTTCCTTAAACCGACAATGTTTTTACCTCACTTATTTTCCAATACATCGACGATACATATAGCCTAATCTATTTCCTTAAATCTACAATGTTATTACCTCACTTATTTTCCAATACATCGACGATACATATAGCCTAATCTATTTCCTTAAATCTACAATGTTTTTGTATCTCTTATTTTCTAATAGGCTATATCGACGATAGGATATATGTAATCCATTTCCTTAAATCTACGATGTTTTTGACTCACTTATTTTCCAATACATCGACGATACATATAGCCTAATCTATTTCCTTAAATCTACAATGTTTTTACCTCACTTATTTTCCAATACATCGACGATACATATAGCCTAATCTATTTCCTTAAACCGACAATGTTTTTACCTCACTTATTTTCCAATACATCGACGATACATATAGCCTAATCTATTTCCTTAAATCTACAATGTTATTACCTCACTTATTTTCCAATACATCGACGATACATATAGCCTAATCTATTTCCTTAAATCTACAATGTTTTTGTATCTCTTATTTTCTAATAGGCTATATCGACGATAGGATATATGTAATCCATTTCCTTAAATCTACGATGTTTTTGACTCACTTATTTTCCAATACATCGACGATACATATAGCCTAATTTTATTCCTTAAATCTACAATGTTTTTGCCTCACTTATTTTCCAATATATCGACGATACATTTAGCCTAATCTATTTCCTTAAATCTACAATGTTTTTGCCTCACTTATTTTCCAATATATCGACGATACATATAGCCTAATCTGTTTCCTTAAATCTACAATGTTTTTGCCTCACTTATTTTCCAATACATCGACGATACATATAGCCTAATTTATTTCCTTAAATCTACAATGTTTTTGCCTCACTTATTTTCCAATATATCGACGATACATTTAGCCTAATCTATTTCCTTAAATCTACAATGTTTTTGCCTCACTTATTTTCCAATATATCGACGATACATATAGCCTAATCTGTTTCCTTAAATCTACAATGTTTTTGCCTCACTTATTTTCCAATATATCGACGATACATTTAGCCTAATCTATTTCCTTAAATCTACAATGTTTTTGCCTCACTTATTTTCCAATACATCGACGATACATATAACCTAATCTATTTCCTTAAATCTACAATGTTTTTACCTCACTTATTTTCCAATACATCGACGATACATATAGCCTAATCTATTTCCTTAAATCTACAATGTTTTTGTATCTCTTATTTTCTAATAGGCTATATCGACGATAGGATATATGTAATCCATTTCCTTAAATCTACGATGTTTCTGCCTCACTTATTTTCCAATACATCGACGATACATATAACCTAATCTATTTCCTTAAATCTACAATGTTTTTACCTCACTTATTTTCCAATACATCGACGATACATATAGCCTAATCTATTTCCTTAAATCTACAATGTTTTTGTATCTCTTATTTTCTAATAGGCTATATCGACGATAGGATATATGTAATCCATTTCCTTAAATCTACGATGTTTTTGCCTCACTTATTTTCCAATACATCGACGATACATATAACCTAATCTATTTCCTTAAATCTACAATGTTTTTACCTCACTTATTTTCCAATACATCGACGATACATATAGCCTAATCTATTTCCTTAAACCGACAATGTTTTTACCTCACTTATTTTCCAATACATCGACGATACATATAGCCTAATCTATTTCCTTAAATCTACAATGTTATTACCTCACTTATTTTCCAATACATCGACGATACATATAGCCTAATCTATTTCCTTAAATCTACAATGTTTTTGTATCTCTTATTTTCTAATAGGCTATATCGACGATAGGATATATGTAATCCATTTCCTTAAATCTACGATGTTTCTGCCTCACTTATTTTCCAATACATCGACGATACATATAACCTAATCTATTTCCTTAAATCTACAATGTTTTTACCTCACTTATTTTCCAATACATCGACGATACATATAGCCTAATCTATTTCCTTAAATCTACAATGTTTTTGTATCTCTTATTTTCTAATAGGCTATATCGACGATAGGATATATGTAATCCATTTCCTTAAATCTACGATGTTTTTGCCTCACTTATTTTCCAATACATCGACGATACATATAACCTAATCTATTTCCTTAAATCTACAATGTTTTTACCTCACTTATTTTCCAATACATCGACGATACATATAGCCTAATCTATTTCCTTAAATCTACAATGTTTTTGTATCTCTTATTTTCTAATAGGCTATATCGACGATAGGATATATATAATCCATTTCCTTAAATCTACGATGTTTCTGCCTCACTTATTTTCCAATACATCGACGATACATATAGCATAATCAATTTCCTTAAATCTACTATGTTTTGCCTCACTTATTTTCCAATACATCGATGATACATGTAGCCTAATCCATTTCCTTAAATCTACGATGTTTTTGCCTCACTTATTTTCCAATTCATCGACGATACATATAGCCTAATCAATTTCCTTAAATCTACTATGTTTTTGCCTCACTTATTTTCCAATACATCGACGATACATATAGCATAATCAATTTCCTTAAATCTACTATGTTTGGCCTCACTTATTTTCCAATACATCGATGATACATGTAGCCTAATCCATTTCCTTAAATCTACGATGTTTTTGCCTCACTTATTTTCCAATTCATCGACGATACATATAGCCTAATCAATTTCCTTAAATCTACTATGTTTTTGCCTCACTTATTTTCCAAATACAATCAATTCATTTTTCTACTTTCGTTGACGCTTTTCTTAACCAGGACGCTATATCTCTATCTATTGATATAGTTTTTGAAGATGGAGGTTCTCCGAAACGCGTCAACGAAAGTAGAATTTACGAAGCTAGGGAAGGCAGCTCATTATACTGAACATTGTACAGTTATCTTGGTTTGTACTGTTAAGTGCGCAAGACAGCGGCTCGAAGGTGACGGGAATTTTAAAATTAATTTTATTCCACTACTTTCCACTTTCTTCTTTATTAAACAATACACTTTTAGACGACATATTTTTTAATATTTCTTTTATTAACTGTTGCCACAATTAAACAATAAAACTGTACCATCTACTCATAATGAGTCTAGTGACCGTAATAAAGACGAGCATTAAAATTCCAGAAATGAAGTTACAAAGGGAGCAGAACGGGGCGGGATTCCTCGGGGGAGAGTGATATCATGAGCGTTAATGAAAACTGAGCCTGTCATAAGTAATTTCTTGGGTAAAAGTTTGTATTGTCACTTGGGGGTGAGGGGGGTTGTACGCTAATAGGGTCGAAAGTTGATGGATGGACATGTTAATGTCTGAGTGTATTGCTACCCTCGCGGATGGAACTAAAAGTTGGCTGTAAAAATATGGCTTTATTGAAAAGTTTAAACAGTAGCGTGCCTTAAGGGTGGCGCGAATTTATCGCGGAAAACCTTTAATGAAGTGAACGCTTTTAAGAATTTTCCGCGATTCTTTAGTGAAATTTTCCCCGTTACACTGTACACAAAATATTGTAACCGTTTGAAAATATTTTCTTGTTTTATAAGCCACCAGAAATAAAAACAATGTTTAATTAATTGTAACAGTTTGAAAATATTTTCTTGTTTTATAAGCCACCAGAAATAAAAACAATGTTTAATTAATTGTAACCGTTTGAAAATATTTTCTTTTTTTATAAGACACCAGAAATAAAAACAATGTTTAATTAATTGTAACCGTTTGAAAATATTTTCTTGTTTTATAAGCGACCAGAAATAAAAACAATGTTTAATTAATTGTAACAGTTTGAAAATATTTTCTTGTTTTATAAGCCACCAGAAATAAAAACAATGTTTAATTAATTGTAACAGTTTGAAAATATTTTCTTGTTTTTAAGCCACCAGAAATAAAAACAATGTTTAATTAATTGTAACCGTTTGAAAATATTTTCTTGTTTTATAAGCCACCAGAAATAAAAACAATGTTTAATTAATTGCAACCGTTTGAAATATTGTCTTGTTTTATAAGACACCAGAAATAAAAACAATGTTTAATTAATTGTAACCGTTTGAAAATATTTTTCTTGTTTTATAAGACACCAGAAATAAAAACAATGTTTAATTAATTGTAACCGTTTGAAAATATTTTTCTTGTTTTATAAGCGACCAGAAATAAAAACAATGTTCAATTAATTGTAACCGTTTGAAAATATTTCTTGTTTTATAAGCCACCAGAAATAAAAACAATGCTTAATTAATTGTAACCGCTTGATAATATTTTCTTGTTTTATAAGCGACCAGAAATAAAAACAATGTTTAATTAATTGTAACAGTTTGAAAATATTTTCTTGTTTTATAAGCGACCAGAAATAAAAACAATGTTTAATTAATTGTAACAGTTTGAAAATATTTTCTTGTATTATAAGACACCAGAAATAAAAACAATGTTTAATTAATTGTAGGCTAACCGTTTGGAAATATTTTCTTGTTTTATAAGCGACCAGAAATAAAAACAATTTTTAATTAATTGTAACAGTTTGAAAATATTTTCTTGTATTATAAGCCACCAGAAATAAAAACAATGTTTAATTAATTGTAACAGTTTGAAAATATTTTCTTGTATTATAAGCCACCAGAAATAAAAACAATGTTTAATTAATTGTAGGCTAACCGTTTGGAAATATTTTCTTGTTTTATAAGCGACCAGAAATAAAAACAATTTTTAATTAATTGTAACCGTTTGAAAATATTTTCTTGTTTTATAAGCCACCAGAAATAAAAACAATGTTTAATTAATTGTAACAGTTTGAAAATATTTTCTTGTTTTATAAGACTCTATAAATAAAAACAATGTTTAATTAATTGTAACCGTTTGAAAATAGTTCTTGTTTTATAAGCGACCAGAAATAAAAACAATGTTTAATTAATTGTAACGGTTTGAAAATATTGTCTTGTTTTATAAGCCACCAGAAATAAAATCAATGTTTAATTAATTGTAACCGTTTGAAAATATTTCTTATTTTATAAGCGACCAGAAATAAAAACAATGTTTAATTAATTGTAACCGTTTGAAAATATTTTCTTGATTTAAAAGCCACCAGAAATAAAAACAATGTTTAATTAATTGTAACCGTTTGAAAATATTCTCTTGTTTTATAAGACACCAGAATTAAAAACAATGTTTATTAATTGATGTCCGTCAATGCACAATACATCAATGTAAAGCAAAAAAACTTAAACGATTCCTTTTAAAATTTGGTACTATTCTTTCCCTCTTTCATCCTAGGGTTAATTTTAATGAGTAGCTGTACAGGAAACCAAACTTTAATTTTCTTTAAAATGACACTGACAATTCCGACCAATATTGGTTCGATTTTAGCGTATATAAGGTCAGAAATGAAATGTATAGGTCTGTTTAAAAAATAATCGGTTTCACATATATTTGGTAATTACTTATATTAAGTTGTTCAAAGTAGGCCTACAGAAAAGTTGCAATAAAGGAATACTGTTCTGGCATTTAATACACTAACTTCAGAAATGAATCTTATTATTTGACCAAAATTAAAATAAAAATAAGTTAAGATTTACAAAAAAAAGAAGCAAATTCAATCCTGAACTAAACCGGGTGTTCAGAAAGTAACGAGAATTTTAAATTTCGCGGGTTTGGAGAGTCCGATTGTCAAACATTTTTTTTATTATGTTTGTATACATGCCCATGAAGTATGATAAAACTTTCAGCCGTTTTCATTGTTAACTTTGTCTGTGACAGCCACTAAGGTTAGACGTGTTTTATGAGCTCGGCGATTTTCGTGTTAAAATAAATGGATCAAAGAATTTGCATCAAATTTTGCGTAAAAAATGGAATAAAGTGTAACAAAGTGTGAAATGTTAACAAAGGCTTATAGTGAGTCTGTTATGAGTAAAGCAAAAGTTTACGAGTGGTATAAGCGTTTCCAAGAAGGCCGTGAAGACGTTGAAGATGACGAACGCCCTGGACGATCCAGCACATCAACAACCGATGAAAACGTGGAAAAAGTGAAAGAAATGGTTATGAACAATCGCCGAATCACAATTAGAGAGATCGCTGATGATGTTGGCATATCGATTGGATCATGTCGTGACGTTGTTTCCAGTGTTTTGTGTATGAAACGCGTGGCAGAAAAATTTGTACCAAAATTGTTTAATTTTGAACAAAAACAGCGGCGAATGGAAGTTGCTCTGGAGTCACTAAATGAAGTCAAGGCTTTTTACTTGACTTGGTCGTTTTACAGCAGTAGATGACATTAAAAGCGCATCGCTGAAAGAACTTTTTAAAGGCTATCTAAAAGATCGAGTTTGAGAAGTGTTTCGAGGATTGGAAGAAGCGCTGGCACAAGTGCATAAACTCCAATGGGGAGTATTTTGAAGGCGGCGACATCAATGTAGAAGAATAAATATTATGTTCAAAAAATTAAAATTCTCGTTACTTTCTGAACACACCCCCGTATAGCTAGGAACAGTAATATTTAGATATCCTTGTAGTTAGGCCCTAAATTAATTTTCACAAACCCGTATTGTGCGCAAAAAGATGAAAGGCTTATAATATCTGGTGGACGATAGAGGTGCGTGCAAGGCAACTCTACAAGGCAATACAAGAAGCAGAACAGAAAGCTTATCAAATAATTAAACACTGAAAATACCACAATTGATACACAACACGGATACGTTTTAATCATTACGGAAGTAGCCTAGTTTTTTTGAAATAATTCGATATTTACGGAAAAACGAAAAGAACGCCTTCGGGTTATATTTTTCTCGGAGAACGTTTAGAGAAATATTTTTCTTACAAATTTTGATTTCGAAAATCTGTTTAGCTAGGCCTATCTGTAAATTCCGAATGAAAATTGCTAACGGCCTATACTACAGAAAAATGTCTACAAATATTTTTTAGCCTACAATATAATTGGCCTATAATAGTCATAGTTTTTGTGAGGATGTACAGCTTGATTTACTAGGCCTACATTATGTTTAGTAAGGGATGTTTTCGATTTTGTCCTTGTTGCCCGATTGCCTATCTACTTGAGTTTGTAATTTTGACAGGAAAATTGAAGTGTTTTTAAAAATATAATTCGCTCACTTTAACCTACTTCAAGAAAAAATTCGCTCACTTTAACCTACTTCAAGAAAAAATTCGCTCACTTTAACCTACTTCAAGAAAAAAGTCCCTCACTTTAACCTACTTGAAGAAAAAATTCGCTCACTTTAACCTACTTCAAGAAAAAATTCGCTCACTTTAACCTACTTCAAGAAAAAATTCGCTCACTTTAACCTACTTCAAGAAAAAATTCGCTCACTTTAACCTACTTCAAGAAAAAATTCGCTCACTTTAACCTACTTCAAGAAAAAATTCGCTCACTTTAACCTACTTCAAGAAAAAATTCGATCACTTTAACCTACTTCAAGAAAAAATTCGCTCACTTTAACCTACTTCAAGAAAAAATTCGCTCAATTTAACCTACTTGAAGAAAAAATTCGCTCACTTTAACCTACTTGAAGAAAAAATTCGCTCACTCTAACCTACTTCAAGAAAAAATTCGCTCACTTTAACCTACTTCAAGAAAAAATTCGCTCACTTTAACCTACTTCAAGAAAAAATTCGCTCACTTTAACCTACTTCAAGAAAAAATTCGCTCACTTTAACCTACTTCAAGAAAAACTCCCAACTTCGGTTCGGTAGCTTCATTAAAAACCCGTAAATCAGCCTGATTTCTGTCGCAGTACTGGAAAGTCTGCATGCAAATTCTCTGCTGATTTTATCATGAATGTGAACATTGTTGCATTTTTACGAAGAAAAAATAAAAAATGTTTTAAAAATTATATTTTACTTTCAACTTAGTTTAAAGTTAAAAAAAATAGTTGATATTAAATATTCCCGAAATAAAAAAAAATAAAATAAGCTCCCGTAATAAAAAAACAGGGCTCGGCAGTCGATGTGGCTAAAGCACCGGTCACTCTGCTGCGTCTCTGAACTGCGCACCTTCAGTTTTTAGTTCTAGCCGCAGTTACTCCCGTTGCTATTCCCTTGCCGTTAACGCTGATCCCTCGTCCTCAATCCAACAGAAAGTAGGCCTATAGACGTTAAGAAAAAAGCTTAAAATTGGTTTCAAAACATTAGTGCACTGTATCTTTAAACTGTTTTGAAAAAATCCCCGCAGAGGGGTGCAGACTAGCTGAGATTGAGAGGATTTAGACGTTACTCGCAGTACCCGAGTCTAACACACACACACACACACACACACACACACACACACACACACACACACACACACACACACACACACACACACACACACACACACACACACACACACACACACACACACACACACACACACACACACACACACACACACACACACACACACACACACACACACACACACACACACACACCACTACACTTGTGACTTTAACACTTTACACTCAAACTTACATTTAGGGAGGCGATAATAGCCTTAATGTGCTTTTCGCCTTAAAAAAAAAATGTTTTGTAAACTTTTCGGTAATACAAACTACATTTTTTGCGTACTATTGAAGGAGCGAGGTTAATAATCGATTAATTTTGGTTATAAAAATGGGTATTTAAAATAGTGAAAATTATGATTACGAAATGCTTAAACGGCGCCATAACCCTTAGGCATATATATTTTCCGCTAAATATATAAGGTGTCTACCACGTGTAAATGACTGTATTGTTACCGGAAACGGAACTCAAATGGCGGTAACGTTTTGTAAAATCAACGGTATAAGAACGTACGAAACACGATGTGGATCAATTTAAAAGTGAACACTTGAAAAATATTTTGTAAGACTTGTACAACAAGCTAACCAAAGATGGCGGCCAAATTCCCTTCTAAGTCCATTAAAACAGGATCTTTTAACACGACCACTTCGCGATGTCCCGCGGCCTAATGGCGACCAGCGTGTTCTATTAGTTAAACGTTATCGCGGGGGCTTCCAGAACAGTGATGAATATACATTAGGCCGAACAATCGACCGCTTTCACGGAATTTATGTTAACGTTACAAAAATTTAGCGAAAATACCTTTATAATCGTTCTTTTCGGCTTATGGTTTAATGGACGACGTTTGGGCTGGGCTAAGAGAATTTTGTATTTCGGTTTTTGTTTTTAATAAGCGACACTTTTATAACAATAATAGGCTTGCATTTTTTTAAATGATGGAACAATAAAATTATACAAAAACATTTTCACGTTCAACAAAAAACCATTTTAATTCAGAAGACCCATCTTACGGACTACTCCACCCCCAACAAAAAATTAAAAGGAGGCTATTAACAAGACACAAAGAAAGGGAAGCCGCCTCGGTGTCCTAGTTGATAGCGTACTGTGCTTTCACCCCGAGGACCCGGGTTCGATTCCCGGCCAGGGCTTGGCATTTTCATAAGCTATAAATCATCCCATCGTCTACATTAGCGCAAGTGTGCACAATAGTCGGACGTTAAAAAAAAGAGAAAAAAAAAGAAAGGGGAAACGTAAAAATTTATAATTACAACTTCAAACAAGTACACAATATTTAAAATAAAAAATGCATTGTTGAAGTAAAAACTCAGTAAAAACAATCGGTTTTTTCAAACTTTGGGTAAGCATGAGAGAGACAAGTTGAAATAAAGGAAACCTACAGTTCAGGAGTTTAATTTCAAATTTATTTCACCGATATGAGTAATGCATCTGTTTACCTGATTAAAATTTAAATAAAAATATGTTAAGATTAAAAAAACAATGGCTTCCAAACCGAAAAGTTTTGGCGGAATTCATGGTTACAAACAGTAATAATTATTTAAATATAATTACAATTAAATCTTAATAAATTTTGACGTACCCGTAGTGCTTCTTCAGTCTGCAAAACGATAAACGTACAGTATTTGGTGGACGACAGAGTTGCGTGCAAAGCGAATCCAACAAGACAGAAGGAGCAGAGGAGCGAGGACTTATCAAATAATTAAACATTGGAAATACCACAAGCAGTCCGTGTGCGACATAGTGCAACGTGTTTTTGACATTATCCCACGATTAATGTCGTCCGCGAGCGATATATCGCCAGGTAACACGGGAAATCGATTAATTCCCTAATTCCTTGGCTGCGGGACCGGTAGCCGGGCCCCGAGATAAGTACTAATGTGAGATCCGTGTCCCCGCCAAATGCACCCGCCACTTTTTTTTTACAATTATCGTCGAATCGTTAGCTTAAGTGTGTTGCTCGACATGCACTTAGATTAAGTTCGGCCATGTTGTCGGCCATGTTGCATTCTTCGACTATCTCGCTTTTAATGTTTACACGGATTGCATTGTTCATTTTAATTGGGAGAAACGCGGATTGAACGAGCGCGTGAAATGTTTGGGGAAACGTGCGCGAAAATTATTAAATTTTTCAGCGGGAATCGAAAAAGAACGAAAACAGGATGTCCCGGTTTTAAGAAGCAAGGGGAAACGTTCGCGAAAATGTTAAAATTTTTCAGCGGGAATCGAAAAAGAACGACCACATAATGTCCCAGTTTTAAGAAGCGTGGAATGTACGAGTGCGTGAAATGTTTGGGGAAACGTGCGCGAAAATGTTAAAATTTGTCAGCGGGAATCGAAAAAGAACGAAAACAAGATGTCCCGGTTTTAAGAAGCAAGGGGAAACGTTCGCGAAAATGTTAAAATTTTTCAGAGGGAATTGAGAAAGAAAGAAAACAGGATGTCCCAGTTTTAAGAAGCGCGGAATGAACGAGTGCGTGAAATGTTTGGGGAAACGTGCGCGAATATTACTAAATTTTTCAGCAGGAATCGAAAAAGAACGAAAACAGGATGTCCCAGTTTTAAGAAGCGCGGAATGAACGAGTGCGTGAAATGTTTTGGGAAATGTGCGCGAAAATGTTAAAATTTTTCAGCTGGAATCGAAAAAGAACGAAAACAAGATGTCCCGGTTTTAAGAAGCAAGGGGAAACGTTCGCGAAAATGTTAAAATTTTTCAGAGGGAATTGAGAAAGAAAGAAAACAGGATGTCCCAGTTTTAAGAAGCGCGGAATGAACGAGTGCGTGAAATGTTTGGGGAAACGTGCGCGAATATTACTAAATTTTTCAGCAGGAATCGAAAAGAAAAAACAGGATGTCCCAGTTTTAAGAAGCGCGGAATGAACGAGTGCGTGAAATGTTTTGGGAAATGTGCGCGAAAATGTTAAAATTTTTCAGCTGGAATCGAAAAAGAACGAAAACAGAATGTCCCAGTTTTAAGAAGCGCGGAATGAACGAGTGCGTGAAATGTTTTGGGAAACGTGCGCGAATATTACTAAATTTTTCAGCAGGAATCGAAAAAGAACGAAAACAGGATGTCCCAGTTTTAAGAAGCGCGGAATGAACGAGCGCGTGAAATGTTTTGGGAAACGTGCGCGAATATTACTAAATTTTTCAGCAGGAATCGAAAAAGAATGAAAACAGGATGTCCCAGTTTTAAGAAGCGCGGAATGAACGAGTGCGTGAAATGTTTTGGGAAACGTGCGCGAATATTACTAAATTTTTCAGCAGGAATCGAAAAAGAACGAAAACAGGATGTCCCAGTTTTAAGAAGCGCGGAATGAACGAGTGTGTGAAATGTTTTGGGAAACGTGCGCGAATATTACTAAATTTTTCAGCAGGAATCGAAAAAGAACGAAAACAGGATGTCCCAGTTTTAAGAAGCGCGGAATGAACGAGCGCGTGAAATGTTTTGGGAAACGTGCGCGAATATTACTAAATTTTTCAGCAGGAATCGAAAAAGAACGAAAACAGGATGTCCCAGTTTTAAGAAGCGCGGAATGAACGAGTGCGTGAAATGTTTGGGGAAACGTGCGCGAATATTATTAAATTTTTCAGCGGGAATCGAAAAAGAACGAAAACAGAATGTCCCAGTTTTAAGAAGCGCGGAATGTACGAGTGCGTGAAATTTTAGGGGAAACGTGCGCGAAAATGTTAAAATTTTTCAGCAGGAATCGAGAAAGAACGAAAACAGGATGTCCCAGTTTTAAGAAGCGCGGAATGAATGAGTGCGTGAAATGTTTTGGGAAACGTGCGCGAATATTACTAAATTTTTCAGCAGGAATCGAAAAAGAACGAAAACATGATGTCCCAGTTTTAAGAAGCGCGGAATGAACGAGTGCGTGAAATGTTTTGGGAAACGTGCGCGAATATTACTAAATTTTTCAGCAGGAATCGAAAAAGAACGAAAACAGGATGTCCCAGTTTTAAGAAGCGCGGAATGAACGAGTGCGTGAAATGTTTTGGGAAACGTGCGCGAATATTACTAAATTTTTCAGCAGGAATCGAAAAAGAACGAAAACAGGATGTCCCAGTTTTAAGAAGCGCGGAATGAACGAGTGCGGAAATGAACGAGTGAATATTGAAATGTTTTGGGAAACGTTTTGCGCGAATATTACTAAATTTTTCAGCAGGAATCGAAAAAGAACGAAAACAGGATGTCCCAGTTTTAAGAAGCGCGGAATGAACGAGTGCGTGAAATGTTTGGGGAAACGTGCGCGAATATTACTAAATTTTTCAGCAGGAATCGAAAAAGAAAGAAAACAGGATGTCCCAGTTTTAAGAAGCGCGGAATGAACGAGTGTGTGAAATGTTTTGGGAAACGTGCGCGAAAATGTTAAAATTTTTCAGCTGGAATCGAAAAAGAACGAAAACAGGATGTCCCAGATTTAAGAAGCGCGGAATGAACGAGTGCGTGAAATGTTTGGGGAAACGTGCGCGAATATTACTAAATTTTTCAGCAGGAATCGAAAAAGAACGAAAACAGGATGTCCCAGTTTTAAGAAGCGCGGAATGAACGAGTGTGTGAAATGTTTGGGGAAACGTGCGCGAATATTACTAAATTTGTCAGCAGGAATGGAAAAAGAAAGAAAACAGGATGTCCCAGTTTTAAGAAGCGCGGAATGAACGAGTGTGTGAAATGTTTGGGGAAACGTGCGCGAATATTACTAAATTTGTCAGCAGGAATGGAAAAAGAAAGAAAACAGGATGTCCCAGTTTTAAGAAGCGCGGAATGAACGAGTGTGTGAAATGTTTGGGGAAACGTGCGCGAATATTACTAAATTTTTCAGCCGGAATCGAAAAAGAACGACCACAGAATGTCCCAGTTTTAAGAAGCGATGGAAATGAACTGTGCAAATTGATTTAAAAATAGTTAGAAAATTATAACACCCGAACAAAACGCGCGTGTTGTTAGTAAAACATTGAGAAATACCACAAATATACCAGGAAAATAACTGTAAATGAGGTGGTATCATAGCGGCTTGTCGAATTTTAAGCAAAATATTTTACATTCAGAAGTGCTCAAGAATAATCAAACCACAGCCATCGTAGTTTTGATTTTTAGCTAATTTAAATAACAAAATAAGCTGCTGAGTGACCATCAGGTAAGTCCCTCAAACATCACAGATATCAGATCAATAAATTGTACACGTTGCACCATAAATTTGGATAAAAATAAATAACAAATTTGTTTAAACCAATCCGAAAATATATTTTGTAAACAATATTATCTGATTAGAGGAAAGTATTGATTGCAGTCACACTGAAAATTCGATAGGCCTATTATGAACGTGCATGCAACAATCAAAAGCACTTGCGGGTCCTACATTAGGTCCGGAAATGTCGGGGGGACCAGAAACTGGTTACTCTCCTCTGGGTTCTAGAGCATAGAGGGTTGAGGGTACTGAGAAGGAGACCGACTGGCAGGACAAGGGATTTCCATCCGAGTTAATCGGACCTGACCTTTGGCCGGGTCTGTTATCAATAAGTGGATTAACAAGCAACACCAGTCAAGATGGAATAACCAAGGGCATTACTATAGCAAGCGCTTCTTGATGAAGTTTTTTTACGGACTTGAACGTAGGCGACAGAAGTTTGTGCAGAGCTGAAGAAAATCATGGGATTGGGATAGGTATGTACCACGGAGGAACCGTGTGTAGGTTGTGCAGTAAAGAGAAGGAAACTGCATGACACATAATTTATAATTGTGAGGCCTCTGCTAGCAGGGAACAAGGGTTTTTGGTTTCCAGGATCATAAGGACCTCCTGCAGGAACTTACTGAGGGCAACAATTTGCTGAACTAGCACTCAAGAGGTTTAGGTCCGTCTATCACAGTCCCTGTATTTTATAATGCCTTCCATTAGTACAAAACTACTACTCCGTGATTATTTAAATTAAAAAAACTTGCGTGTGTGTGTTTTTTTTGTTGTTGATGTTTGTGTCCATAAAAATTTAAGAGTAATTTCCCTAAGCGAAACCAAAATTTTTGCCAAAAACGTAAATACTTAACGGAAGTTAAAAATAGGCTATTTTATTTTTTTTGTTTTTTGTTTTTGTGTTTAACGTCCGACTATTGTGCACACTTGGGCTAATGCTGACGATGGGATGATTTATAGCGTATGAAAATGCCAAGTCCTCGCCGGGAATCGAACCCGGGTCCTAGGGAAAGCCTAGTACGCTATCCACAAGGCCACCGAGGCGACTTAGGCTATTTTACGATTAGCCTATAACCATTCCAAAGCAAAGATTACAGAACTTTTTTTTACAAAATCATTATATTTACCTTTATATTTTATTTACTTTTATATTTTTGTTCGTTTTTATACTTAGCTGAAATTAGAAGCAGGCTATTTCACGATTATAAAGTCACCATTGCAAATCAAAGATCACCGAAATTGTTTTACAAAATCATTGTTTTCCTTTATATTTGTTCGTTTTTTGTTAAATTGAATAAAAATAATGACAGCTGACGTCACATGGACGCAGGACCGCCGTGGAAGTTTAATATAAACAAACATCACACGGCGAGTGGGAGAGGAGAGTTTTAATGTAAAAGTTGAATATCTCGGCTCGTTGGGTCCTGAAAAAAGAATAAATAAATAAAAAAAAATAACCCTAATGTAAAACTAAAGTGGTGTGGAAACAATTTCTGCATGACACGTGTGAATAAAACAATAGGGAGGTTACGGGGGCGGGGTTATAATGGGGAGGGGGAAATGCGAGAAGCATGTTTGCAATGGTCATCACATGCTACGTTTATCGATTTTATGTCAACACAGGCCAGGTTTTTTTTGTGAGTGCAAGTTTTTCCCCCGAGCACACCTTTCCGTCCCTTTGTATTATGCATGGATAAACCGAAACGAAAAATGAACAGAACTGAACAGTTACAGCGAGGCTTAATGCTGTTAATAAAAACCGAAAATGTCGAATTAGGAGCGGCTTTGGGGGGCGTTAAATTTTTCATTTGATCGCCCTGAAAGACTAAAACTGCTGTTACCTGCCTTAATTTAGTTTGCCCGCGCGATGGTTACACATCCGATGGGGGGGAGGTTCTATTGACGCTTTGATTTTACTGTCAAGTGGACAAAGCACGATGAGTTTGATTTGTGATATTTGTGACTGATTATTTCAAGGCTGCAACGCGGTGTCAATTGGCAAGACGAGTAAGTCATAAAGACAAAATGTATTTTAATTTTTACCGAGAGAACAAATGAAGTTTTTACATATTTTGTTGAGCAAAGCTTAAAACAAAATTATTCGACACAAAGTTAAGAAGACATAAAATGTTTTTTTAATTTTTACCGAAAGAACAAACGCCTAAATTTACATATTTGGTTGAGCGAAATTTAAAACAAAATCATTCGACACATTTGAGCGAAATTTAAGCAAAATAAATCGACGCATTCTAGCGAAATTTTAACAAAAATAATCGATATATTTGAGAGAAATTTAACCAAAATTAATAGACAGATTTAAGCGAAATTTAAAACAAAATCATTCGACACATTTGAACGAAATTTAAGCAAAATAAATCGACGCATTCGAACGAAATTTGAACAAAAATAATCGATATATTTGAGAGAAATTTTACCAAAATTAATGGACAGATTTAAGCGAAATTTAAAACAAAATCATTCGGCACATTTGAGCGAAATTTAAGCAAAATAAATCGACGCATTCTAGCGAAATTTTAACAAAAATAATCGATATATTTGAGAGAAATTTAACCAAAATTAATAGACAGATTTAAGCGAAATTTAAAACAAAATCATTCGACACATTTGAACGAAATTTAAGCAAAATAAATCGACGCATTCGAACGAAATTTGAACAAAAATAATCGATATATTTGAGAGAAATTTTACCAAAATTAATGGACAGATTTAAGCGAAATTTAAAACAAAATCATTCGACACAAAGTTAAGAAGACATAAAATGTTTTTTAATTTTTACTGAGAGAACAAACGCCTAAATTTACATATTTGGTTGAGCGAAATTTAAATCAAAATTATTCGACACATTTGAGCGAAATTTAAGCAAAATAAATCGACGCATTCGAGCGAAATATGAACAAAAATAATCGATATATTTGAGAGAAATTTAACCAAAATTAATAGACAGATTTAAGCGAAATTTAAAACAAAATCAATCAACACAAAGTTAAGAAGACATAAAATGTATTTAAATTTTTACCGAGAGAACAAACGCAATATTTACATATTTAGTTGAGCGAAATTTAAAACAAAATCAATCGACACAAAGTTAAGAAGACATAAAATATAATGTTTACCGAGAGAACAAACGCAGTTTTTACATATTTGGTTGAGCGAAATTTAAAACAAAATCATTCGACACATTTGAGCGAAATATAAGCAAAATAAATCGACGCATTCGAGCGAAATTTGAACAAAAATAATCGATATATTTGAGAGAAATTTAACCAAAATTAATATACAGATTTAAGCGAAATTTAAAACAAAATCAATCGACTCAAAGTTAAGAAGACATAAAATGTATTTAAATTTTTACCGAGAGAACAAACGCAGCATTTACATATTTAGTTGAGCGAAATTTATAAAAAAATCATTCGGCGCATTCGAGCGAAATTTGAACAATATTTGAGAGAAATTTAACCAAAATCAATCGAAACATTTAGGCGAAATTTAAAACAAAATCAATCGACACAAAGTTAAGTAGACAAAAAACGTATTTTAATTTTTACCGAGAGAACAAACGCAGTTTTTGCATTTAGGTTTTAGGGTAGTATATTCCTTATATAGTAAAAAATAGTGATTTTTAACAGATTAGATTTGTTTGAAGAACTAGCACTACTCGTCACCGCTTTACCCGCGAAACTTAAAATACTTCTTTAATGTAATTATTGGTAAACATAAAAAAATATACATAAAAAACATGGTCATTTAATTTACAAAACTTTCGATTGCTTTACAGTGAATATGAACATACCATATTTGGAATATCCTATAATTTTTTACTGATTTCAAACACGATGCAGGCCTCTATATGAAATGGATAACTCATAAAAAAATATGACATTTATTTTTTTCCACTGTAAACTTTTATACTTCTTTTTTACCCCTTTTGGAGATGAATCCGGTGAAATACTGAAATACTAGTTTCCTTTTTTGTGTTTTAGAATAGGTCCTATTTATGTTTAGTTTATGAAAATACTAATTATTCTTCCCCAAATGCAAATTTTGTAACTACTTTTTACCTTTTTAGGGAAAGAATTCGGAAAATACTGAGATAAGTGTTTCATTATTTGTTTTTTACATTATGTACAACCTACATCTAGAATATACTACCCAAAAGATATTTTTTCTAATGCAAAATTTTATACCCACATTTAATCCCTTTAGTTTATGAATTTTGTAAACTGGTGAAAAATGTATTTCATTGAGTTTTAGAGTAATTATGTTAAGTTTCAAGAAGATCCCACCCAGAACATATTTTTTCTGTAAAACTGTTGTACCCCGTTTTTATCGCTCTGAGGGGTACGTATTAAAAAATCGTTTCATATGGTTTTACTAAAATACCCTGAAAATTGTTACAATTCTTTAACTGTTGGTTGTGCGTTGATTATGAATTTGTCAGTCAATCAGGATATTTAGGCCTATAGAGACTATAGGATACATTTTTAAAACGAGTCAAAACTATTACTAAATTTAATTTTATGCGGCGAAATCCTAGAGAGCGTGAAGAACTAGAAACATTTTGTGGCCCTTTTAATTTATTGTATAAGCGAGAAACGTTCTAAATGATCGCTTAATTCCTATGCAAGTACTACAAAAATTTTGCGAGTGTCATATTTAAGCGAAATTTAAAAGAAAATCAATCGACACATTTGAGCGACATTTAAACAAAATCAATCAATATATCTGAGATAAATTTAACCAAAATCAATCGACACGTTTAAGCTAAATTTAAACAAAATCAATTGACACATTTGAGCGAAATTTAAAACAAAATATATCGACACGTGAGCGAAATTTAAGCAAAACCAATTGACACATCTGAGCGAAATTTAAATAAAATCAATCGACATTTTTAGCGAAATTTAAAAACAACATCAATCACAATACATTTGAGCGAAATTAAAAAAAAAATCAATCGACACATTCAAACAAAATTTTAGAAAAACCAGTCGACACATTAGAGCGAAATTTGCACAAAATGAATCCATCAACTAGTTTAGTCTCAGGTAACGTATGCACAGATGCAGATATGAAACGAAAGACCACGTTTTGGTCCAGTGCTCGCTATGCGTACGAAGGTGGAAAACTGTAAGTTATCTTCTTTTTTTGTCATTTTAAGGCGAAAAGCACATTGAGGTTATTATCGCCTCCCTAGATGTAAGTGTGAGTGTAAAGTTTTAAATTTGTAAGTATAGTGTTGTAAGTGTAAGTGTGTGTTAGACTCGAGTACCGCGAGGGACGTCTAAATCCTCTCAATAAGTGCAGCTAGTCTAGGTGCGAATATCTAAGTTATCAATTGAAAAATATTAATCCAATTTAGTTACTTAACAGACAATAAATAATAATATCAATTAGATTTAAAATTATATTATTAGTTTTTATTAAAATCTTTTTATTTTATCAAAAAAAAGGATAACGTTATGCAAAAGAAAAAATATATTTGAAAAAAGTAGATCGCCTAAAATTATTTAAAATGTGACTTCTCGCGTAGGTGGCACTGTTTTTACAAGACAACTCGCCATATGTTGCCCGCTAATGATTGAAACATCACAAATTTGTCGTTGGTGGAACCAACAAGCCTCGGACGAAAAAATGAGCATCCCTTTTAGAAAAAAAGAAACGTCCTCCGCCCCTCCTCGGCAAGAGTTGACGAAGGAAATATTAGGCCAAGAGCTTATCCGGGAAGAACCAGCTGGTCCCCACTGCGTAAAAACTATGATGTATGGACTTTTAATTGCATTCTAAAACAGTGTCTTGACGAATGTGTGTTTACCCCTAGGCGATTATTTAGCGCTCAGTGCCAGCCCCCCTCGGGTAACGAAGCGGATATCTTTCAGAACTGTTCCGGAAGATCTACCTGCGAGCCTGTGTAGCCTAACGGGTGGGAATAGCTTTGTTACGCAATTAACTGGAACAGGAAATAATTCACCTTTGTATTTCTGTTGCAAACTAAACTATGCACACGTTGCAGCCTAGAGACGTCCAAGATGGGTTTTTATCTAAAAAAGTTTAAATTTTATTTAATTCTAATAATAATTTAATTATTATTTATAATTTAATTTATTATTATTTAATTATTATAATTTAATTATAATGCCAGTGAATAATTATAGCTTCGGAAATCAAAATTTGAAGATAGCGACCGTTAGTACTGAATATAAACTTCTTAGAATTATAACCCTTATGGGAGATATATGAGCGCTGCTGCTCTTGACACCTTGCGGATGTGTTCAACTACAGTTAAATACATAATAGAACTGTCTATTTCTCAAACGACTTCCAACCGTCACTGCCGATTGTAGCGTTCGTAACGGCAAATAGTGTAACTACTTGAACTTTTTAGCCTCCGATAACGAGCACGCTTTTTATAATTGTGGCTGTACTTACAGTCAGTTTATATTCAAAGCCATTTGCCTACATATTATTTGAGTACTATACTTCTGAACACAATCTGATCGAAATTGTTTGAATACATAAGAATTTTTTGAAATTCCACCCCCCCCACACACACAACAGGGGAGAGATAGATAGAGAGATAGAGATAGAGAGAGAGAGAGGGGGGGGAGAGAAAGGAGAGAGAGAGGGAGAGAGAGGGAGAGGGAGAGAGGGGGAGAGGGAGAGAGGGGGAGAGGGAGAGAGAGGGGGAGAGGGATGGAGAGGGGAGAGGGGGAGGGTATCAACTTGAAATTATAAGCTGTTTTTAGGGGTAATAACACGTCAAATTCTGATAAGTCTACTGACTAGTAAGCCTATGTAATAAAATTTCGTGAAAAGGATAATAAAAGAAAAGGAAGAAAAGGATGTAAAAATAATTTTTTTTCTACACTATCTGCAGCATCTGATCTGTGATTGTGATGTCTGCCGGAGTTCCACAAGGAAGTGTGTTGGGGCCGTTCTTACACTTTCTTTATAGAAGTGATATTCCAGTCTGTGATGAGGCCAATGTTCGCGGATGATACTGCTGTTATCTCAGAAGGAAATAGCATAGAGGAGTCTACTCGAAGGCTGCAGATAGCTGTCAATGGAATTTGTGACTGGACTAAAAAATGGCGAATAAAGCTGAATGTGACAAAATCTGTTCATGTTACATTTACTAACAGAAAATTCAATTATCTTCCTGTGGTTATCAATTAACAAGATAATAATGCAAAATACTTGGGCATGACACTGGGCGTAAGACTGCGCTGGAAGGTACATGTCAAAAATGCATTGGCTTCTGGGCGACATTCTGAGTTGTCAGTGCACAATAAACTATTACTTTACTAAAACCCACCTGGATATATGGTGTGCAGCTTTGGGGCTGCACGAAAAGAAGCAATATTAAAATTATTTAAACGTTTCAAAATACTGAGAGGCCATTAATGGTACATACGTAATGATGATCATAAGAAGAATTTACAAATTGCTACAGTTCATGAAGAGGTTCGGCGATTTGCTAGGAAGCATGAAGAAAGACTGCATAAGTACCATAACATCGAGATGCTACACTCGACAATTCGGTTCAAGTTCGGCGGTTGGACAGGATAAAACCGTTTGATTTGTACTGAGACAAGATTGATACATCTGTCACAAGATCAAGTGATTTTTGGATTTTGGAGTGCGTCATAGGATGTGCAACCAACTAACGCTTTCATTTCATAGATGGACTAAGTTCAGTTTCAATTGTAATAAAAAAAACTTATCTGTATCATAAAAGTGCAATATTTGAGAAAGTTTATGCGATATTTTCATATCACTTAAGTTATCTGGGAATTGTATCGCCAGGTTCAGTGGCGAATGTTTTGTTAAAAAAAAATAATAATACGCGAAGGACACAACCGTTCAACATAACTACAGGCACTGATAACAGAGGCCTTTTAAATTTTTGCAACAAAATAGGCCTACTACGTAGGCCCAGAGTTTTATATGTAAATAATGCCCCTAATGCTATTGCCGTTACAACATAACGTAACAGTCGCGCGCTAACAATTTGCTCAGTTGAAATATAATATGAAGTCAGTCGCAATAACTGGATAATATATTCAAGGTAGAAATGATCAGGGGCCTCCAAAAGGTAGCCGGACATTGGCCTTACGTCGTGGCCGGAAACATTTTCTGTATTTGGCTATACCGCGGGGACACAGTGCATAGCAATACTTGTGCAGACAAGCAACGGATATGCTCTACCATGTTAGTAACAGACAGGCGCACTGGCCAGAGGTCATCAACTTGTTCTCCGCACAGAGATCGACGATTCGACCCAGCGATTTGTAAATATAAAAAAATTTGTCGAACGTTTTGGGAGTACGTTACGCATAATATCTGTTTGGTTTAGTGTTGCTCAATTGATCCTTTATCGCCGTGCAGGCTTAACTTTAGAAAACCCTGATCTCTTAAATTTTTACCAGACAATGATTACCTCCGGGAACACAGCTAGGAACCTCAGTTATTGAGTCACTGGTTCTTATACCAATTTTGATAAAAATATTTTTTGCAAATTTTGAAAGACTGTTTTAACTAGTGGTGGGGCAGAAAACACCAAACTATTAAAAAAACTGCTTTTCTATAAACGACAAACAAACTGCTTTTTCAAACGGAAACGAGCAGTTTGATTTGGACTGGTTTATGATTTGTTAAACAAGGAACGGACTGTTCTATTCGAACGTTGCCGCAAGCGCTAAAAATGTTTTCCTGCTGTTTGCCTGCTAACTGCTTTCCTGCGAACTGCTTTTCTTCTACCTGCTTTTATGCTTTTTCCCTTTATTTCAAAGTTGCTTGTTGCTTGTAGTGAAGTAAGAACTGTTTGGTCAATGTCAACGTTTATCTCTATTTTGTTGCGAGTTGTAGTAACAACCTCTCACATTTTGTAGATACAGAGCCTAATTTTATTTAAACGTATTTTTTATATTTATTATCAATCATCAATATTTTTTAATCGACTAAAAATATTCTAAATCGTTTGCATTTTGGTAAATATGCAAAGGACCATTTAATTTTTAAGTAAAAGAATGCTTCTATTAGAAATTCATTGCATTTTGTAAATATAAAATGGCATACATAATTATTACGTTTTGAGAATGTAATTTAATTGTTACTACACTTATAAGGATTATTTTTATCCTTTCTAAATGCTTTATACCCAAAAACAATTTAAGGACATGGTGGTAATGGGAATGATAAAGTAGTCTTAGAAAACTGAACGTATGTGCTTTATGTTTTAGCTGTTAATAAAACTTTGAGTTTCAGTTTTAACCTGTTTTTTAAACAGCTTTTTTTCTCAGCAAACAGTTTGTTGACGTTTTGTAAAAATAGCAAAAACGCCCACCACTAGTTTTAACATGTATCATGTTTTAGGACTGGTTGTGATGTTGGATTTTGCGTGACGAGACTATACAATTTTATACTGATATGTAACAGTATATTTTGCGCGTCGCAAGTCTAAAAATTAATTATAATTAAAATTTCCTGTTTCGTTCGGGAACCGGTGTCCTTGCGCGTGTGAGGCGCGCATGATAACCACTACACTACGGAAATTACAAAGAAGTTTGACCGATTTAATTATATGGAATGAATCGTTAATTTTAATTTTGTTAGTTCCATTAAAAGATCAGTTGTTTATATTAATTCGTAACGATCAGCTGATTTCATTGAATCAGCTGATAGGCTGTAATAAGTTTTAGGTTATGTTGTTAAAAACTAGCTGCGTTTATTTGTCGCGTTTTCGAAGAAATTATCGTAATTAAACATGATAAATGATTTTTATATTTTTGATTCGGTAAAAGATTTTTCTTTACTTCATTACCTACAAAGATGCAAAATTGGAACGCTTACACGTCAATCAAATTTTGATGCAGTTCTCATAGACTGATTTTTTTATTAAGGTAAAGAAAAATAATGTCTTTCGACCTATACAAATCGATTTAAGTGCTCATAGATAAACCAATAAGTAACTATACCGAACGAGACAGTAGATCGAACGCTGACACAAGAAACATCGTGTATTACAAGGATAATGCTAGTAATTTGATGATAGATACCGTTAACTATTAACTACCGAATATAGTGCAGTCAGCTGATTTGGGCAGATCAATCAAATACGGTTGATTAACTCTGAGCGTTGTAAACAGCAAAATGTACACAGCTGATGTATACGTCATAATGTTGATGTTAAGGTTTGTTGTACAAGATGTTTGGTGGGAAAAGCAAGTATAGTACATATATATTGCAATTATTTATATAAACGTTTGGTGAACAGGTGACGTTACTTGCTTGGCACTTTAAAGTTTGAATTAAAAACGTTTCAACTTTAAGATCCGTTAACTTTAAGGCGTCTAAACGGTTAGTGGTAAAAAAATAAAACTGTTTCAACCACTTTTTATTAGTATATTTACATTGAAAAGTAAGTTACTGATGGATTATCATAAACAACACCAAAATATATGCACCGATCCAAAATATTTTTACAGGGAACCAAAATATATATGCACCTATTTAAAATATATTTATAGGGAATCAAAATATACGCACCTATCCAAAATATATTTGTAGGGAATCAAAATATACGCTCCGATCCAAAATATTTTTACAGGTAAACAAAATATACGCACCGATCCAAAATATATTTGTAGGGAATCAAAATATACGCACCGATCCAAAATATATTTGTAGGGACTCAAAATATATGCACCTATCTAAAATATATTTGTAGGGAATCAAAATATACGCACCGATCCAAAATATATTTGTAGGGACTCAAAATATATGCACCTATCTAAAATATATTTATAGGGAATCAAAATACACGTACCGATCCAAAATATTTTCGTAGGGAATCAAAATATATGCACCGATCCGAAATATATTTATAGGGAACCAAAATATATATACACCTATCCAAAATATATATACAGGGAATCAAAATATACGCACCGATCCAAAATATATTTGTAGGAAACCAAAATATATATGCACCTATCCAAAACATAATTCTAGGGAATCGATCCAAAATATATTTGTACGCAAACAAAATGTATGCATCGATCCAAAATGTATTTGTAGGAAAGTAAAATATACGCACCGATCCAAAATATATTTATAGGGAACCAAAATATATATGCACCTATCCAAAATATAATTCTAGCGAATCGATCCGAAATATTTGTACTCAAACAAAATGTATGCATCGATCCAAAATATATTTGTAGGGAACTAAAATATACTCACCGATTCAAAATATAATTGCAGTGAACCAAAGTATGTATGCAACGAGCCAAAATGTATGCATCGCGCCCCGATCCATAAGTAAAGGGAACCGAAATATATGCACCAATCCAAAATATATTTGTAAAGAATATATATGCAAGTTTGGTTTCCATATTTTAATGCCAAGGTAGTGGTGAATACTGACGTTTTTGGCCCAAACAATCTGATTTATTCCGTTGAAAAAAAAACACTTGCTTTTTAATGCTTCTCTCCCAAACGAAGAAAATTTTCAAGTCAACTTTCAAATTAACCGACTGTAATTATTGACAGTTAAAGAACTCTCACATTGTCGGTTTTATTTGTTTAAAGACTATGATCAAAATCGTATTAACCGATTTTGTGAAATCCAAGCCGCATTTTCTACAATACAGCCTTGTAGAAAATCCAGAAATTTATGTTTTTTGCAAAATTTACTACAAAAATAAGCCCAACATTTTTCGGAAAAAATTTCTGCTATTGGTATGAACTACAAACTACGTCATAATGGAGCACATTTCAGTACAAACAACCCTAATTTAACTATACGTGTGCCAAAAAAGTGTGTTATAGTTTTTAGAGTGCTTGGCTAAGTATGTATGTGTGTTCCATCAATAACTTCGTAACGGCATATCCGATTTTGATCTACCCCGATTTTGATTTAGCTCGTTGGGTTCTTCACATCACGTGTTATAGGCTACATAAAGTTCATCCCAATCACCAAAAATGGGGTTAAATTTTGGATAAACTGGTCGCATGTATGTATAGGTGACTGATACGTATGCATGTATATCACACCATGACTTCTTAACGGCTGAAACGATTCTACTTTCGTTGACGCGTTTCGGAGAACCTCCATCTTCAAAAACTATATCTATATCTATATTGAGTATAGATATAGTTTTTGAAGATGGAGGTTCTCCGCAACGAAAGTAGAATTGACGAAGCTAGGGAAGGCAGATCATTATACTGAACATAGTGACAATAATCTTAGCAGAAAAGAAGAATAATATAAAAAGGATTTTAATCTACCTTAGCCATTTTAGAACTACAAATGTTAAAATCACCACTGAACAAGAAAATGGCTAATTTTTAGTGGCTTAGTCACTAAAAATGACAAAATAATGGTTAATAAATTATGAATTCACATGTTAAGTTTATACAATAGTGCAACTCTTTTATTATGTTGTCAGTGCAGTTACCCTGACAAGCTTTCGAGGTAATTTGAACTTTGCACGATGTATATCATTTAGAAAATATTGATATTCGATTTACAATTTGGATGCGTTTCAATATATTTGCACTGAACAGGCATATCAGATTTTCGTTTCGGAATATATAATTGTTGTGTATAATTTATTTTTTTATTTTGTGTTTTAGCAGTCGTGTTTTTTATTTTAAGTAATTATTTTTGTTCTCATTAAAGTGTCGGTAAAGACGTAAACTCGTGTTTATCACGTCGGCGAACCAGCTGCGTCTTTGCAAAAAGAAATTTACATTAATTACCAGCCCCTCACAGGACACTAAACTTTCGTAGTATACGCGGAGCAATGATGAATCCTCTTGTACGTTGGGTTAGTTTAGCAATAATCGCGTGTGTTGGTACGACTGAAATATTTCATTCCAAGTTGGCTGTTGTCCACCCAGAGCGCGCATGCGTACAAGCTACCGTGTTCGCCTACAATTAATTAACTCTGGTTTTCTGATTTTAAAATTTACTTGTGTTTCCTTCCATAATTGGCGGCCGTTTGCATAAATTTCTCGTTTGTTTTGTTTGAAACTTTAGCCCGGTCGCGTTTTGTATATTCGGTTGCCAATTTCCCGCCGTTATTCGGAACCGAGAATTTGCGATTTAAATTAGCCGCTAATTATAAACGTACAGCTTGTTTAGCTATGCGTTTTGTTGTAGTTTGGCGTGGCTGTTTAAAAACTGAATCTGGTTTATCTATGATATACTCCCCGTGTCTTCTCGCGGACGAAGATGTAATATTATTAAAATTCAATTTTTTGTTCTCCTTAGATACACGGAAGATAATTAATTCAGGGATCTGAAGTAGTTGATTGTTTACAAAACAAATGACGTTGCAAAATTGTTTATTGTAATAACAATGAAAATTTATTTTATCTTAAAAAAAACTCCTACGGTTTTCGAGGGGACTCGGTGGTCGATGTGGCCAAAGCACCGGTTAGGTGCAGCGTTTCCTAACCGCGCACCTCGAAGGTTCTTAGTTCTAGCCGCAGTTACTCTAGTTGCTTTGACCTTTCCGTTTCGCTGATCCCTCGTCCTCATTAGTCTGACTGACAAAGTATGGACGTTAGGAAAAAAGATTTCGAGTTATTTGATGTGGAAAGTTATAAAATTTAGCCGCCTCGGTGGCCAGTTTATAGCGTGCTGGGCTTTCACCGCGAGGACCCGGGTTCGATTCCCGGCCAGGGCTTGGCATTTTTATACGCTATAAATCATCCCATCGTCTGCATTAGCCCAAGTGTGCACAATAGTTAATAAAAAAAAAAAAAAAAAATTAAAATAAAGTGGGTAATATATATATCACGGAAAATTTCAAGAATTTATTTAAAACAAACGATTTTTTTCTTTACCCTGGCACAACTTATAGGTAATTTAAAAGGATAAATTTAAATCCAATAAAAATGTTAGAAGCAACATTTTAATTTTTAAACTTAATTTTCAATATAATTAAGTAATATTATATTTTGGCCTACTTTATCCTGATGACCTTTACTGGTAAACTAAAATGAAAACGCATTCAAAATAATAACATCTATTTATTGACAATTATAACACTAAGGCATCAAAGAAGAAATCGTATAACTTATGGAGTCTTTTACCTGAAACTTTACGTGTGAACAGATCAATAACAGTGTGCCACCAGTGACGCACGACATATTATAACAACGATTTACAAACAGGCGCCGTGTGTCACCGGTGACGCACGGATATAACCTATAAAATATACAGAATACAATTTTTCCCGGTTGAATATCACCTAAAATGTTATACAGACGTATATTTAACAATTTTACGGGAAAGAAATTGTTACGCCTATAATTGAGATTTCACGCTAATTACCGTAACACAAAACGTTATGTGTTTCAAAATATAATTTGAAAATACAAATCTAATACAGCCTTTTATTTTTTCAATTATTATGAAGATAAGATCAGATTTTCAAAAGGAAAAAGTATCGTTGGAAATTCGTTTCTAATATGGCACCGAGACAGTTGCGTGCACGATTATCGTTTTGTTGAAGTGTCGTAACCGCTTGGTACAGTCTCGGTAAAATCGGAACGGTTGGCAAGCCTGCATGTGTGCGCTGCAGTGTAAGTATTATGCGAAAACAGTGCTCGTGTTGTAGGCTACTTGTTGTCGAAATACATGTTTACACTTTAGGGCGTGGTTTGACACGTTTGTATTATGTAGGCATAGGTACTTATGTTAATGGTCTGATTAAAAACAAATACTATTAGTATTCGCTGCGCTTATCGGAAGTCCTTTCTTGCCTAGTTCTTACGCTCGCAGCTGCATATTGGAAACGTTAAACCGGCAATGAACATAACCTCAAAATTAAACGTAAATATTACTACGCATGCGCTAAATTAGACGCGACTCGCTTGTGAATAAGCATTCCACTGTTGCCAATTGGCTAGTAATTATCGGATATGCGGGTAGTATTCGGGGTAATGAAGGAAAAGCGGGTAATTTTGGCCTCGCAGAAATGCAAAAATTATCAATAACAGCTACTTTAATCGCATTCCTCTTTTTACTCCATTACAAGTGTTGGTACTTTTTGTACTCTGTCGCTCATTTTGTGTTCAGAGCAATCGTGATCCACGCTCGGTTTTTTTCTTTTCCTCAGTCAGCTCATTTTTAGTTTAACTATTTTTGAAAATATTATTTTACTGATCGTTTTCGTGCACTGCGAAGGTTTATAGCAGACGCCGTAAATATTCGTATTGTGTGGGTTTTAATCAAATCATCATTGGAATACACTAAGATGATTATGGAGAAATACTGTTTTTGATGAAATTTCTCACAATTTTTAAGGGGTGAGGGAATGTTTGAAATTCAAGGTCACCGTAGGGAAATTTTCGGTTGCATCAAGACCAACAACACTGTTAAATATCGCGAACATACGTCTTCTTTCGCTTTGATGATGTAACTAAATTAAGAAAAATAATGATTTTAAAGTAGGGGTTGTGAAGGTCCACCACCAGCACAGTATTTGCACTTAGCTCTCTCTCTCTCTCTCTCTCTCTCTCACACACACACACACACTACATATTATTTGAGTCCCATACTTCTGAATACAATCTGATCAAAATTGTTTAAATATATAAGAATTTGTAGAAATTACACACACACACACACACACACTACATATTATTTGAGTCTTACACTTCTGAACACTATCTGAACAAAATTGTTTAAATATTAAAGAATTTTTATAAATTACACACACACACACACACACACACACACACACACTACATATTATTTGAGTCTTACACTTCTGAACACTATCTGAACAAAATTGTTTAAATATTAAAGAATTTTTAGAAATTACACACACACACACACACACACAAACACTACATATTATTTTAGTCCCATACTTCTGAACACAATATAATCAAGATTGTTTAAATATTAAAGAATTTTTAGAAATTACACACACACACACACACACACACACACACACACACACACACACACACACACACACACAAACACACACACGCGCGCGCGCGCACACACACACACCACATCAAACACACACGCGCGCGCGCACACACACACACACACACACACACACTACATATTATTTTAGTTCCATACTTCTGAACACAATCTGATCCAAATTGTTTAAATATATAAGAATTTTTAGAAATTACACACACACTTAATTTGCGGTTAATTGGCGGTAATTTTACATAGTTAATTTGCGGTTAATTGCCGGTAATTTTACGTGTGGCTGTGGGTAATTATTACGATCGAGATTGGCAACACTGAGTCAACCACTATGAGGGGCGCGCATTGCCATTTTTTCTGGTTTAGAGGTCAAAAATCGAAAACAATTATCTACGAACGTTCGAGCTGTTTGGTGTACTTTATTTGTAGCCGCTGTTGTATAATTTCTTAAAAAAAGTGTGCGAGAGGAAATCGAATCAAGATCTGTGGTGACAGGAAAAATGGGAGCTGGGAATTTAAGCCGTAAAGAAGAAGGAAATTTAACTGGGCTGATGATGGCATGTTGACGCTAAAGAAGGTAATTCTGTGTCACCAAATGAAAGTACATATATTGTTGTATATTGAATACGTTGAAAAAAAAAAATACGTCAATGAACCCTCGAGTGAATTAAAATTTAAGATTATCAAATTTTCAAAAAATATAAATAATGTTGCTTTTTAAAAGATTTTTAATTACCTAAATTTTGAAAAGAATCAGATACGTAGATTCTGCGGTAACGAAATTGTAAATTGTTAAAGTATGTTTTTCATACGAAGCTTGAATAAAATACAATCGGAATTGTGAAAGAATATATGTAAAACTCACATTACATATTTAACGATCTATTTTTACTTTATCTTAGATCATTTTACCTTCAAATATATTAATGGTCTTAGCGAGAAAAAACAATTTTCATATTTTGATTGACAAGGTTCGTTTTTAATTTCACCTGTTTTAAAATTTGTGATTTTTTAAAAATATTGATAAAAATCCATGTCGTAAGTTAAACTTTTATCTCAAGTCTTTATCGTAAATTTACACGCCTTTATATATCAAAATAAATTATTTAATCAAGCCTAAATAACGCCAAAAACAGGCTATTCAATTATAATCACTGTTATTGCTGAAAGTCTAATCTGCGAACATTATCTGCTCAGTGCACTCTTTAAGGGCTAACTAATGGGGCGGTGATCTTCGCTCTTCAGGGACCGAGGAGCACCCTTGTTAATAAGCTGCCCCCACCCCTAGCAGCTGCGTATTGAATCAATTGATATGCGGACACACAAATAAGCAATATTTTGACTGATATAACGGTTTCCCGGAGCTCACCCTTAGTTTACTCTATCACCCGGGGGTAATTCTATTGAGCTACCCCATTGTGACAATTTAAACACCTTTTTGGAACTGTGTACAACGCAACAGTTAACTCCGTGTAAATTTTTGAATTTTTTTGCCCGATTTCTTTTTTCTTTAGCCTGCATAAATTTGTCAGTAAAGAAAATCTGTTTGAATTTGAACAGTGTTAAGGAACCTCAAAACATGTTACAAAGAAACAGAGGTTTTACCGTTTCCGAAATGTTGGATTAAAAAAAGAAATACAGTTTTACAAAGTAGTTTCACCAATTTTTAAGTTTTTACACACTTTTTACAAAGTAGTTTAACCAATTTTTAAGTTTTTTTTTAACTGAAGAAGATGTTAGATTGCGAATTGAAGGAATCGAATTGCGTTAATTATTCGCACAACTTTTTTTTAAAAAACTAACGTTAATATTCGCATACGTAAAAAAAGCATAACCACTGGCTTAAGTGTGGTGCATCGCTACTGGATTTTAAATAGTTTAACGGCAATAGTGACGTCACTAGGCCTACAAAAAAATTACTACAATAGTGAAAATTCTGACATCCCTTCCAGAGTTAAAAAAGTAGGGTTTTCTTGGATGTCCTTGTTCGCATTGCAGGATAATAAACGAATTAACCGATTTCTACAATCGTGAAAAATTCTGACATTATAATGAATATATCCGTTGTAGTCCTCCCCCGAGTTAAAAAAGTGGGGTTTTCTTGGATGTCTTTGTTCGCATTGCAGGAGAATAAACGAATTAACCGATATCAGTATTTAAGCAGATCGTGTATAAAATACAGTTGTATATAAAATGCAAAAAACTAACAAAAATAAGATTTTCTGGAAATTACCTTTCGCAGCTCCAAAAAGAAAAACAATAGAAAATCGGAAAATCAGCCAGTTTCAGAAATTTTTTTAAAATTTCACCTCAGAAAATACGTTGGAAAACCAGCTTTTCCATTTCCCAGTAAACCTAAATTTCGTTCAAATGATGTTGAATTCAACTTATAAACAACAACCAAGCAAGGTTTTCTGTCTAATAAAGTAACATTGGCGAGCATAATTTACAAACAGCTGTCAAAGCAGGAAACATGGACAACAAAAGACAGAACTGAACTTACCCATTGAAAGGATACCCGGCGAAGGTATCGTAAGGGTGGTACACATGGTAAGGCCACGTCGCCGCTCCTGTAGCCAGGTTCTCCTTCAGGTCGAGACCTCCAGCCTGTACAAACAGAAACAGATTCAATACAGGATAGATTGGTATCCTGAAAAAGTGTAAATTATATGCAAAGTTATTGATTTCCATTTATAACCTGAACCAATGTTTGAATTTCACCTGCCGCCTCGGTGGCCTAGTTGATAGCGTACTGGGCTTTCACCCCGAGGACCCGGGTTCGATTCCCGGCCAGGGCTTGGTATTTTCATACGCTATTAATCATCCCATCGTCTGCATTAGCCCAAGTGTGCACAATAGTCGAACGTTAAAAAAAAAAATTTTACTAGTTGTTCGTTTAGCTTGAATTATCGGCATTTACAAAGCAATATTACTGGTAACTTTTGAATTGCACAGACGACCAGTACCAGTTTTTTTGCATATTGTTTGAATTTTACTAAAGCTCTCTGTTATTTCCTTTCCACAAAACAGGATGAAACGCAAGACAATTGGACAAGATCTATTCATCTATGTGCCGCTTCTCAAGCTATTTTCTTATCGTGATTTTAATAACGAAATAATAATAATAATAATGGTATCAATAAGTATAAATGGTGTGTTGAGTATAATGATCTGCCTTCCTTAGCTTCGTCAATTCTACTTTCGTTGACGCGTTTCGGAGAACCTCCATCTTCAAAAACTGTATCTATACTCTGAATGAGTATAGATAGTTTTTGAAGATAGAAGTTCTCCGAAACGTGTCAACAAAAGTAGAATTGACGAAACTAGGGAAGGCAGATCATTATACTGAACACAGTGACAATAATCCTAGCAGAAAAGAAGAAGAATATAAAAAGAATTTCAAGTATATATGAGTGTGTGTAAAAAGGAGTAGCAATGTGGATCAGAAAAACAGCTGGTTTGATAAAATTCTCTAGCCGCCTCGGTGGCCTAGTTGATAGCGTACTGGGCTTTCACCCCGAGGACCCGGGTTCGATTCCCGGCCAGGGCTTGGCATTTTCATACGCTATAAATCATCCCATCGTCTGCATTAGCCCAAGTGTGCACAATAGTCGGACGTTAAAAATGCAAAAAAAATTGATGAAACTTTAACTGGTAATAAAGATGTCAATAAAAAAAGTATTAAAAGAAATACATATTATAACGTCCGAAAATTGTTGCAAGCTAACCTGTGAACAAACATTGTACAACCTTCCGTTAACGATTCTTTCAAATATTCTGTTTTCAAACTATCTACGGAAAAAAAAGTAAAAATGTATCAAATTTCACTGAAATTTTAACAGTACAAGAATATTAGCTCACGCCAAACGTTTTACAATAAAACAATACACTAAATCGATGTTTTTAATTTCATATTTTGTCAAAAGTTTTTAGCAAAATCTGATGCAAAACACCCATTTTGAGGCATTAGGTTTTGATTTACAGACAGGATATTTTCTGGGAGATATTCACTCTAATTTATACGAATTGTTGGACTATAATCACAACCATTCGATCCAATTTAAGTACACGTTTTTTATTTCGTCAGCTTGAAAATGAAAATGTTTGAAAATTTTAAAAATTTGTCCGCAAATTTAGTTCCATCGATATGCACATTCATCCAATAAAACCCACGTTTTTATTCAGGCAACCTGAGAACGGAAATAACCATCTATTTTCTACCCAGTGAGTAAAATATCTGAAACATTTTATTCCAACAAATCTAACAACTGCAATTGTTAAGAAGAGTTACTTAATGTTCAACAATTCCTGACCTTCACAACAGCCTGATCAGCTGATTCATCTGTCACTCGAGGAATACTAATAACTTTCTACTTCCAAATATTACAGGCACGACGATAGGACCTACCTTAAATAGCAGACCCTAATGTGTAGCTATACAAATGGATATTCTGTTAACAGGACAGAAGGACATACTGGAACTCGAATAAGCGTACATGTAGAAGGTCAGTTAATATAGTACTTGATAACACGCTAAGAGCATAACAATAGATAGCCTCGATGTATATCTGATAATAAGTATAATTGCTGAACATTTTTTTTAATTGTTTATAAATTATTTTTAAATAAAATAGTCAAGCATATACTGAAAGTCCACAGTGTCAACCTTTTAAATTAGTGCTGACCATTGAGAAATGTTAACTGAAATATTTTGTTTTTAAAATTATAAAGCATTTTGTAATTTGATCAGCTGACTGCCACTAAGCGGACTAGACCACACAATCGTGCGTGATTGTACCGTTTGTATAGTCCACCATGTAGGATAATTCCACACAGAGTCGGCTAATCTTAAGTCTACAAACTGTTACTACTCAGCGCTAGTAAAGGAAAAAAGGAGCGTTGGTGAGTGAGTGGGGATCGACCTCTCTCTCACACATTTTCTCTCTCTGTCCCATTGGTGGTCTTAGGGGGCAGTTTTCTAAGCGGATGGCCTATACTCAGCGATAGTGAAGGTAAGAGAATGAACACTCAACCTCTCTCTCACACATTTTCTCTATCTGTCCCATTGGTGCTCTTAGGAGGCAGTTTTCTAAGCGGATGGCCTATACTCAGCTATAGTGAAGGTAAGAGAATGGGGACTCGACCTCTCACTCGCATATTTTTTTTCTGTCCCACTGTTCTTAATAGGCTATTTTCTAAGCGGCTGGCCTATACTCAGCGATAGTGAAGGTAAGAGAATAGGCACTCGACTTCTCACTAGCGCATTTTTTCTGTCCCCACCGGTGTTCTTAGTAGGCTATTTTCTAAGCGGCTGGCCTATACTCAGCGATAGTGAAGGTAAGAGAATGGGCACTCGACTTCTCACTCGCGCATTTTTTCTGTCCCCACCGGTGTTCTTAGTAGGCTGTTTTCTAAGCGGCAAACCTGTACTCAGCGGTAGTGAAGGAAAAGAAGCGGTATTGTGAGAAAATGGAGACTCAACCTCTCACTCGCGCATTTTTTCTGACCCATAGGTGTCCTTAGCAGGCTGTTTTCTAACAGGCAGACCTATAACGTACGATTTAAACGCTCATTTTTAAACACATTTCATACCCAAAAATAAAAAAGATCTCTTTAATCTTGTTCTTACTATGTCACACTACAAAAGGTTGGGAGGCGTAAAAGCAATCTTTTTTGAGGTCAAAACTTTGTGAAGTATAGAAAAATACGGAAAAATATTTTTTTTTCGAAACTAGGAGAGATGTGGTGGTTCTATGTAAATTCTATGTGCAAAAACTATACAGTATTTAGAATCATGACTTCTAGTTTCAATTGACACGCAATAATAAACAAAGAAGACAAATTGCCCTGAAGACTTTACACCTTATTTAACTTTAAATATTTTTTTCAACCTCTGTGTTTTTCCTAGGTTCTTATCGTTACAAGGATAATTTTCCCATATTTAAATAACTGAACGGAATTAGGGGCACACCGCGGTGAGACAGAAGAAAATGTAGGCCTAGTATTTTCAAATAGGCCTAAGTGTAACACCCATAAACGTATTCCTATTGGTCGTCATTTTCCCACGGAATCCTATTTGAGGACAACCGACAATTGAAAAAATAAATACTCCCTAAACAAATTTCTTAAACGATTTTTTTGATTTTTTAATGAATTAATTTTAGTCAATTTGATTTTAAGATCAAATTTATTTTATTTTTTGGGGAATAAAGCGAAACAAAATAATTTTTGTTTGTGTAAAAATGTGAGCTGATTTTAAAAAAACACCGTTTTTAGTTCAAAACAAAAAAACGTGTGAAACTCGGGGAGTTAACGATATCTTTGCTGAATATATTAGTTTGAAGATATGTTTACAAATATCTTTTGTTTAAATAAATAAATACGTGACCCTAGCTATTATTTACTGTAGTTGTAGTAAAAGATCAGCTGTTTTATATTAATTCGTAACAGCTGATTTCATTGAACAGCTGATAGGCTATAACAGTTTTAGGTTATATTGTTAAAGACTTAGCAATATTAAACAATAATTATAAACGTATTAATTTAGAATGTATTATAAACGGTTAAAACGTGCGCGTGTTTAACTAAGGAAACCAAAGCAACACGTTTTCATATAGTAAACGTGTATTGTTATCAAAAAGGAGGAAGGAAAAGAAAGAGGCAAAGATCGTTTGATTGTTCGTTCCATATTTCCGTTACATTCTTCCGTTCGGCAGACTTTTTTCTATTCAGCCCTCTCGTCAAAACTAGCATTAAAAGCTTCATTTCAAAAACAAAATTTGGTTTTTTTTTGCCAGTAGCTTTCACACGCGAGACCTTGAGTTGATCCAACACGCAACTTGATCCACTCTCGGAACGTCGTGTATTGTTGCCGTTTTCACAAATGATGACAAATATCCGAAACAATAGGAAAAATTTCTTACGAACGAGTTTTCTCGGGTAGGCGTAAAATATACCGTTACACGATCGGAAAATAATTTTACCTACTCTGTACTTGTTTTTAATGTTGTCAAGTGCTGTGGATACTTTACTGTTTGATTTACAATACAGGAAGTAGCCTACGCGAACGGATACCTCCGTTTTATACTAAGTATATCAAAAACAGGTCATCTACTTGGAAATGAAAGCCTAGGCTCCTACATGTAGGGAGGGACGAAAATGTTACATAACCTACTTATTTAATAACATTTCCTCATTTTCCTCCGTTACAGCTAAATGAAGGTCTAATAATTAGACGTAACAAAATCAATACTACCACTAAGCAGCTTGTAGGCCTGCCGCAGTCTGTACATTAAGGCTTCAGATTGTTGGGAAACCCTGTTGTTCCAACCTAACATTGCTGTTGTTTGTTTTTATAAAACCAAACTGTTAGCGGTAATTTTAACTAACCAGTACAGGAAGTACTGCATGCGGAAACGACGGTGATCGTCTTTTTGTTCCAAAAAAGTGAACTTGGATTTGTGTTTCCGGTTTAAGTGTTCCTGTAAAAATCCGGTGACTAAACGACGAACTGATCGATTTGATAAAATTTGGCAGTTTGTCCATAACTCGAAAGTATTTCTTTTTTTATTTTAACTCAAGAATTAACAGAAATATTACTTGCTCAAATTCGGTTCCAACAGTTTTGACAAGATTTTACTGAACGATTTTTTCCGACAAAAACCTTTACGGTTATCACCGTCGTCTCGGTTTCACTGTTAAAAAGAACATTTAACGGAACAAAACTAATCTAAAAGTGTTTAACAATAATGATATACTCGTACGTTAAAAAAACACAAAATAAACACAATTCATTGTAAGACTGTAAAAAGGCCTAACAAAATAAATAAAAACACACCTATAAAACTAGTTAACAATAATAAATTTATAAGAAACGTAATTAAAATGAACAAAATTCGTTGTAGAGCCTCGAGTATTCCAACAAAACAGGTTGCAATGTGCTTTAAAAAACCGGTTCCGGAAATACCCATGAAAATCAAAATTTGGTCGTAAATTTTACAAATGACAGTGTGGCCAGTTTGAAATAAACGAATTGTGGTTAATAGAAAAATGTCCAATCCTTGATCGTTGTGACCATTTAGTTTTTTTAACCACGTTAATTTTTCATTAATTTCATTTCACGTTTAGTACACTGATCACTCGATCATGAATGTTTATCTTCAAAATATGATGAACAGATTTTGAGAACCGAGCACATTTGTTTTGCGTAGCTTCTAAACTAGATTTTTCCGATTATTAGATCGGACGTTTTTCTACATAATTTGTGCCTACGTTTTGTTAGTTAATTCTGATTGAATGTTAGAAAGTTCGTGCAATGTTTAAAGACCGTTAGGCTGTTTCTACAAATTTCCTAACGCAATAGCTTGCAAGCAACTGGTTTGCAGATTGTACATGACGTTTATTCGAACAGCTGAAAAACACAGTAATGTGTTTGTATAGTATAAAGTAAGTTTTTTTACTGTTTAAATATTGTTTACTAAAAAGCATATTGTTGTTTGTATATTAGTTACGGAACACATTGTTGTTTATACATTGGTCACTAAACAAAGCATATTGTTGTTTGCATGTTGGTTACGAAACAATCATCTTTTTGTTTGCATATTGATTACGGAACAAATCGTATTGTTGATTCCATGTTGGTTACGAAACAAAACACATTGTTGTTTACATATTGGTTACAAAACAAAACATATTGTTTGCATAATGGTTACGAAAAAAAATCATATTGTTGTTTACATATTGGTTACAAAACAAAACATATTGTTGTTTGAATATTGGTTACAAAACAAAACATATTGTTGTTTGCATATTGGTTACAAAACAAAGCATTTGTTGTTTGCATATTGGTAACGAAACACAAACATACTGTTATTTGTATACTGGTTATGAAACAAGGGCATACTGTCGTACGCAAATGGTTATGAATCAAAGCAAATTGTTGTTTAAATATTGGTTACAAAACAAAGCATATTGTTGTTTGAATATTGGTTACAAAACAAATCATATTGATGTTTGCATGTTGGTTACGAAACAATCATCTTTTTGTTTGCATATTGGTTACAAAACAAAGCATATTGTTGTTTACATATTGGTTACAAAACAAAGCATATTGTTGTTTGCATGTTGGTTACAAAACAAAGCATATTGGTTGTTGTTTGAAGAGCAAGAAAGCAATACTGTTGTTTTCAAATTGGTAACGAAACAAAACACATTGTTATTTGTATACTGGTTTATGCAACAAAGCATACTGTTGTTTGGAAATTGTTTATGAATCAAAGCAAATTGTTGTTTACATATTGGTCACTAAACAAAGCATATTGTTAATTGCATATATGTCACGAAACAAAACATACTGCTGTTTGCATACTGGTTACGAAACAAAGCATAGACTATTGTCTCCATACTAGTTATGAAACAAATCATATTGTTGTTTGCATACTGGTTACGAAACAAATCATATTGTTGTTTGCATATTGGTAACAAAACAAATCATATTGTTGTTTGCATACTGGTCATGAAACAAAGCACATTGTTGTTTGCATATAGGTTACGAAACAAATCATATTGTTGTTTGCATATTGGTCATGAAACAAAGCATAATGTTATTTGCATACTGGTTACGAAACAAAGCATAGACTATTGTCTCCATACTAGTTATGAAACAAATTATATTGTTGTTTGCATACTGGTTACGAAACAAATCATATTGTTGTTTGCATATTGGTAACAAAACAAATCATATTGTTGTTTGCTTACTGGTTATGAAACAAAGCACATTGTTGTTTGCATATTGGTTACGAAACAAATCATATTGTTGTTTGCATATTGGTCATGAAACAAAGCATAATGTTATTTGCATACTGGTTACGAAACAAAGCATAGACTATTGTTTCCATACTAGTTATGAAACAAATCATATTGTTGTTTGCATACTGGTTACGAAACAAATCATATTGTTGTTTGCATATTGGTAACAAAACAAATCATATTGTTGTTTGCTTACTGGTTATGAAACAAAGCACATTGTTGTTTGCATATTGGTTACGAAACAAATCATATTGTTGTTTGCATATTGGTCATGAAACAAAGCATAATGTTATTTGCATACTGGTTATGAAACAAAGCATAGACTATTGTTTCCATACTAGTTATGAAACAAATCATATTATTGTTTGCATACTGGTTACGAAACAAATCATATTGTTGTTTGCATATTGGTAACAAAACAAATCATATTGTTGTTTGCTTATTGGTTATGAAACAAAGCACATTGTTGTTTGCATATTGGTTACGAAACAAATCATACTGTTGTTTGCATATTGGTTACGAAACAAAGCATAATGTTATTTGCATACTGGTTACGAAACAAAAGCATAGACTATTGTTTCCATACTAGTTATGAAACAAATCATATTGTTGTTTGCATATTGGTTAAGAAACAAATCTTATTGTTGTTTGCATATTGGTTACGGAACAAAAAATATTGTTGTTTGCATATTGGTTACGAAACAAATCATATTGTTGATTGCATATTTGTTACGAATATGCTTAACCAAACCTAAGTTTCAATTTTTCAACTCACCGTTTAAACGCTAACGGTAAGATACATTATTAGCCTTACGTTCTCTTGGAGAGGATTAAAATCTTGTTCAGAAAAGTAGTTACCTCTTATCGCGCACGTATAGAATGCGACATGATACAGACAGCAGTGGGTTTGTTAGCGGAAGTGCGTTTTAAATTCAGTCTTGGTTCCTGTGATTCATTTAACCAAGCACATAATCGAACTGTCTCGCGAATATAAAACGTTGTTAAACACTCTTGTATCAATAACCTACGTCATTTGGTCCCGGAACCGTTTGTAACCAGGTTAGGTTAAGTTAGTTCGTTAATTGTTACATTGTAACTTGTACAATGTATAAAGTCCGAAAGACTGTTGTGCTGGATTTTCCTAAAGACTAATTAAAGGGTGGGCGAATAAATAAAAAAATGTTAAAGATCCAATTTGACTACCTTAAAATAGAAGTATAGCGGCTTCGAGGAAAAGAGTCAGACATCTAAGGCCTCTAAGGGTTCCGAGACCCGTCACATTAACACAATCTCAACTTTGTATGTATGGCTGTCTCGGTGGCCTAGTTGATAGCGTACTGGGCTTTCACCCCTAGAACCCGGGTTCGATTCTCGGCCAGGGCTTGCCATTTTCATACGCTATAAATCATCCTATCGTCTGCATTAGCCCCAAGTGTGCACAATGGTCAATCGTTAAAAAAAACTTTGTACATGACGTTTTGACCGTATGTACATATGTACGTTTGTGCACTTTGTAATGTTTGTACTGAGGGTGAGAACAGGGTTAATCAATAAGATATTTTATGTTGGTTTTCTCTTCTCTTCCTACGTTAACTCCCCGCAGGGGATGCAGACTAGCTGCAACTATTGAGAGGATTTAGACGTCCCTCGCGGTACCCGAGTCTAACACACACACTTACAATACTACACTTACTACTTTAACACTCTACACTCACACTTGCATTTAGGGAGGCGATAATAGCCTTTATGTGCTTTTCGCCTTAAAATTAAAAAATAAAAAAAACCTACGTTAACTGCAACAGCAAAATGATCTTTCTCGAGTAAAAAATTGATCAACACTTATTTGAGAAAACTGTTGTGTTAACTGGTCTTGTTTAGGCTAATAAGGACGAGGGATCAGCGTTAACGGTAAGGATAAAGCAACTGTTAAGAGTAACTGCAGCTATATATAAAAAAATTATAGATATTGAGAAGAGGGGAAGATATGTAAATGGAGCAGTTTTGCTAAAAGTTTTATAAGTTAGGAACCTAAAAAAATGAAGTGATTTTTTTTTGTCTAAAATGTTGTCAACTTTTATACTTATTTTATTTGCGTTTTAAGGCTCAACACAGATTCAGTGCTAATTTTTGAAGATATTTCAAACTGTCATCCCCTAGACGGTTCTCTTTTACATTTAATCATCCAACCAACCCCCTAACCCACAAAATTGCATTAAGCCGTCAGTGGGTTTCCTCCCTTCACGTCCGTTTCAAGATGGCGTGCACTGATTTAATGTTGAGAGCGTAAATGCTGGTTTATTTCCTGTAACTGGCTGAACGGCAAAACCTGTAATAATTTTGACCACTTCGAGGAGAATAATAAAATTTCCAATAAAGTCGGTCCGGTAATTGTTTTCGTAAATGTTAACGGTTCAATAAAGTCGGTCCGGTAATTGTTTTCGTAAATGTTAACGGTCAATAAAGTCGGTCCGGTAATTGTTTTCGTAAATGTTAACGGTCAATAAAGTCGGTCCGGTAATTGTTTTCGTAAATGTTAACGGTCAATAAAGTCGGTCCGGTAATTGTTTTCGTAAATGTTAACGGTCAATAAAGTCGGTCCGGTAATTGTTTTAGTAAATGTTAACGGTCAATAAAGTCGGTCCGGTAACTGTTTTCGTAAATGTTAACGGTTCAATAAAGTCGGTCCGGTAACTGTTTTCGTAAATGTTAACGGTTCAATAAAGTCGGTCCGGTAATTGTTTTCGTAAATGTTAACGGTCAATAAAGTCAATCCGGTAATTGTTTTCGTAAATGTTAACGGTCAATAAAGTCGGTCCGGTAACTGTTTTCGTAAATGTTAACGGTTCAATAAAGTCGGTCCGGTAACTGTTTTCGTAAATGTTAACGGTTCAATAAAGTCGGTCCGGTAATTGTTTTCGTAAATGTTAACGGTCAATAAAGTCGGTCCGGTAATTGTTTTCGTAAATGTTAACGGTCAATAAAGTCGGTCCGGTAATTGTTTTCGTAAATGTTAACGGTTCAGTAAAGTCGGTCCGGTAATTTTTTTCGTAAATGTTAACGGTTCAATAAAGTCGGTCCGGTAATTGTTTTCGTAAATGTTAACGGTTCAATAAAGGCGGTCCGGTAATTGTTTTCGTAAATGTTAAAGGTTTAATAAAGTCGATCCGGTAATTGTTTTCGTAAATGTTAACGGTTCAATAAAGGCGGTCCTGTAATTGTTTTCGTAAATGTTAACGGTCAATAAAGTCGGTCCGGTAATTGTTTTCGTAAATGTTAACGTTTCAATAATTCGGTCCGGTAATTGTTTTCGTAAATGTTAACGGTTCAATGAAGTCGGGCCGGTAATTTTTTTCGTAAATGTTAACGGTTCAATGAAGTCGGTCCGGTAATTTTTTTCGTAAATGTTAACGGTTCAATAAAGTCGGTCCGGTAATTTTTTTCGTAAATGTTAACGGTTCAATAAAGTCGGTCCGGTAATTGTTTTCGTAAATGTTAACGGTCAATAAAGTCGGTCCGGTAATTGTTTTCGTAAATGTTAACGGTTCAATAAAGTCGGTCCGGTAATTTTTTTCGTAAATGTTAACGGTTCAATAAAGTCGGTCCGGTAATTTTTTTCGTAAATGTTAACGGTTCAATAAAGTCGGTCCGGTAATTTTTTTCGTAAATGTTAACGGTTCAATAAAGTCGGTCCGGTAATTTTTTTCGTAAATGTTAACGGTTCAATAAAGTCGGTCCAGTAATTGTTTTCGTAAATGTTAACGGTTCAATAAAGTCGGTCCGGTAATTTTTTCGTAAATGTTAACGGTTCAATAAATTCGGTCCGGTAATTGTTTTCGTAAATGTTAACGGTTCAATAAAGTCGGTCCGGTAATTGTTTTCGTAAATGTTAACGGTTCAATAAAGTCGGTCCGGTAATTGTTTTCGTAAATGTTAACGGTTCAATAAAGTCGGTCCTGTAATTGTTTTCGTAAATGTTAACGGTTCAATAAAGTCGGTCAAGTAATTTTTTTCTTAAATATTAGGCTAACGGTTCAATAAAGTCGGTCCGGTAATTTTTGTAGTAAATGTTAACGGTCAATAAAGTCGGTCCGGTAATTGTTTTCGTAAATGTTAACGGTTCAATAAAGTCGGTCCGGTAATTATTTTCGTAAATGTTATCGGTTAAATTGGCGGACATATTTACGAGCGCTATACAGGAGCGTTCTGCATTTTAGCCCAATAATAATACACTGCGTGGTCTACTATTTTTTGAAGTACTAGTTACGGACTATTTAAGCAACACCAAAAACTGCTAACCGTTAGGTCAAATATAAAATACAAATATTTTTAATAAAATGTTTTCAGCGGTTTTCCATTTGCCTTTCGGGACAAAAATGAACTCAAAAGATGATTGATCAAAATTAAACCGTTACTTTGGCTGTATTCTGCAGTAAATGCGTTTCAAAGCTTCGACACTGTAGGCCTACGTTTAAACCCTGAATAAACCAAAAGGATAAAAAAAACACCCAAAGGTTATTGGATTCTCGCGTCGGACACGGACTGTTTTTGTAATGTGAGAAAGGAACGTCCAGGTCCCAGGTCAGAACAAATAAACCAGATGTCAAACCCAAGTCAGACCGATGACGTGAAATGGATGAGCGCGACCAATGGCTTAAGTGTTTGCCTGTGATGGACGGACGGCTATTTGTACCCGTTTACTTGTGTTGAAATGTCTGCTTGTATTTGTTCGGTTATGAACGGAAAAATGTCCAAACAGTATCGAGCGTGAGAAGTGTATTGGTTGTAAACATATGGCGATACATTGACGCGTGAGTGAGCACTCACATTGTAAGACTGCGTCGAGTCGTTTCCAACTGAATTTTATAAACCCGTTTTTTTTTTTGTGTTTAACGTCCGACTATTGTGCACACTTGTGCTAATGCAGACGATGGGATGATTCATAGCGTATGAAAATGCCAAGCCCTGGCCGGGAGTCGAACCCGGGTCCTCGGGGTACGCTATCCACTAGGCCACCGAGGCGGCTTAAACCCGTTGGGATTCTGTTTCGTGATAACTGTTCAGTTAGCGCAAGAGCACGGTTTATTGCTAATTTTAATTGGAAAATGAGCTTTAAAACCATCATTACGTTAACACCCGAACGTGGGACTTCGAAATTACCTGTGAATAATTTTTTGAACGGTCGTTAGCGTGTACGTTAAAATCGGCTGAAATTAAATTGCAGCACGCAGCTGTCTCGCTGACGTGATGGAAACGAATTTCCAATACGCAAACCGACCCTGACCGCCGACAAATTAAATTTCTTTTAATTTCAACGGATTTTGAAAATTCGAATGCTAATTCATCCAGTTTTCAACGTTGCTTACGGTAGCGAAAAATATTTAAAAAACGAGTTATAATAGCCGCCATTTTGAAATTGTTGAACGAATGTTTGCTGGTAAAAGAACTTGATAGTTATTTTAGATTGTATTAGCTGAAACTGTGTAATTACTTAACGAAACGAAGATTGCACAGAGAGTTGGAGCTCGTAAAACTTTAATAACTTTTTCCCGTTTCAGGTAAAACCGGTGCACTTACTGCTGGGAAGGTGCAACGAAGGTGAGAAAACAGTGGGGTCAGTAACACAACCTGATCACATTTTATTGCGAAATAGTTTTGTATAGTAAATAACGATTACATAGTATTTTAACGATGTTCGTGTATCGTGCTTTGGTGTATTAAATAATAATCTTTATTGCTAATCCTTACGTTTCTATATTCTGCAATAATCGTTTTTTTTCGTAAACCTGCAATAATCCGTATGTTTGTAGATTCATCAGTAATCCTCAAATACAAAGATTCAGCAATAATCGGTTCTACTAATCCTAACACGTCTGCAGATTCTACAATAATCCTAATGTTTTTACAATCTGAATTAACCTTATGTTTGTAGATTCAGCAATAATCCTTACCTTATCTTTATAGATTTAGCAATAATCGTTATTGCTAATCCTTACAGTCTGCAGATTCAGCAATAATCCTAATGTTTGTACAATCTGAATAACCTTATGTTTGTATATTCAGCAATAATCGTTATTGCTAATCCATACACGTCTACAGATTCTGCAATACTCATAATATCTGAACAATCTGCAATAACGTTATGTTCGTAGATTCATCAATAATCCTTACCATATATTTATATATTCAGCAATAATCGTTATTTCTAATCCTTACACGTCTGCACATTCTGCAATAATCCTACTGTTTGTACAATCGGAATAACCTTATGTTTGTAGATTCAGCAATAATCGTTATTGCTAATCCTTACACGTCTACAGATTCTGCAATACTCATAATATCTGAACAATCTGCAATAACGTTATGTTCGTAGATTCATCAATAATCCTTACCATATATTTATAGATTCAGCAATAATCGTTATTGCTAATCCTTACACGTCTGCACATTCTGCAATAATCCTACTGTTTGTACAATCGGAATAACCTTATGTTTGTAGATTCAGCAATAATCGTTATTGATAATCGTTACACGTCTGCAGATTCTGCAATAATCCTACTGTTTGTACAATCGGAATAACCTTATGTTTGTAGATTCAGCAATAATCGTTATTGCTAATTCTTACACGTCTGCAGATTCTGCAATAATTCTAATGTTTGTACGATTTGAATAACCTTATGTTTGTAGATTCAGCAATAATCGTTATTGCTAATCCTTACACTTGAAGATTCTGCAATAATCGTAATGGTTGTACAATCTGAATAACCTTATGTTTGTAAATTCAGCAATAATCGTTATTGCTAATCCTTACAGCCTGCAGATTCTGCAATAAACCTAATGTTTGTACAATCTGAATAACCTTATGTTTGTAAATTCAGCAATAATCGTTGCTAATCCTTACACTCTGAAGATTCTGCAATAATCCTAATGTTTGTACGATCTGAATAACTTTGTTTGTAGATTCAGCAATAATCGTTATTGCTAATCCTAACACATCTGCAGATTCTGCAATAATCCTAATGTTTGTACAATCTGAATAACGTTATGTTTGTAAATTCAGCAATAATCATTATTGCTAATCCTTAGACGTCTCCAGATTCTGAAATAATCCTCATTTGTATAATAATCCATGTTTTTATAATATACAATAACCTTATATTTAAAGATTCAGCAATAATATACGTTATTGCTAATCCTTACGTTTGTAAATTCTGCAATAATCCACATGCTTATACAATCTGCAATAACCTTATGTTTGCAGATTCAGCAATAAACCATATCTTTAAAGATTCAGCAAGAATTATAATATTTATAGATTCATCAATAACCGTTATTTACTTACATCAAGCTTTTAGATTCCGCAATAATCATTATGTTAGTAGAAATACAAAAATGCTTATGTATGGAGACATTTTTCAATCCGTTTTTTTATTTATTTATTAGTATTTACAATCTGTCTACAGGACACTAAGTAAATGGCTAAAATAATGACATGAAAGCATGTACCCATTGATACATACAAATAATATTATGTAAATAATAATAATAAAATATTGCTACATAATGTTATATCTGTTAGGTCAGTTGTTAATTGTCAGGCAGGTCGCTAGGTATTCTCCTCTTGAGTCTTCGTGTTGTCGATCTCATCATTAAATTTTCAGTCAAAACATTTGGATGGGCTAATATTCGATGTCGGCAACTATTGATATGTTTCAATTTCTTCTGCGACGGTCGGAATATTGAGTTGTTTGTGGATTAGTTTTGGAGCTGTTAAGATTAAACGTAGTATCTTAGATTGGAAGCGTTGTAAAATTGCAAGCAGAACCCCATAGTTGTATCCCATAAGTCCATATTGGTTTCAGTATTGTTTTATATAGTAACATTTTTTTATTGGTTGAAAGTTTGGATTTGTGCCCAATCGGCCAGTACACATTTCTGAGTTTAATACCAAGTTGTTTATGCTTAGTGAAAATATGTTTCCAATCCGTGTGTGAAGTTTTTCTTTACTTCTGAAAATAGTTTAATGTAATGTAAAAATCTATTACTTCAGATAACCCGAAACTAAGGCAACAACACATTCTTTAATGCATATTCACTTGAAGTTGTAACAATTATCCTTGGTGAAGAATGCATTCTAAGAAACCCCACGGCATCGAGCTGTTTGTTCTTCGTCAAAAGAATTTCATTTCAGTCAGCCGAGGTTTCCAGTAAAAATAATAAATTGAACAACACATTTTCCGCTGCACAGAACAACGGAGGTTCATAGAAAATTGTTGAAAGTATTTAGCGCGCGATGACAATGTATAAATGCGCGCCTATTAGGAAGTGGCTGTGGAGCCCAACCGTCCTCGCACAACTAACGAGTCTTTTCACATTTCGATACACAGAAAAAATAATCCGGAGAAGAACGTGAAAGGAGACGAGAAGCGCCTTTTGTACCGTCCGTCAGTGAGGCAGCCATCATAATAGGGTCGTAATTAATGGGCCGATCCCATAGTAGCCTAGACCAGACCCATATTGTGCGACTAATTATTAATGTACATGCTTTCATTTTTTATATTCTGTTCTGTCAGTGGCTGGAATATCTCAATTGAGAGTGGCTTTTGTAGCGTCTGCCATTGTGTACCTCTCACTAGGTACAATGCGTCCACATGTGCTCTATAGGCAAGCTTTCAATTAATTTCAGCTGATGAATAAAAAGTTACGACGGGAAAATAGTTTGGAAATATTTGTTTTATGTTGGCGCTGTTTTGTACGCGACGAGCCGGTTCTATAAACAACGTCTCCAATTAGAATTATCACGAGATTATTCGTGAAAGGACGCGGATTTTCGACTTGATTAGGTGTCGACTGAATTCCAGTCTTCTGAACTGTTATAAGACATCAGTTAATATAAATATTTTAATTCAAAATTTAACTTATTTTTAAATTGTATATATAGATCATATCATTCCAACGGCAGGCATGTTCTATACTGCAAGACTTTTAGCATTTCTTTAACCCAACTGAAGCTTCAAAAACCCTTAGCTATATATATTATAATGACGTAACGATACACAGGCTAGAAAAGTAAAACTGTTTATCAGATGATGGGAAATTTTAAATAGAAATCAGAACAAAAATATCCCTCAAAGAAAAGTCTTACATCACTGCTTTAATTCTCATCGAAACATCGCGAAAAGTTTCCAATTTTCACCTTGTACATAGGTCATAAATGATCCAACAGAGGGCATATTATCTACTGCAAAAAGTTCAACATTTCTATAGCCCAACTGAATTTTCTGAAGCCTCAAAAACCCTTAGCTTTATGTATTATAATTACGTAACGATAAACAGGCTAGAAACGTAAAACTGTTTATCAGATGATGGGAAACTTTAAATAGAAATCAGGACAAAATATCCCTCAAAGAAAAGTCTTGCATCACTGCTTTAATTCTTGTCGAAACATTCGCGAAAAGTTTCCAATTTTCACCTTATACATAGGTCATAATGATCCAACAGAGGGCATATTATCTACTGTAAAAAGTTCAGCATTTTCATAACACAACTGAATTTTCTGAAGCCTCAAAAACCCTTAGCTATATTCATTATAATGACGTAACGATACACAGGCTAGAAAAGTAAATCTCTTTATCAGATGACGGGGAAACATTTAAATAGAAATCAGAACAAAAATATCCCTAAAAGAAAAGTCTTGCATCACTGCTTTAATTCTCGTCGAAACATTCGCCAAGTTTCCAATTTTGACCTTATACATAGGTCATAATGATCCAACAGAGGGCATATTATCTACTGTGAAAAGTTCAGCATTTTCATAACACAACTGAATTTTCTGAACACTTAGCTATATGTATTATAATGTCGTAAATATACACAGGCTAGAAACGTAAATCTATTTATCAAATGATGGGGGAAACTTTAAACAGAAATCAGGACAAAAATATCCCTACAAATAAAAGTCTTGCATCACTGCTTTAATTCTGATCGATACAACCGCGAAAAGTCTCCAATTTTGACAGTTTTCAGAAACGCATCCTGTTTTCTTTGTCAGGACACGCAAATGTCCTTCGCAAGTCAGTTTTATTTATTCTGTTACTTTCAACACGTCATTGTCGTATAAGGTAAGTACCACGGAGACACCACATGAGGAAACTGCAGGACACGTAATTCATGACTGTGAGGTTTTTGCTAGGAGGAATCTAGAGTTTTTCAGGACCCTCCAGCAGGTCGAATTAGTCGGTTTATTGTTGAAAGTTATTAAAGGCACCAGTCTGCTGGACTAGTACTTGGGGTTCAATTGCACAATAGGTCAGTCAATCTCAAGTGCCTAAGTAAAATACCTCCCTTTAATTTTTGAACTAATCTAACACATCATCGCTATTCTCTCATTCGTCTTTTTCACAAGGGTTTCTATCGATGTTATAGTTTATCGTTGTAAATGTACTTTTTTACTTTAAAAAAGAAGCTATACGAGGTGTTGCTATTAAATAACGAGACTGAAGCCGCATGGGATTGTCTACTTTCACTGGGTTCCTGAAGATCAAACAATTAATCAATATTACTACCTTGAGATACTTGGTTAACTACTTAAAAGAGTAAGGGAAAACGACCCGAAATGTGGAAGGACAAACCATGGGTTTTCCACCAATACAATGCGCCAGCTCATTCCGCGTTATCTGTCAAGAGGTTCCTGGCCAAGTACAGCATCCCAGTGTTAGAACATCCACTTTACTCACCAGATCTTGCACCATGTGACTTCTAACTGTTCCCTAAGGTGAAATCTGCATTAAAAGGGACGAGATTTGAGTCCGTGAAAGCTGTAAAAGTGAAAGCGGCAAGAGTCCTGAAGGAGTTGACAGAAGATGACTTCCAGCACTGTTTCCAACAATGGAAATTCGCATGGAGCGTTGTAGGGATAGAGAAGGAGTGTTTATTGAAGGTGATAATAAGTAATTATGTATAAAATGAAAATAAAAATGTTTACGTCAGTCTCGTTATTTAATAGCCACATCTCGTATTTTTTTCTCGGTGTAGTGTTTGTATTGTTTGATCGATGCATGAAAATCAACCCGAAACATCTGATCACACGCTTTAAGAATTAAGAACGCAACGATAAAAATGTCGTGATAATCAATCTGCAAGAGGTCCTCGCCTCGTTTTAAACATTGCAAAGCTGTTAAGGAGATCAACCAAAATTCTCAATGGTCGCACTTAACCTCTACACCGCATTGATTTTTCTAAATCTATCGCCGCTTCGAATTTAAAAATTAGTTTCTTTTTCTTCAAGTCATTCGTCAGCTGTTTTATAAGCAGCTTATGTAAAGTGTAGTTTTTATAGTGTGTACAATTATGGAAATTTATTTAAAAGCATATATTGGCATTTTAAACTGTAAAAACTTTTTTTTAACGAACAAAAAAAGTATAAATCATGTTATATTTTCTCTCTATTTTAATTACGTTAATTTGTTCGAAAACAAGACAAATTAACGTAGCTAGTTTTTAACAACATAACTTGAAACTTATTACAGCCTGTCAGCTGTTCAATGAAATCAGCTGATCGTTACGAATTAATAAAAAACAACTGTTCTTTTACTATTACACATTTATCAAAATTAAATTAACGATTCCTTTCATATATTTACATCGGTCGAACTTCTTCGCAGTTTCAGTAGTGTAGTGGTTAACACTTGCGCCTCACACGAACCTGTAAACACGATACGTGTTAACCTTGTGCGCCAGTTCTGTTAGCAACACAAAGTGCAGTTACTGTTGCACTTACTTTCCAAGATGCACACGATTAAGTGTTGTAATGACGTTGGCTAAATGTGTGTGAATCTATATGCATCCGTGTTCAGTTACTTTGTATTGACCTATTGTCTTTTGTACACAATAAGTTGATAAAATATTCCCCGTTACGCATGTTAACGCTTGTCATAAATTAGACATAAGTTGTCGGCTGCAATGACATTTGACATAAGGTAAAACAATACTGTAAGCTAACCTTTCATGAATGTTCAATTAACAGACCGTTAAATATTCAACACTTTGCAAATTACAAATGTTAACAAAACAATCGCGGGCGACCGGCATTGCCGACGTCATCGTTTCAATTCCATTATACATTTTGATGACTATAAATTCTCTTAATAGCGAATTGGTTTATGCAGATTCGTGTTGTTTTTACTTTTACAACTGGAATTATGAAATGCGCATCGATCCTTCTCGGAGAGCGCTTTAACGCCACGTAAACCCGTCTAGAATATACCGAAATAAAGTAGTCCTACACAAACACCCATATTAATAGTAATACTTAAAACAGTAAGAAACTAGGCGCTAAAACTTGTAATATATTTGATTTTCTGCAAGATTTTTTTTTAATCCATTAGGTTTTAATTTTCAAACATTTCACACGGGTATTCGAAAAAAGAGACTCTGTGGTCGAAGTGCCTAAAGCATCGGTCAGTCTACTGCGTCACTCAATTGCGCACCTTCTTAGAGCCGCAGTTGCTCCCGTTGTTTTTTCCTTACCGTTATCACTGATCCTTCGTCCTCATTAGTGTTAACTGGCATAAAGCATAGACGTAAAAAAAAATCGAACATATTTCATTTCATAAGAGGAAATCGATTACAGATCTTTGTTACAGTATTAATTTTTATTTGAAATTTCAAAATGCTTATTGGAAATCAAAAACGTTGACTTTTGACGCGAGATAATTTTCTGTAGCTACATCAGATTAAAAAAAAAATGTATTCTGCGTTTTCCTAGTTTTAGGTTGGTACACACAGATCTGTCTGATTTTATTATTTTCCAACTTACCGTTTGCGCGCTAGAGGCCAGTTTCCGATCAACAGATGGACAGACAATCCGCGAATCCAACAAAAAAACGTCTTTTAATCAAATTTGCCTTGAAGACTGTGTAATATAGTTATATAGTTATAATATAAGGCTAACCTATATCGAAAAAAAGCCGCAAAGCCGCCTCGGTGGCCTAGTGGATAGCGTACTAGGCTTTCACCCCGAGGACACGGGTTCGATTCCCGGCGAGGGCTTGGCATTTTCATACGCTATATAAATCATCCCATCGTCTGCATTAGCCCAAGTGTGCACAATAGTCGGTCGTTAATATATATATTATTATTATCTGCGCATAGACCCTGTTGGATCACGCAAAGCACTCCGACTCATGTCTTGTTCCTTCTAATCCTCCACACCTCCCTCATCCTGTCCCAATGGATCCTCTTCCGCTCCTCCGTCCATTTTACCTCTGCTCTCTTTGGGATTTCATTCTCTGGGACCTTCCAACCGAGCATCTTTCTTCTGTATGCGAGCATCTTCAAAATCTGTTGTCTATTCTTGCGTCATGTAGGTCTATTCCGACTTGTGCGATCCACGACGTTGTTGATTTGACACCTTGTATATATATATATATATATATATATATATATATATATATATATATATATATATATATATCGAAAAAAATCCCATTTTGTCCTCATTACCCCCCCCCCATCTATAAGCAAAATTTTCATACTTTTGCATACCGGCGTTCCGCCAAATAAAATAAAAATTAGGGTTTACATCAAAACTAAAACGCATAAATGAATATTACAGCCAATAAATGAATTTTTGATTACGAGTCTATAAAAATCAAATTTTTTTTTAATGTTTCCAATCTTATCTACAGTTATCGATCGGAGCTCTGAAATACCACAAATCGAACGAAATCCGCGACGTTAATGCCCCAAGGAAACAGCTGAAATCCGGATTATAATTTCCCGTAGTTCCTGACACACAATTTAAATTTCTTTTAAAACTGGCGTGCACTGTGGTACAGATAAAATCGTTACATGACATAATAGATTAACTGATTAAAAAGTTAATGGGGTAAGAAAGGCTGAAAGTTATGTATAAGCTGGAACTACTTAATATTATATAAAACTATTCAAAGTGCACGACCCTGGACCGGAAGTGACTTTAATCCGAAGGAACACCTGTAGTGGAGAGAGGGTCCTTGTTGACCAATAGTCGAGACCTACTGTAAAACACTAATAAGGCTGTTTGAAATCTGTACGACTATACTTCAATTTTGAAGTGAAAACTTCTACGGTCACGGTTGAAAAAACATATAAACATTTGTTTTCACGTCACGCTTCATTCAGTAACGCATACCTCACAGCATAATTGTTCTTGTATATATGCAGACGAAGTGACCACTTCTAAACAGCTCATTTTGCACAGCTGTTGCTTCAATATCGTTTCAATTGAGGTTATGTTTACTGTAGCATAAATGTTCTTGAAAACGTAGACTTGAAGTGACTACTTCTAACAGCTGATTTCGCACAGCTGTTGCTTCAATATCGTTTCAATTGAGGTTATGTTTACTGTAGCTTGAAAACGTAGACTTGAAGTGACTACTTCTAACAGCTGATTTCGCACAGCTGTTGCTTCAATAAGTTTCAATTGAGGTTATGTTTACTGTAGCTTGAAAACGTAGACTTGAAGTGACTACTTCTAACAGCTGATTTCGCACAGCTGTTGCTTCAATAAGTTTCAATTGAGGTTATGTTTACTGTAGCTTGAAAACGTAGACTTGAAGTGACTACTTCTAACAGCTGATTTCGCACAGCTGTTGCTTCAATAAGTTTCAATTGAGGTTATGTTTACTGTAGCATATATGTTCTTGAAAACGTAGACTTGAAGTGACTACTTGTAAACAGCTGATTTCGCACAGCTGTTGCTTCAATATCGTTTCAATTGAGGTTATGTTTACTGTAGCTTGAAAACGTAGACTTGAAGTGACTACTTCTAACAGCTGATTTCGCACAGCTGTTGCTTCAATAAGTTTCAATTGAGGTTATGTTTACTGTAGCATATATGTTCTTGAAAACGTAGACTTGAAGTGACTACTTGTAAACAGCTGATTTCGCACAGCTGTTGCTTCAATATCGTTTCAATTGAGGTTATGTTTACTGTAGCTTGAAAACGTAGACTTGAAGTGACTACTTCTAACAGCTGATTTCGCACAGCTGTTGCTTCAATAAGTTTCAATTGAGGTTATGTTTACTGTAGCTTGAAAACGTAGACTTGAAGTGACTACTTCTAACAGCTGATTTCGCACAGCTGTTGCTTCAATAAGTTTCAATTGAGGTTATGTTTACTGTAGCATATATGTTATTGAAAACGTAGACTTGAAGTGACTACTTGTAAACAGCTGAAGCTTTAATGTCGTTTCAATTGAGGTTATGTTTACTGTAGCATAATATCGTTTCTTTCAGCCGCCTCGGTGGTCTAGTGTTTAGCGTACTATGCTTTCCCCCCCGAGGACCCGGGTTCGATTCCCGGCGAGGGCTTGGCATTTTCATACGCTATAAATCATCTCATCGTCTGCATTTGCCCAAGTGTGCACAATAGTCGGACGTTAAAAAAAAAAATTCAAATACAACGTTGCACGATTATGAGGAAAATGCTTTCAATCTTCCAATTTCATATTAAAAGGAAAATTATTAAAAGAAAAATGTATTTGGGCTTTCGGACGAACTCAAAATGTCGCCATTAGAAAGTAATTACCAGCCGGATATCCTTGACCGTTTCTTTAACCAGCGACCAGCGACGTTCACCAGATCTACGCGTAGTAGATTTAGATTTGATTTGTCTGTGTCTATGATTAAAAGAATTCCAATCTGTGCGCGTAAAAAAATGAACTGGAATTTCGAATCATTAAAAAACAAAAACAAAATCCTTCGTAACGCAAAACAAGATGGAAGCCGTCATCGTGAAAGTGACCCGTGAACATTTCGGTCACTTTGAAAACGCTATCGTGCTTCGAAGCGAACACGACGTTATCGCCAATATTTAATTAATTAATGTTTAATTAGCATGCCTATTGTACACCTAATAAATCAGGCTTTGGTCAATGTATCTGGCCTAGAAACAGAGCAATCTGTCGCCTAGATTTCGTAACTATTTAAATACAAAAAAGAAGTACACGTGTGGAACTCGGGGAGTTACCGACAAAAGCTTTGTCTTTCCTGAATGTATACTGTAGTTATAGTAGTTATTATTTACTGTAGTTATAGTAAAATATCAGTTTTTATATTAATTCGTAACGATCAGCTGATTTAATTGAACAGCTGATAGGCTGTAATAAGCTATTATTATTATTAGTTTTTAGGTTATTAAAAACTAGCAATATTAATAACAATTATTATTCATTTCGAATTAATTATAAACGGTATAGAAACACAAAGTTTCATATAATACGCGTGTACTGTTAGAAAAAGAAAAATAAAGAAATAGAGAGTAGAAATTCGTTCCATATTTCTGTTCTGCAGAATTTTTTTCACTCCTCTCGCCAAAGCTAATTAAAAGCTTTGCTTCAAAGCGTGTAAAGGGGAAATTATGAGAACATTTAGCAAATAGTTACTGAACTGATCGGTAGATAGTGCAGAAATCGATTAATATCGTTGTTTACGCGGCCGTTCGCTACTGTAAAGGAAGGGAATTTCCAAAAACTATCATTGAAAGACATGACATGAATGCACCACGATTGTTCCCTAAATTTGAAAAAGTAAACTGTTAATTTATGCAACTTAAACGATGATGAATTTCGATTTTCAAAAAAATATGTTTTAATATACCGTCCATACTGAACGGGTCTTCTGCAGCTCAAGGCATTTTGCTCATCATAAGACAATGATGACTCATGTAAAATCTATTGTTGGCCTAGTTGAAACTTCCCCGCATGTTTTTTACTTTTTTGCTCATCATAAAAAGACAATGATGACTCCTGTAAAAACTATTGCTGGCCTAGTTGAAATTTCCTCGCGTGTTTTTTACTTTTTTGCTCATCATAAAAAGACAATGATGACTCCTGTAAAAACTATTGTTGGCCTAGTTGAAACTTCCTCGTGTTTTTTACTTTTTTGCACATCATAAAAAGACAATGATGACTCCTGTAAAAACTATTGTTGGCCTAGTTGAAACTTCCTCGTGTGTTTTTTACTTTTTTGCACATCATAAAAAGACAATGATGACTCATGTAAAAGCTATTGTTGGCCTAGTTGAAACTTCCTCGCGTGTTTTGTACTTTTTTGCTCATCATAAAAAGACAATGATGACTCCTGTAAAAACTATTGCTGGCCTAGTTGAAACTTCCTCGCGTTTTTTACTTTTTTGCTCATCATAAAAAGACAACGATGACTCCTGTAAAAACTATTGCTGGCCTAGTTGAAACTTCCTCGTGTTTTTTACTTTTTTGCACATCATAAAAAGACAATGATGACTCCTGTAAAAACTATTGCTGGCCTAGTTGAAATTTCCTCGTGTGTTTTTTACTTTTTTGCACATCATAAAAAGACAATGATGACTCATGTAAAAACTATTGTTGGCCTAGTTGAAACTTCCTCGCGTGTTTTGTACTTTTTTGCTCATCATAAAAAGACAATGATGACTCCTGTAAAAACTATTGTTGGCCTAGTTGAAACTTCCTCGCGTTTTTTGTACTTTTTTGCTCATCATAAAAAGACAATGATGACTCCTGTAAAAACTATTGTTGGCCTAGTTGAAACTTCCTCGTGTGTGTTTTTTACTTTTTTGCTCATCATAAAAAGACAATGATGACTCCTGTAAAAGCTATTGCTGGTCTAGTTGAAATTTCCTCGCGTGTTTTTTACTTTTTTGCTCATCATAAAAAGACAATGATGACTCCTGTAAAAACTATTGCTGGCCTAGTTGAAACTTCCTCGTGTGTGTTTTTTACTTTTTTGCTCATCATAAAAAGACAACGATGACTCCTGTAAAAACTATTGCTGGCCTAGTTGAAATTTCCTCGCGTGTTTTTTACTTTTTTGCTCATCATAAAAAGACAACGATGACTCCTGTAAAAACTATTGCTGGCCTAGTTGAAACTTCCTCGTGTGTTTTTTACTTTTTTGCTCATCATAAAAAGACAATGATGACTCCTGTAAAAACTATTGCTGGCCTAGTTGAAACTTCCTCGTGTGTGTTTTTTACTTTTTTGCTCATCATAAAAAGACAATGATGACTCCTGTAAAAACTATTGCTGGCCAAGTTGAAATTTCCTCGTGTGTTTTTTACTTTTAACTAAAAGTAAATATATGACAGAACAGACAAGCTTCTAAATTTCACGCCCATGTTCCCTGACTTTTATGGATATCGATGACCCCTTTTTTTTCTGTCGTAGACCTTTTAAAGACTAACCGACCGAGGATGGTTGAAGAATGTACCCAGAAAACAGGACCAACGATGCTGGGATTAACGTATTAGTTCAATAAAAGTAAGTTATTTATTTGGCCTAAAAACAGTATTTTTTTAACACATCGATATCGTGATTCACGTTTTTAATTTCAACGCAATGCCTAAATTAAATCTGCAATTTTTTTAATATTAAATTAAATTATAGAAAAGTATATGGATGCAAAATTCATAAACAAAAATGTATTTGTTCGCGTGCTATCGGAAGAACACTTGAAAATTTCAAACCTTAAAGTACACTTACGAGATTTTTTTACCGTAGTGTGTGTGTGTGTGTGTGTGTGTGTGTGTGTGTGTGTGTGTGTGTGTGTGTGTGTGCGCGCGCGCGCGCGCGCGAGCGTTGAGGTTAGTAACTCCAGTTAATTTATATAAGTTTTGGTCAAACAAATCCAGTTAACTATGTTCAGTATAATGATCTGCCTTATCTAGCTCCGTCAATTCTACTTTCGTTGACGCGTTTCGGAGAACCTCCATCTTCAAAAACTTTTTTTGTGTTTAACGTCCGACTATTGTGCACACGTGGGCTAATGCAGACGATGAGATGATTTATAGCGTATGAAAATGCCAAGCACTGGCGGGGAATCGAACCCGAGTCCTCGGGGTGAAAGCCCAGTACGCTATCAACTAGGCCACCGAGGCGGCTATCTTCAAAAACTATATCTATATAGATTATAGATAGTTTTTGAAGATGGGGGTTCTCCGAAACGCGTCAACGAAAGTAGTTTCGACAATTATGAAGCTAGGGAAGGCAGATCATTATACTGAACATAGTGACAATAATCCTAGCAGAAAAGAAGAAGAATATAAAAATAATAACCAGTTAGTTTAGCGTTTTTCTTTTCGATTTATTCTACTTCAAATAAACTGAAAATATTGGTTTTTGACTAAAAACACTAAGTTGGGAAATTAATAAACGGTTTTACGATATTAGGTTAACGTCAAATTAGGTTAACGTCAAATTAGGTTAACGTCAAATTAGGTTAAACGTCAAATTAGGTTAAACGTCAAATTAGGTTAACGTCAAATTAGGTTAACGTCAAATTAGGTTAACGTCAAATTAGGTTAAACGTCAAATTAGGTTAAACGTCAAATTAGGTTAAACGTCAAATTAGGTTAAACGTCAAATTAGGTTAACGTCAAATTAGGTTAAACGTCAAATTAGGTTAAACGTAAAATTAGGTTAAACGTCAAATTAGGTTAAACGTCAAATTAGGTTAAACGTCAAATTAGGTTAAACGTCAAATTAGGTTAAACGTCAAATTAGGTTAACGTCAAATTAGGTTAACGTCAAATTAGGTTAACGTCAAATTAGGTTAAACGTCAAATTTCAACGAATACCAAAGTCAAATGAGCACGTAGGCTGTACAGTTCTGTTAATCTATTTTACTATAAACAAACACCAGTTATGTTCAAGTTAGTTATGATTATTATAATTGCAAATAAATCAGCTGTGGGCGGGCAAGTTACATTTACATATAGGCCTACAACGGCTTCTATCATGAGTTCTTATACACGATAGTTGCTGATGCAGAATTCTGTGGCTTCGCTTCGTTCACTGCCGCGGTAATTGTCCAACGACGGCCAACAATGTATCAACACGCGTCTGTATTAAAACAGCTGGCAAAAATTGGCGGTATTTGTGAGGTGTATTGTTTTTTTCCAAATAGTGACTTTTGAAGAATTTGTTCTTTTTTTATTATTCACCTTATTATCCAGCGGAAAATATTTTTTTTTAACATTACTTACGATTTTAGACTGTTTTTTAAGGAACTTTATTTGTGACGTCATTGCACGAAACTGCTCATGCGCGTTATCACATTCCAATAGGCATTACTTAATACTTATTACTTTTTTCGTTCTTGCTGTAAAAACGTTGTTAAAATGCGGTATTTTTAATACGTTTTCTCCCAATAACCGTGTCAGTTCCTAGAATATTTTTTTATAAAGGTCTTTTTATCGTTTTAGCAATCAAAAACACGTTACTTTCGTGCGTTATCAATTTTGAGGTTAAGCCGCCTCGGTGGCCTAGTTGATAGCGTACTGGGCTTTCACCCCGAGGACCCGGGTTCGATTCCCGGCCAGGGTTTGGCATTTTCATACGCTATAAATCATCCCATCGTCTGCATTAGCCGAAGTGTGCACAATAGTCGGACGTTAAACTTAAAAAAAAAAAGATTGAGGTTATGCGGGTCTCATTTTATTTTCTACCCGTACGTTCCGCGCTTTTATAATTTGCATTACTGCTTTTGGACATATAATAAAGCGTTTTAGCTTAATACCTTAAAATCCAAGAACAGAAAATAGAAATTGTAAAAGAGTTCAAATATCTTGGTGAATGGATTAGTTGGAATGCAGATGAGGGCAAGGCAATGGAATCCAGGAGAAACAAACTTGAATTGGCCTTCCAATTGACGAAAGAAACATACAATAAGAAATCCCTTTCATGGGGGTCCAAAATTAAACATTATAAAACAGTTATCAAGCCGGAAGCACTGTACGCAGCAGAAACATTAACCATGAATCGCATAGGCCAGATAGAAAAGCTTGAAATAACGGAAAGGAAAATCTTAAGAAAAATTATAGGAACAAAATTTCAGGATAATAAGGTAGTATATATAAGAAATGAAGCTCTCTATAAGAAAATTGAAAAACTGTCAGATACTATGAGAAAAAGGAGAATAAATTTTACGGCCATCTTCTTAGAATGAACTCCAATAGATTGACGAAACAGGTGTTTGATTTTTTTCCATAATCGTAAAACAAAACCGAACTGGTTTAAAGAAATTGAAAAAGACCTAATAGACTTAAAAATTACAGAAAATTCACTGCTTGACCAAACTGCTAAGATAAGTACCAAGGACGAAAGAATAAGATTCCAAGATAAAACCAAAATAAGACCTAAACCTGTCATTTCGGAAGAGGAGAGGAAAAGAAGATCGGAAAGAATGAAGAGCTACTGGGAACAAAGAAAAGTACAGCGCGCAAGAAATGATTGATTCAGCGTACCCCAAAGAGGGTGAAACGAAAAGAAGAAAGCGTTTTAGCGAAACAAATTATCGGAAAATAGATAACAACCTGAATATTTACCTAATTTACAAGTTCGAAAAAATACGTCTCATAACTTAAAAACTTCAATTCTGCGTAACATTTTCAAAACAGCTGTTTAATTCAACTGTTTGAAACATACAAAAAATAATTCAAGTAAAAACAGCTGATTCGCGAAAGCATCAACTTACCGCAGTGGTGTAGAAAGGCGGTTGATCGGGACCCAAGGGGAAGTACGCAGCCATACTCTCCGGGTAAGGTGCGCCGTAAGGCAGGGCAGGCAACGAGGATGCGCCCGCCAGTCTTTGGTAGCTTAAGAGATCGTACTGACAAGAACAGACGGTTTGTCCCGTCAAAGGGTCGGTAAACAGAGGTCTTCCAGTATCACAGCATCTGCCCGGAGGCGGAGATCCGGCGGCGGGGGTTGGCGATCCTGACTGGGGTGGACTCGAAGGCGGCACGCTCGACTGAAACAAAAAGGTTGTGTTAGTGAAAGATATTTGGTAAAAAAACTTGAGAAAATCATACGTTTGAAAATAACCTTGATCTGGTTGTCAATTACTTTTAAAACGTGTCACTTAATCTGCAGCAAATCCTATTATAAATCTGAAAGTTGGTCTTTGAAGGAAAAACTAATGGACCGATTAAGGTCAAACTTGGAATTATAGCTGATTCTTACAGGCTATGTTTAACATAAACGCCTCTTTATATTCTAATACTGTATCTATACCCATTTCGAAATAACGGTTCATAACTAAGTAGGCCTGTAATATGAGTAATATAATTCTACTTGAACGCCTTCCGATGAATATTTATACACAGTTCAGGAAAATGTCATACATGTCTTCAAGCTGTTAAACAAGTACTTACACGATCCTTTGAAATGTTCAGTGTGTTTATTCTTTAAATGTGTTGAACTGAATACTCTAAAATTTAAATATTTTGTCTTTAAATTATTACTGTGATTATCACAGGATCTTTGACCACTTATATAAATAGTTACGTCCAATAAAAATATTTCACAACATATATTTTTTTTTATTTTCTTCTTCTCTTCGTTTCACCCTCTTTGGGGTACGCTGAATCAATCATCCTTGCGCGCTGTACTTTTCTTTGTTCCCAGTAGCTCTTCATTCTTTCCGATCTTCTTTTCCTCTCCTCTTCCGAAATGACAGGTTTAGGTCTTATTTTGGTTTTATCTTGGAATCTTATTCTTTCGTCCTTGGTACTTATCTTAGCAGTTTGGTCAAGCAGTGAATTTTCTGTAATTTTTCTTTTTTTATTATAATTATATACATTACAACTGAGAATTTACTCATTTAGTAATTTACTTTTATTATGAAAAACACTTTAAGAGATATAACCCATTGGTTACTCTCAATTAACAATTAAGTCCAGTGGCTTTGTTCTGCGCAGTCTGCCTCCCGTACCGGTGTCCAGCAAAGTGCACATCTCAGGATGTAAATGTCTAGAGATGCGTCGTCCATGCCTCACTGCGTGCTTCTTCACTTCTTCGTTGACTAGTTCCACTTTGAGATCTCTGTGTAGGTTATCACTCCTCACATACCACGGAGCATTAACTATGCAACGAAGCACTTTGTTCTGGAATGTCTGTATTATATTAATATTGGTCTTCTTGCACATCCTCAAAGTTGAATCCCATATGTCCAAACCGGTTTCAGCACAATTTGTTGTGAATTGATAACTGGAAATTTCTCCCCAGCAGCCAATACATTTTTCCTAATTTGATATTTAATTCTTGTTTCTTCTTTTCGATATGTTCCTTCCACTTGAGTCTAACATCTAATCATTCCCAAGTACTTGGCGGTGTTTGCATGTGGGATCGGGAACTGAATTGATTATTACAGGCAAATGTTGCTTAATCTTCAAATTGGTGAAATTTACATGCTTTGATTTTGTTTCATTTAGTTTAATACGCCATTTTTTTCTCCAATTACTTACGACGTTAGAGGCTCGTTTGTTACTTCTTCAATTTTTTAACTGTCACAAGTATTGCTGTATCATCCGCAAAATTAGCTACCGTTGCACCTTCTATTTTAGGTAGGTCTCTTGTATATAGTAAGTACAAAACTGGTCCAAGTACACTTCCCTTCGGGACACCAGCCGTTATTTTCTTTAACCACAACATATATTGTAAGCTATTCATCGACTTTGTTAACATAACCTAAAAACCATATACGATTTAGAAAAGAAATGGTAAACGAACGATGGTACAAAGGAGTTATACCTTGTAACTTAGCAAGTTTTCTTCTATTTGTATTTACTTAAGAACTGATGATATGAAATAGTTGGACTGATAGATGTATCGGTACAGACATCGTTGTTGATTTATATGGCGTTCTCTACGGGGTCCACGTGGGTAGACCCTCGGAGTCTATTGAACTTTGAAGGGAGTCGATTGAATTACAAGGATTTAACAAATTTAAATTTTCCATCTTGGAATATAAAACCATTTGGCCGATATTGATTTCTCGACTACCAGAAGAACTGATTGAACTTAGAGAATTTTGAACTCAAAATCAACTTTCAAAATGGACGAATTTTGGAGTAGCACAAGATACGTCAGATTAACAAGTATCAGCGACCACTGTTAGCATTGCCTAGTTTTTACGTGGTTGAGGCAAGATTTAGTAAATAATTACTGCGAAAAACAAGATATCAGAACGTGGTGATTTACGATTAATATTAACAAGTATTTCCCCTTACAGTGATCAAGCAATTTTAATGTTTGCACTCTTCACTTTGATGGACGTTAATATTGAGATGCGACGCAATTTTCCCGGGTCGCGGCAGTGACCGAGCGACAGACAGATGTAGATGGATCGCAGTTTGATTGCGTCATTAAGGACAGTAGTTACCAGTCACGGTTCTTGTCAAAGTCCAGCGCTGTGACTTGTTCTGTCCTTAACGTATTTATCGTAACCTTCTTTCATCCCCCCCCCCAAAGATTGTACATTATTTCTTTGGTTATAGGAAAACGTTTCTTAGAGCTTTAGAAAAATTCATAATATTAATTCTACCAGAAGTAATTGAATGCTAGGCGTGTTAAGGCTACCACACTATTTTGTGACTATTACACATTTTTTGTCTGTTTCACTTTGGAAGATAATAGTAATTCTTACTTACTATTTACTTTCGTGTATTGTGGTTAAACCACCGAAGAAAGCTAACTGTATTAACTTAGTCAGACACACAATGGAAGAGCTTTGTGGAGTAAATTTAAAACCACAAAAAAGAAACGCTTTTTTTATAATAAACTGTGAAGATGTTTTATGGAAATACATTTTACATCAGAATAAAGCAAGCTGGCTGATTTCGTATTTATTCTCTTCGTATCGTGTTTCTTTACATTTTGTGGCGAAGGCGGTTAACTTTTTGCATTGGTATTAACTGTAAGCTATCCGGCGGAGGCAGCTGTAGTGAGCAGCTGATGGGCTTAGCGATCCCACCGTACCTTTAGCTCATACTGCTCTCACTCATCTCGACACACACACACGCACAGAGAGAGGGGGGCACGCGCGCGCCACAGACGCACGTACGCGCGCGCGCGTATACACGCACACACACGCAAAACATACGCGCACACATGCAGAGAGAGAGAGAGAGCGAGCGAGCGAGAGAGAGCGCGAGAGAGAGAGAGAGAGAAAGAGTGTGTTTCTTTACATTTTGTGGCGAAGGCGGTTACCTTTTTGCATTGATATTAATTGAAGGCTATCCGGCGGGGGCAGCTGAAGTGAACAGCTGATGGGCTTAGCCTTAGCGATCCCACCGTACCTCTAGCTCATACTGCTCTCACTCATTTCGACACACACACACACACACACACACACACACACACACACACAGACGCGTGCGCGCTCACACACACGCGTATACACGCACAACAAACACGCGCACAGAGAGAGAGAGAGAGAGAGAGAGAGAGAGAGAGAGAGAGAGAGAGAGAGAGAGAGAGAGAGAGAGAGAGAGAGAGAGAGAGAGAGAGAGAGAGAGAGAGAGAGAGAGAGAGAGAGAGAGAGAGAGAGAGAGAGAGAGAGAGAGAGAGAGAGAGAGAGAGAGAGAGAGAGAGAGAGAGAGAGAGAGAGAGAGAGCGAGAGAGAGAGAGAGAGAGAGAGCGAGAGCGAGAGAAAGAAAGAGAAAGAGAGAGAGAGAGAAAGAGAGAGAGGTACGCGCGGGCCACACACACACACCACGTACGCGCGCGCGTATACACGCACACATACACGTAAAACACACGCGCGCGCGCGTACACACACACACACACACACAGTTTACTTATATAGCTAGGCTATCTCTAAAATGTAAACCGATCCGTGCTGATGGAGCGAATGACACCGGCCTAATGGTGTATCAAACGGAGCCCTGGCTACCTCCCAGTATAACTTAGCCTTACCCATGCATGCAGGGCTCTGTCTTTTCCTTAGCTACTTGTCGGTGTTTCCATAAATAAGAACAGAATGAACTGTATCTCACTGCACAACAAAGAAGTTGACCAAATGGAGCAGAACCTCCGTAAAGAAGGTCAAGAAGAAAACCGAAAGGGAATCAGCAGAGCAAGCATCTGCAAGCTCCTCTAGGAACTAGGAATTCACCACCTTGAATCTTCTCCAAATCCTAGACTATACTGAAGGGCACCTCGGGAGTACAGATAGGAGGCGACGTAGATCTACAAAGGTCGCAGTGCAGTGGTAACCCTACAAACACATTCATTCATTCAACTCGGAACGGTGCGAAAGATGCAGTGAATTGCCTGCTATCAGAGCTGCGGTGGGTACCGAAACCCCTTTAAATGACCCATCATTTTTCATTCTTTCCGAGCTGAGAAAAAATGGTGCACATAAAACTTCGACTCTGTTAACTAAACCAAAATGGCGCCTATTAGAAAATACTGTCGTGCGATGAGAATATCACATTGTCCAGTTACGTAATAAAAAATTCGTTTCTTTTGTATCTCTTTGGTTTATCGGTTGCTACTAAAATTAAAACTGAAGGGCTGTCGATTTAGTGAATTCCGCACAACATAATATCCTCCCCGCTTCGCAACAACTACAAGTTGGCTACTTAATAATAAAAATTAATTAAACCAACAAATGTTTATAAAAGTTGTCATTAAAAACATGGTTTATCAACGCGCCTTCCATTGCACGCTTGTTTCCGATGTGTTCTGCAGATATCGCTGGCAGACAATAATTACAGACCGAGCTTGAGTTAACAAGGCTAGCAACAAGTCATAAATAAAACTGCCGTATTAAACCACAGATTGTAATCTTTGATTGTTATAACGTAGGGAATTAAAAACTTCCTGCGAGATGGAGATCTGACATCGAGCGTGCGTGTATGTCCTCAGCGGGCTGTCTAATTAACTGCGCCAACTGTCCACGCCGAGAATACGGTAATAATTAAACAACGAAAACATAATTTATGAAGTGGTAACAACAGGTAATGTGCCGTAAGCTATCGGCAGTTCGGTATTTTGGCCAGAAAATATAATTTATGAAGCGGTGACAAGTAGTGCAATAAACTGTCATTCGGTATTTTGGTCAGAAAACAATTTATGAAGCGGCGACAAGTAGTGCAATAAACTGTCATTCGGTATTTTGGCCAGAAAACGTAATTTATGAAGCGGCGACAAGTAGTGCAATAAACTGTTATCGGGACAAGTAGTGCAATAAACTGTCATTCGGTATTTTGGCCAGGAAACATAAATTATGAAGCGGTGACAAGTAATGCAATAAACTGTCATTCGGTATTTTGGCCAGGAAACATAATTTATGAAGCGGCGACAAGTAGTGCAATAAACTGTCATTCGGTATTTTGGCCAGGAAACATAAATTATGAAGCGGTGACAAGTAATGCAATAAACTGTCATTCGGTATTTTGGCCAGAAAATATAATTTATGAAGCGGTGACAAGTAGTGCAATAAACTGTCATTCGTTATTTTGGCCAGAAAACGTAATTTATGAAGCGGCGACAAGTAATGTAATAAACTGTCATTCGGTATTTTGGCCAGAAAACGTAATTTATGAAGCGGCGACAAGTAGTGCAATAAACTATGGTCATTCGGTATTTTAGCCAGGGAAGCGTAATTTATGAAGCGGCGACAAGTAATGTAATAAACTGTCATTCGGTATTTTAGCCAGGGAAGCGTAATTTATGAAGCGACGACAAGTAATGTAATAAACTGTCATTCGGTATTTTGGCCAGAAAACGTAATTTATGAAGCGGCGACAAGTAGTACAATAAACTATGGTCATTCGGTATTTTAGCCAGGGAAGCGTAATTTATGAAGCGACGACAAGTAATGTAATAAACTGTCATTCGGTGTTTTGGCCAGAAAACGTAATTTATGAAGCGGCGACAAGTAGTGCAATAAACTATGGTCATTCGGTATTTTAGCCAGGGAAGCGTAATTTATTAAGTGGCGACAACAAATAGAACCGTTAACTATCTTTCATTCGATATTTTAGCCAGGAAAGCATAATAGGTGAAGTGATGACGTTAAATAGTGCAATCAACTATTGGTTATTCGATATTTTAGCCAGGAAAGCATAATCGGTGAAGTGATGACGTTAAATAGTGCAATCAACTCGTTAAATAGTGCAATCAACTATTGGTTATTCGATATTTTAGCCAGGAAAGCATAATCGGTGAAGTGATGACGTTAAATAGTGCAATCAACTATTGGTTATTCGATATTTTAGCCAGGAAAGCATAATCGGTGAAGTGATGACGTTAAATAGTGCAATCAACTATTAGTTATTCGATATTTTAGCCAGGAAAGCATAATTTGTGAAGTGGCGACATTAATAATGCATTAAATTATCCAATATTCGGTATTTTAGTTTGAAAAACTTAACTTATGAAAATAACAGGTTAAGTCGTAAACTGTCAACCTTTTGGTAATGAGTAACGAGAAAGGTATTTTAGCGAAGTTATGAAGTGCACCACAAAACAATCCTCTGAAACAACTGATTAATCGATACAAGTGCTACAATAACAGGATGTCAAACAAGTAGTGTAGTGTGAACTATAGGCTAATTGGTATTGCAGCAGAGGGAACATAATTTATGACTGGCAACAACAGTTAGAATCTTAAATCATCGTTCATTCTGTACTTCAATAATGGAAATAAAATGTGTTGGAAAACAGGAAAAAAGTAATCTATCGCTCATTCGGTTTCATTCTGGCGTTTTGTTCTACCAATACGTTTTTTTTAAATATATCGTTTATTTAACGCTGCTATAACTGAACGCGACCTACAGATAACGTACACAACAATCTGAACGTCGTCTTACCAAGTGAGCCACGCCACTCACAGTGATCTTCTGAATTTTAACTCAAATAGCCAAGCTGATTTTATTTTTGGGGGAGATATATATATATATATATATATATATATATATATATATATATATATTTAATGTACCTAGTTTGCAACGAGAAAATAAAAATCAAACTCGTATTAGTGAGCACATAACCTACAAAATAAAATTTCCGTTATTGAACCAAAAATAGAAATCATGTTATGTTTTCTCTTCCTTTTTATTTTAATTACGATTATTTGTTCGAAATCATTTATATATATATATATATATATATATATATATATATATATATATATATATTGTTCAATTTCAATGTAAATAATTACAAGGGCATATATAGCTAGTTATAACAACATAACCTGAAACTTATTATAGCAAGTCAGCTGTTCAATGAAATCAGCTGATCGTTCCGAATTAATATAAAACAACTTATCTTTTACTATAACATAGCCAGTTATAACAACATAACCTGAAACTTATTATAGCCAATCAGCTGTTCAATAAAATCAGCATATCGTTACGAATTAATATAAAACAACTGATCTTTTACTATAACATTATAACAACATACCTGAAACTTATTATAGCCAATCAGCTGTTCAATGAAATCAGCATATCGTTACGAATTAATATAAAACAACTGATCTTTTACTATAACATTGCCAGTTATAACAACATAACCTGAAACTTATTATAGCCAATCAGCTGTTCAATGAAATCAGCATATCGTTACGAATTAATATAAAACAACTGATCTTTTACTATAACATTGCCAGTTATAACAACATAACCTGAAACTTATTATAGCCAATCAGCTGTCCAATGAAATCAGCATATCGTTACGAATTAATATAAAGCAACTTATCTTTTACTATAACATAGCTAGTTATAACAACATACCTGAACTTATTACAGCCAATCAGCTGTTCAATGAAATCAGCATATCGTTACGAATTAATATAAAACAACTTATCTTTTACTATAACATAGCTAGTTATAACAACATACCTGAACTTATTACAGCCAATCAGCTGTTCAATGAAATCAGCATATCGTTACAAATTAATGTAAAACAACTGATCTTTTACTATAACATCGCCAGTTGTAACAATATAACCTGAAACTTATTACAGCCAATCACCTGTTCAATGAAATCAGCATATCGTTACGAATTAATATAAAACAACCGATCTTTTACTATAACATCGCCAGTTATAACAATATAACCTGAAACTTATTACAGCCAATCAGCTGTTCAATGAAATCAGCATATCGTTACGAATTAATATAAAACAACCGATCTTTTACTATAACATTGCTAGTTATAACAATATAACCTGAAACTTATTATAGCCAATCAGCTGTTCAATGAAATCAGCTGATCGTTCCGAATTAATATAAAACAACTGATCTTTTACTATAACATTGCCAGTTATAACAACATAACCTGAAACTTATTATAGCCAATCAGCTGTTCAATGAAATCAGCATATCGTTACGAATTAATATAAAACAACTTATCTTATACTATAACATTGCCAGTTATAACAACATAACCTGAAACTTATTACAGCCAATCAGCTGTTCAATGAAATCAGCTGATCGTTCCGAATTAATATAAAACAACCGATCTTTTACTATAACATTGCTAGTTATAATAACATAACCTGAAACTTATTATAGCTAATCAGCTGTTCAATGAAATCAACATATCGTTACGAATTAATATAAAACAACCGATCTTTTACTATAACATTGCCAGTTATAACAACATAACCTGAAACTTATTATAGCCAATCAGCTGTTCAATGAAATCAGCATATCGTTACGAATTAATATAAAACAACTGCTCTTTTACTATAACATTGCCAGTTATAACAACATACCTGAAATTTATTATAGCCAATCAGCTGTTCAATGAAATCAGCTGATTGTTCCGAATTAATATAAAACAACCAATCTTTTACTATAACTACCAATATACATTTGTGCACTCGCATCACGCGACGCCCAGCCCTAAAACACGATACATGTTAAAACCACATTACACTTGGAAGACGTTTGTGCCGTTGGAGGGAGAGGAAAAGGATATTCGTCCTACCTTAATACGGTATAAATATTTTCTCTCACTGTAATCTGAATGCGTGGTGAAGTGCAGTTTATATTCACCTAAACCGTTTTACCCCACTTCGTACAGCTGATTGTCACGTTACAGCGAACCAGCTGCGCGCTCACGTAACTACTGTTGCTTGGCGAACGGTTTAAAAACAATGTTTCCTTATTAAAATACTGGTCAAGTAACCTAACCCTATCTCGGGCATTAAACGGATCCAGTTAGACGATGCAAAAGTTGTCCGAATCGAATTCACCGTTCCTGCAGCTCTACATCTACAGTTCCACCGATAGCGACGAGGCTAATTAGGGCTCGGTACACATTTAATTCTTGGACAAGTATTTGAGCAATGCCTCGGTATGCGTGTTGACGAGAGCGCATTAGAATAAAACGGAAACGGACTGGTCGGACAGCTGTTCGATTCCGATGGCATTGGCTACAAACGCCGATAAATCTATTGTGTGGAAGTCCTTCGTCGTAACCGGGCTGTAGGATCTGTTGTAAAGCCTACGTTTCTTTGGTTTTAACATTCGATTTATCGAAATTTAATACTGCATCTTAATATAGCTTAAGAACTTTGTAGTCAAAACGTTCTTTTAATGAAACGTTTTGGTAATGCACGGAAGTGCAGCATTCCTTAACAGCTGATTTTGAAAATCAGCTGTGAATTCTTTACGTTTACCTTTACGGTTAGATTAGAATTATACCTAATCAAATATAAAATAGTTAGTTCGATTTATGCAAAGTTATAATTCTGTTGGTAATGCAGTATCTTTACAAAACAGCTGATTTCGGAGGTCAGCTGTGCATTCTTTACGTTAACTTTAAGGTTACGTTAGGTTAGGACTATCCCTAATCATATGTAAAATCGTTAAGTTCGATTTATGCAACGCTATAAAAACCATTCATTACACGCTTTTCTTTAAATTTTTAGTTAAAAACCATTCATTACACGTTTTTCTTTAAATTTTTAGTTGAAAACTATTCATTACACGTTTTTCTTTAAATTTTTAGTTAAAAACCATTCATTACACGTTTTTCTTTAAATTTTTAGTTAAAAACCATTCATTACACGTTTTTCTTTAAATTTTTAGTTAAAAACCATTCATTACACGTTTTTCTTGAAATTTTTAGTTTAAAACCATTCATTACACGTTTTTCTTGAAATTTTTAGTTTAAAACCATTTATTACACGCTTTTCTTTAAATTTTTAGTTAAAAACCATTTATTCATTACAAGCTTTTTTTAAATTTTTAGTTGAAAACTATTCATTCATTACAAGCTTTTTTAAAATTTTTAGTTGAAAACCATTCATTACACGTTTTTCTTTAAATTTTTAGTTAAAAACCATTAATTACACGTTTTTCTTTAAATTTTTAGTTGAAAACGATTCATTACACGTTTTTCTTGAAATTTTTAGTTTAAAACCATTTATTACACGCTTTTCTTTAAATTTTTTGTTAAAAACCATTCATTCATTACAAGCTTTTTTTAAATTTTTAGTTGAAAACCATTCATTCATTACAAGCTTTTCTTTAAATTTTTAGTTTAAAACCATTTATTACACGCTTTTCTTTAAATTTTTAGTTAAAAACCATTCATTCATTACAAGCTTTTCTTTAAATTTTTAGTTAAAAACCATTCATTACACGTTTTTCTTTAAATTTTTAGTTGGAAACGATTCATTACACGTTTTTCTTTAAATGTTTAGTTGAAAACCTTTCATTACACGCTTTTCTTTAAATTTTTAGTTAAAAACCATTCATAACACGTTTTTCTTTAAATTTTTAGTTAAAAACCATTCATTACACGTTTTTCTTTAAATTTTTAGTTGAAAACCATTCATTCATTACAAGCTTTTCTTTAGATTTTTAGTTAAAAACCGTTCATTACACGTTTTTCTTTAAATTTTTAGTTGAAAACCATTCATTACACGTTATTCCTTAAATTTTTAGTTGAAAATTATTCATTCATTACACGCTTTTTCTTTAAATTGTTAGTTTAAAACCATTCATTACACTCTTTTCTTTAAATTTTTAGTTGAAAACCATTCATTACAGGATTTTCTTTAAATTTTTCGTTGAAAACCATTCATTACACGTTTTCCTTTAAATTTTTAGTTGAAAACCATTCATTCATTACACGTTTTTCTTAAAATTTTTAGTTAATAACATTCATTACACTTTTTTCTTAATTTTTAGTTGAAAACCATTCATTCATTACACGTTTTTCTTTAAATTTTTAGTTGAGAAAAACACTCATTCACGCCTTTCTTTAAATTGTTAATGGAAACCATTCATTACACACTTTTCCTTATATTTTTAATCGCCTATAAGTAAATAGGTTCGTGCAAGTTCCTCGCACAGTTTGTATTACTTTGTATTGCAGCAATTTATGCAAACACCAGTAGCTTAGTAGGCTACAAATGGTACTCACGATGTTGTTCTTCATTATAACAACGATGGCGGATATTTTCAAACACAAAGTAATGTACAACGTTAGCGTGTTGTGTGTTTCCGTAAATTTATTGTCTAATTAACTTTAACTAACGGTCGGTAGGGGTACTTAACTTCACTCCTACCCCACCATTCGAGTCTCCGTACACACATTAAGCTTTAAATATTCTTTAATATCAACAAAAATAATATTAGAGTCTGAAAAATTAAAATACCTCCTTCATTTAAAAAGTTTAATGTTAACCAATATATAAGCTAGTTCGTTACTCGATTAAATCCTTTTCAAAATTTTCTAAAATCTTTTAAAAGATCATAAATTTTTATTACTTAAAAAAATAAATTTCTTCGTCGTACTAAGTATTAAAATCTGCAACTATCAGATTGATGTTTATAATTTGCGTGGACTTTATCACCGATTATTAAGGGGAAATCAAATTTAAACAAAATTAATATAGCATAAAATATGATTTTATTTTAAATATTATACATTTTGAAGCGAAGCTGTTAGCTTTGACGAGAAGCGAACGGAACAATGTAACGAAAATATGAAACGAACAAGCGAACGAATTCCGTCTATTTCTGTCTCTTTTTCTTCCTCCTTTTCGATAACAGTACACCGCCTACTATATGAAAACGTTGTTGCTTTGGTTTCAGTATTATTCTTTAATTGAAGAACACGCGCGCGTTGTAACCGTTTATAATTCGAAATTAATAAATAACTATTGTTAATATTGCTAGTTTTTAACAACATAACCTGAAACGTATTACAGCCAATCAGCTGTTCGATGAAATCAGCTGATCGTTACGACATTAATATAAAACAACTGATCTTTTACTACACAGTAAATAATATCTAAGCTAGGTTCACGTATTTATTTATTTAAACAGAACAATATATTTGTAAACGTACCTACAAACTAATTATATATTCAGCAAAGATATTAACTGAGCTTCGCTTCTGTCGGTAACTGCGCGAGTTCCACACGTGTTATTTTTTACATTTACAATCAGTAAACATTCGCGTTCAGTGATCATTTGAAGGTCCCGGGATTGGATCTTACTATGATGTACCAAAAGCTCATTTTCGAATGAAAATCAACTAATAAAAATACTGTTAATATATTTAACCTCAAATCAAACGGTTGTATTTAAAATGAAATTATTTAATTAATTTTTTTTTGGTAAGGCGAAATACACATTGAGGCTATTGTCGCCTCCCTAAATGTAAGTGTGAGTGTAAAGTGTTAAAGTCGTAAGTGTGTGTGTTAGACTCGGGTACCGCGAGGGACGTCTAAATCCTCTCAATAGGTGCAGTTAGTCCGCACCCTCCTGCGGATTTATTTTTTTGTTATGTAAGAGATTCTAACTAAACAAGTTACAAAATAATTAATGCATTCACTAACATCATATTATTTTTGTAATAATAATATAAACTGTACATTTCAATTAACTTGTTTGACATCATATTTATCACGTAGAACTACAATTAATTATTTACTGGTGACTAATTATGTAAGTATATTTTATGGTTTGAAGTATTACGAGATAGCGTTAGTAATTATATAAATATTTTTGATTCGAACAAACTGATACCAGACACTGATGTCTTTATCTTTAAAATCGTTTCAATGTAAACATAATTTAGCAATATTTGTGTATGACTCTACGAGACCCGGACGCTGTTCGAATGTACGATTGTAGTGGTGGGACAGAAAACACAAAAACTGTTAAAAAAAACTGCTTTTCTATAAACGACAAAAAACTGCTTTTTTAAAACGGAAACAAGCAGTTGGATTTGGACTGGTTTATGTTTTGTTAAACAAGGAACGGACTGTTCTATTCGAACGTTGCCGCAAGCGCTAAAACTGTTTTCCTGCTGTTTGCCTGCTAACTGCTTTTCTTCTACCTGCTTTTATGCTTTTTCCCTTTATTCCAAAGTTGCTTGTTGCTTGTAGTGAAGTAAGAACTGTTTGGTCAATGTCAACGTTTATCTCTATTTTGTTGCGAGTTGTAGTAACAACCTCTCACATTTTGTAGATACAGAGCCTAATTTTATTTAAACATATTTTTTATATTTATTATCAATCTTCAATATTTTTAATCAACTAAAAATATTCTAAATCATTTGCATTTTGGTAAATATGCAAAGGACTATTTAATTTTTAAGTAAAAAAAAAGAATGCTTCTATTAGAAATTCATTGCATTTTGTAAATATAAAATGGCTTACATAATTATTACGTTTTGATAATGTAATTTAATTATTACTACACTTATAAGTATTATTTTTATCCTTTCTAAATGCTTTATACCCAAAAACAATTTAAGGACATGGTGGTAATGGGAATGAAAAAGTAGTCTTAGAAAACTGAACTTATGTGCTTTATGTTTTAGCTGCTAATACAACTTTTGAGTTTCAGTTTTCTAAACCTCTTTTTTTCCAACTGTTTTAAAAAGCAGCTTTTTCCTCAACAGTTTGTTGACGTTTTGTAAAAATAGCAGAAAAACCCACCTCTATACGATTTTTAGGTGAAGAAACTGTTTTTTTGTGTTCTGTTGCTCGAATAACAAACAAACTTCACTGATACGTTCTGAGGGGCTGGAAGAACAGTCCCACAAATTTTTTACTTTTAAATATTGTTCAGTTGTGTGTTAAATATACAGTGTGCGTGTTGAGTGGGGAATAACATATTTCATTAATTTCTTCTGCTGATTCCAACGCTATTAGATTTTATGTTTGATGATTTGTCTTTTAAATGGGGCTCGGTAGTCGAAGTGGCTAAAGCATCGGTCAGTCTACTGCGTCACTCAACTGCGCACCTCAGTTCGAGCCGCAGTTACTCCCGCTTTTCTCTTACCGTTAACACTGATACCTCGTCTACATTAATCTACCTGGCATAAAGTATAGACGTTAAACAAAAAAAAGTTTTTAAATAAAAAAACTAACAAAATCATTACTCATATTCAATGATCGTCCGAGAAACATCGGTATCCATAGCTTCTAAATTACGTTTCCTGCACAGTCTACTTCCGGTACGAATAAAAGAAAGTTCCGATAGTGGAGATGTTTTGTTAAAAGGACTATTAAATTTAATAGTGCCGACAATCACTACGTCCTTAATGAGACTGTTCTTCAGTCCATTAGGGAGGTAGTGGCGGCAATATTTCAGGAATTTTAATTCGAAATTAGAAAATATTCGCCTGGAAGGATTTCCGGCAAAATATTTCGCAGATTGTGAAATGCCGAACCGTTTCTGTGACTAAAGTCAAGACCAATATTCATGTTGCTAGTTACAGTTCACGAACCGTTTCTGTGACTAAAGTCAAGACCAATATTCATGTTGCTAGTTACAGTTCAGTCTTGTTAGGTGAAGAAACTGTTTTTTGTGTTCTTTTGATCGAAAAAAAAACTTCACTGATATGACGTTCTGAGGGGCTGTAAGAACTAATGGTCAGACAGTCCCACCTGACAACCTGAAAACGACAGTTTCTGCGGTTTAAAGGAAACATGCAACATAAGGGGGGTAAATTAACATGTAATTTCACCCAAATCTTTTTCGAATGTAAATTTTTGTTTAGGTAAATTACATTGTTTCATTTTCTCGTTACTAAATACAGGTAAAATATTGTGATCGTTCAAAAATATTTATGACAATTTTGACTGATCTAAACTTATTATGAACATTAAACGCAAAAAACACATTGCTAATGAATATTATTCGTCGCAAAAAACACATTGCTAATGAATATTATTCGTCGCAAAAAACACATTGCTAATGAATATTATTCGTCGCAATAAAAACAAATACTACGATTTTATTCAAACGTCTCCCAGGGGACTCGGCGGTCGACGTGCCTAAAGCACGGGTCAGTCTGCTGCGTCTCTGAACTGCGCATCTTAAGGTTCTTAGTTCCAGCTTTCCCCTAACCGTTAACGCTGATCTTAGTAAAAAAACAAAACTTTCCACGAACAGTTATCTTAATTAAGTAAAAAAGTTTGAGCAGTTTCCGTAATGATTTAAAAAAACCAAAAAATATGTAAGTGTCCTTAAACGGTGGTTGTAACGAATTTGAAAAAAAATAACGCAAATTAGCTATCAGGAGTAGGCTATGTATCTTAAGATACGTAATTTCTCAAAATCGGGTCGACATATTTTGTTCAAATTTTAATCTATAACGTATCTACAATTGTCGGTGCAAAAAATGTAAAATAAAATAACGTCAAGGGTTTACAACAATTATCTGTTTCTCTGCATAATTTACAAACTTGTATTTCTTAAACACTACAAAAAATATTAATACACAATAAATAAATTTACAGCGAAAAGAAAAACGTGGAAAATCCGTATTTTCACTCACAAAATTTTCCGGCTGTACTGACAAGTTTTAAAGACAATCAATGGAATCGTGTGTTCGCGTTGGCTACACTGTAAACAGAATATGCCAAATTTGAAGACTCGGGAATGCGTGTAACCCAAATCATGAGACAGAACTACAAACAGAAGATAAACAGACAAATAACGATTTTATTTGTGACGGAATAAAACCATTATGTAGTTTCTATCGCCTAACCTCTCTCTATCCGACAAAACATTACCATTTGAATCGATTTATTGACTATTCGGCGTATCAATACCCTAATCGTAATTTCATAATACCACTGGTTAAATGAAACATTACAATATTCAACAAATCTGAGGATTTATCAAGGATTTTTTTATTATTATTATTATTTTGGTGTTTAACGTCCGACTATTGTGAACGCTTGGGCTAATGCAGACGATGGGATGATTTATAGCGTATGAAAATGCCAAGCCCTGGCCGGGATTCGAACCTGGGTCCTCGGGGTGAAAGCCCAGTACGCTATCAACTAGGCCACCGAAGCGGCGGATTTTTATGGAATTAATACACGTATGTTTTTAAACAATTCCATTGTGTCGGTTGTAAAATGAAACTTCGATTAACCGGACTCTTATCATCCGGACAGATTTCCTTGAAAGAATTTCTTTATTGTTTTTTTAAATCATCTACTGCAACAGTCGGCTAATGCCCGATTGATAATACCATGCTTTGTCACCAGTCCCGGCAATGTTACAATATCCAAAGTCATTAAGGCTTGAGGGGTGACTCTTGAGATACTCTCCCCCTCTTTAGTTCATTTTTTTAGATCAGGATCAACCGGACTCTCCACCCATCTTTCTTCTCACACTGTCAGTTAAAACAACTCTTCACATTCGAATCGTGTCCTTTCGCTTTGAGTGTAATTATAATACTTATAACTGCCTATGTTACAATGTCTTAGCCGCAAAACATACACCATTATAAGCAGATTAAAAGTTCAAATATTATAAAAAGCGTGCTCGATATTAGCGGCTAAAGTTCAAGTAATTAGATTGTATGCCGCTACGAACGCTGCAAGGTGCATGGACAGGTGATGGAGACGTTTGAGAAAATATACAGTAGAGGTGGGCGTTTCTGCTATTTTTACGAAACGTCAACAAACTGTTTGCTGAGGAAAAAAGCAACTGCTCACTGCTCAGTGCCAAGAAGTGTTCTTAGTAGCAGTGATAGAATTCACAGAGTAGAGAACAGGATAATTGAAGAGCAATCACAACTGGTCACTGCTCAGTGCCAAGAACAGTGTTCTTAGTAGCAGTGATAGAATTCACAGAGTAGAGAACAGGATAATTGAAGAGCAATCACAACTGCTCACTGCTCAGTGCCAAGAACAGTGTTCTTAGTAGCAGTGATAGAATTCACAGAGTAGAGAACAGGATAATTGAAGAACAATCACAACTGCTCACTGCTCAGTGCCAAGAACAGTGTTCTCAGTAGCAGTGATAGAATTCACAGAGTAGAGAACAGGATAATTGAAGAGCAATCACAACTGCTCACTGCTCAGTGCCAAGAACAGTGTTCTCAGTAGCAGTGATAGAATTCACAGAGTAGAGAACAGGATAATTGAAGAGCAATCACAACTGCTCACTGCTCAGTGCCAAGAACAGTGTTCTCAGTAGCAGTGATAGAATTCACAGAGTAGAGAACAGGATAATTGAAGAGCAATCACAACTGCTCACTGCTCAGTGCCAAGAACAGTGTTCTCAGTAGCAGTGATAGCATTCACAGAGTAGAGAACAGGATAATTGAAGAGCAATCACAACGGCTCACTGCTCAGTGCCAAGAACTGTGTTCTCAGTAGCAGTGATAGCATTCACAGAGCAGAGAGCAGGATAATTGAAGAGCAATCACAACTGCTCACTGCTCAGTGCCAAGAACAGTGTTCTCAGTAGCAGTGACAGAATTCACAGAGCAGAGAACAGGATAATTGAAGAGCAATCACAACTGTTCACTGCTCAGTGCCAAGAACAGTGTTCTCAGTAACAGTGACAGAATTCACAGAGCAGAGAACAGGATAATTGAAGAGCAATCACAACTGCTCACTGCTCAGTGCCAAGAACAGTGTTCTCAGTAGCAGTGATAGCATTCACAGAGCAGAGAACAGGATAATTGAAGAGCAATCACAACTGCTCACTGCTCAGTGCCAAGAACAGTGTTCTCAGTAGCAGTGATAGCATTCACAGAGTAGAGAACAGGATAATTGAAGAGCAATCACAACGGCTCACTGCTCAGTGCCAAGAACAGTGTTCTCAGTAGCAGTGATAGCATTCACAGAGTAGAGAACAGGATAATTGAAGAGCAATCACAACTGCTCACTGCTCAGTACCAAGAACAGTGTTCTCAGTAGCAGTGATAGCATTCACAGAGTAGAGAACAGGATAATTGAAGAGCAATCACAACGGCTCACTGCTCAGTGCCAAGAACAGTGTTCTCAGTAGCAGTGATAGCATTCACAGAGTAGAGAACAGGATAATTGAAGAGCAATCACAACGGCTCACTGCTCAGTGCCAAGAACAGTGTTCTCAGTAGCAGTGATAGCATTCACAGAGTAGAGAACAGGATAATTGAAGAGCAATCACAACGGCTCACTGCTCAGTGCCAAGAACAGTGTTCTCAGTAGCAGTGATAGCATTCACAGAGTAGAGAACAGGATAATTGAAGAGCAATCACAACGGCTCACTGCTCAGTGCCAAGAACAGTGTTCTCAGTAGCAGTGATAGCATTCACAGAGTAGAGAACAGGATAATTGAAGAGCAATCACAACTGCTCACTGCTCAGTACCAAGAACAGTGTTCTCAGTAGCAGTGATAGCATTCACAGAGTAGAGAACAGGATAATTGAAGAGCAATCACAACGGCTCACTGCTCAGTGCCAAGAACAGTGTTCTCAGTAGCAGTGATAGCATTCACAGAGTAGAGAACAGGATAATTGAAGAGCAATCACAACTGCTCACTGCTCAGTACCAAGAAGAGTGTTCTCAGTAGCAGTGATAGCATTCACAGAGTAGAGAACAGGATAATTGAAGAGCAATCACAACGGCTCACTGCTCAGTGCCAAGAACAGTGTTCTCAGTAGCAGTGATAGCATTCACAGAGTAGAGAACAGGATAATTGAAGAGCAATCACAACGGCTCACTGCTCAGTGCCAAGAACAGTGTTCTCAGTAGCAGTGATAGCATTCACAGAGTAGAGAACAGGATAATTGAAGAGCAATCACAACGGCTCACTGCTCAGTGCCAAGAACAGTGTTCTCAGTAGCAGTGATAGCATTCACAGAGTAGAGAACAGGATAATTGAAGAGCAATCACAACTGCTCACTGCTCAGTACCAAGAACAGTGTTCTCAGTAGCAGTGATAGCATTCACAGAGTAGAGAACAGGATAATTGAAGAGCAATCACAACTGCTCACTGCTCAGTGCCAAGAACAGTGTTCTCTGTAGCAGTGATAGCATTCACAATGCAGGGAGTAGTATAGTTGAAGAGCAACCACAACTGGTCACTGATCAGTGCCAAGAAGTGTTCTCAGTAGAAGTGCCTTCACTTATAATCAGTGATTATAATTCACTGCCTCACTTATAATCAGTATTTCTTCGCATCCGAAAGAACCAAATCCCTTGTTTGTACGACGTGGGTCAACATAAGACCAAATACAAACTTTATTAAACACAACCGGCTGCCAAACTTGATCCAACAAATTTTATTACCAACTGGTAACAGAAGTTAAGTTTCACGATGTACAACGAGAACCACTTCACACAACTTTTATTGCACCTTACACATTTCCGTAAAGTGTTACAAAAAAAGCCTTTGTTACAAGTATTTCTGACATTATGCAACGTTTTATTTTAACTGTTAAACTTGTATCATTCAGAAGTAATAAAACCTTGTTCGTACAAGATTTACACTCGAAGTTGAAATTAATTAACAGACAAGAGAAAAACTTGTTAGGCGTTAAGCCGACAGTAAGTGGCGGAGTTCAAAATGAAATCATAGTCCTTGTTTGGTTCCACGAGTGTCAGATAAAACATCAATTTAATTGGTTCGAGTGATTTATTTTCGCGTTTTTTCCAATAGGCGATGTTAAACAAAGTATTGAAGTGATTACATCATCTGGCTTGGAAATGTGAGACTAACAGTGTACGCATATTTTAAACATCTACGTTCAGTGTGCAATATACTTTCTACATTATCTATAAAATCTCTCTATAGTGGCAAAGAAACCTGTTTTCGCCGCTGTAAAGAGATTTACGCTAGAGAGAGTTCAACCGAAACGTGTATGAAATGTGTTTTTATCTGTAAAAAGTGTTATACACTACTTTTAGTTTGTAGTATTGATTGTAAAGGTTACTGAATTAAAACTAAATGACGTACAGTATTTAAAAAAACAATATTTATTATATAATACTGTATGAATAAAATACTGTAATTGTTAGAAAAGGTTTGGTTTTTTCTGCCCCACCACTAATATACAGTACTTTAACTATAACTGAACACACTGCCGCAAGATGCCACCAGCTGCGAGCGTTCCCATACCTATCCCAAGGATTATCATTACAGTACGTTTATATTCACAAAGACTATACATATGTTGTTTGTTTTTTAGTAATTTCGATTGTAAAGGTTATCGAAATAAAACTAAACGACGTACAGTATTTAAAAAAAGAATATTTATTAAATATTACTGTATGAATAAAATACTGTAATTGTTAGAAAAAGGCAATATTTTGCAGAAACTACCGCAGAACCGCCTTGTCATTTTGAAGCTATTCGCTTCACTATAATAGGCCTTCGTTATATTTTTACTTTTCAATATCACGCCAGCTAAATTAAAATTACGACAAATTGTTTTCTTTAATTCACGCTGCACGCTGGGAGGATTTAGACGTCCCTCGCTGTACCCGAGTCTAACACACTTACACTGGCAAGTCCACTTACGACTTTAAAGTTTTACTCTCACACTTACATTTAGGGAAGTGATAATAGCCTCAATGTAACACCTTAAAATAACAAAACAAAATAAAATTCACGCAGAACTATCCTTTACATCGATCAAATTTTCTGTTTAGCAAGAAGTGTGCACGTGTTTCGCCGCTATAGAGAGATTCCTGAAAGTTTGTTGGCCTTAATAGAGAGAAAGCTACAGCACGTATTTGTACTATAGGAATAAGAACGGCCTAAACATCTTTCGTTGTTTACAGAGGTTTTCAAAAAAAAGATTGGCTATAGAGAGATTTTACTGTATTACGTTTTTTTTGTGTTTAACGTCCGACTATTAGGCTAATGCAGACGATGGGATGATTTATAGCGTATGAAAATGAAAAGCCCTGGCCGGGAATCAAACCCGGGTCCTCGGGGTGAACGCCCAGTACGCTATCAACTAGGCCACCGAAGAGGCTTTACTTTTGTTAGTAGGCCTATATATATTTTTTTTTTTATATCATAATTTTCCTTTTACTTAAAATTGTCTACATTCCCTTAAATAATTCAGTGTGCTTAAAATCTGAGCAAGTCAAAGACGATTTTGAGAAATCGAGTCGCTTATATTTTCGTTATTGTCACAACACGCAAACTATTACCGACTTTTCCGGCACGAATCCAGAAGAAAATTCCCGAAATATAAACTTTTCAACATCCATCGAAAATGGATTGAAATTGGAAAAAACGTAGTAATTATGGGGCGTCATTTACCCTTAAATTTGTGGTCCGGAAGCCGTCTGGTGAAGGGATAAAAATCTGTATTAGTGGCAACAATTAGATAAGACAAATTTGTTCAAAATTTTCCTCCGTGTATAATTGTGACTGTATAAGTCTGGAAGTAAAAGCAAATCACGGTTTAGATAAAAAAAGGCGGAAATTGCTGAAGTCATTATTAGCTTGTTGATTTTATCTGTGATCTGTAAAACTGGTCGATTAAAAGCTTCATTTCATCGAAATGTAAAACAAATGTTTAGATATAACTCAACGAATATAAAAAATAATAAATCCAACAAAAACAAAAAATGGCGAAAATTGCTGAAGTCATTATTAATTTGTTGATTTATTTGTGATCTGAAAAACTGGTCGATTAAAAGCTTAATTTCATCGAAATGTAAAACAAATGTTTAGATACATCTCACCGAATATAAAAAAGAATAAATCCAACAAAAACAAAAAATGGTGAAAATTGCTGAAGTCATTATTAACTTGTTGATTTTATTTGTGATCTGAAAAACGGGTCGATTAAAAGCTTAATTTCATCGAAATGCAAAACAAATGTTTAGATATAACTCACCGAATATAAAAAAGGATAAATCCAACCAAAACAAAAAATGGTGAAAATTGCTGAAGCCATTATTAACTTGTTGATTTATTTGTGATCTGAAAAACTGGTCGATTAAAAGCTTAATTTCATCGAAATGTAAAACAAATGTTTAGATACAACTCACCGAATATAAAAAAGAATAAATCCAACAAAAACAAAAAATGGCGAAAATTGCTGAAGTCATTATTAACTTGTTGATTTTATTTGTGATCTGAAAAACTGGTCGATTAAAAGCTTAATTTCCTCGAAATGTAAAACAAATGTTTAGATACAACTCACCGAATATAAAGAAGAATAAATCCAACAAAAACAAAAAATGGTGAAAATTGCTGAAGTCATTATTAACTTGTTGATTTATTTGTGATCTGAAAAACTGGTCGATTAAAAGCTTAATTACATCGAAATGTAAAACAAATTTTTAGATACAACTCACCGAATATAAAGAAGAATAAATCCAACAAAAACAAAAAATGGCGAAAATTGCTTAAGTCATTATTATCTTGATTTTATTTGTGATCTGAAAAAAACTGGTCGATTAAAAGCTTAATTTCCTCGAAATGTAAAACAAATGTTTAGATACAACTCACCGAATATAAAGAAGAATAAATCCAACAAAAACAAAAAATGGCGAAAATTGCTGAAGTCATTATTAACTTGTTAATTTTATTTGTGGTCTGAAAAACTGGTCGATTAAAAGCTTAATTTCATCGAAATGTAAAACAAATGTTTAGATACAACTCACCGAATATAAAAAAGAATAAATCCAACAAAAACAAAAAATGGCGAAAATTGCTGAAGTCATTATTAACTTGTTGATTTTATTTGTGATCTGAAAAAAACTGGTCGATTAAATGCTTAACTTCATCGAAATGTAAAACAAATGTTTAGATATAACTCACCGAATATAAAAAAGAATAAATCCAACAAAAACAAAAAAAAGGCGAAAATTGCTGAAGCCATTATTATCTTGATTTTATTTGTGATCTGAAAAAAACTGGTCGATTAAAAGCTTAATTTCATCGAAATGTAAAACAAATTTTTAAATACAACTCACCGAATATAAAAAAGAATTAATCCAACAAAAACAAAAAATGGCGAAAATTGCTGAAGTCATTATTAACTTGTTGATTTATTTGTGATCTGAAAAACTGGTCGATTAAAAGCTTAATTTCATCGAAATGTAAAACAAATTTTTAAATACAACTCACCGAATATAAAAAAGAATAAATCCAACAAAAACAAAAAATGGCGAAAATTGCTGAAGTCATTATTATCTTGATTTTATTTGTGATCTGAAAAACTGGTCGATTAAAAGCTTAATTTCATCGAAATGTAAAACAAATTTTTAGATACAACAAAAAAGAATAAATCCAACAAAACATTTTTCGGGCGATCGCCATACCTTCAGTTACCTTTCTACAAGAAAGTAATTTGCTAATAATTTTTTTCTCAGTGACAAACGTATTTTAGAAGACAAGTCAGACGCCAATATCGACGCCTAAACTGCCGCTATTGTCTGCAATTTAGGAAGCAGGTGTATAAATTGTTTGCTTTGTTTTAATGTGCGCGAAATATTTCCCTTTAAGTATTCCAGTAAAGTGTTTAACGGGCTGTTAAACATATAACCGCACTTAACCCTCGCGATCTTAAAGTTTTTACTATCTCCCTCCTCCCCGGCAAATATAACACGAAGATTTTATACTGTTACCCACTTATAACAATGTGGATGCTTTAAACCTTTCGCTTAGGGTAACGGTCAGATTTTTACTGTTGTTTTTACAGCATTATAATTTTCGCTGCTGAAATATATTAAAATATTTT
>CM040183.1:7333092-7433092 GCA_022606455.1 Callitettix versicolor
TTGATACTGTTCCAGCCGGAAAACATTCATGATTGTGAGACGTATGATTTTACTTTATTTGCCCGTCCACTTTGTGCAGCCTTTGGGAATTCCTAAATTAGTAAACGGATTAACATTTGTAATAACAGTTGTATCGTTTAAAATTTAAAGTGCCGCTATACGCTTGTTTAAAGTAACTGACATATGCAGCTGCTTTCAACTACACTTAAATACGAGGTGTGTTCAGAAAGTAACGAGAATTTTAATTTTTTTAACAAAATATTTATTTATCCTTCTACATTGATGTTGTCGCCTTCAAAATAGTCCCCATTGGAGATTATGCACTTGTGCCAGCGCTTCTTCCAATCCTCGAAACACTTCTCAAACTCGATCTTTGAATCAATCTCGATTCTTTCAGCGATGCGCTTTTCATGTCATCTACGGCTGTAAAACGATGGCCCTTTAAGGTTCTCTTTATTTTTGGAAATAGGAAAAAGTCACACGGAGCCATGTCTGGCGAATATGGAAGCTAGGGCATCGTTACAGTAATATTTTTGGTCAAAAATGCACGAACAAGCAATGAAGTGTGAGCTGGTGCATTATCGTGGTGCAAAAGCCATGAATTGTTTTTCCACAGATCCGGGCTTTTTTCGGATTGCTTCACGCAAACGGCTTAAACTTGTAGGTAGTACTCCTTATTGACCGTTTCACCTGGTGGCAGGAATTAATGATGCACTATGCCATTAATATCGAATAACCTTTACGTTCGACCGCACTTGTCGAGCCTTTTTCGGTCTTGGTGAGCCAGAATGTCTCCACTGGGATGATTGGGCCTTAGTTTCGACGTCATATCTTTAAACCCATGTTTCGTCACCTGTTATAATATGTTTCATTAATTCTGCATCGTCGTTGACTTCATTTGGTAACTCCTGAGCAACTTCCATTCGCCGCTGGTTTTGTTCAAAATTCAAAAATTTTGGAACGAATTTTGCTACCACGCGTTTCATACACAAAATACTGGCAACAATGTCATGATATGATACCATCGATATGCCGAAATCATCAGCGACCTCTCTAATTTTGATTCGGCGATTGTTCCTAACCATTTCTTTCACTTTTTCCACGTTTTCTGATGTGCTGGGGCGTCCAGGGCGTTCGTCATTTTCAACGTCTTCACGGCCTTCTTGGAAACGCTTATACCACTCGTAAACTCTTGCTTTACTCAAAGCAGACTCACCATAGGCCTTTGTGAACATTTCACACACTTTGTTACACTTTATTCCATTTTTTACGCAAAATTTCATAGTAATTCTTTGATCAATTTTTTTTAACAAACGAAAATCGCCGAGCTCATAAAAACACGTCTAACCTTAGTGGCTGTCACAGACGAAGTCAACAAATGAAAACAGCTGAAAGTTTTATCATACTTCAAGGTTATGTATACCAACATAATAAGAAAAATGTTTGACAATCGGACTCTCCAATCCTGCGAAATTTAAAAATTCTCGTTACTGAACACACCTCGTATATTTTTAGAGGTAATGTTTTACAATCGATAAGAGTGCATATTGTTTTAGTGTTAATATTATCAATTCTGTTAAACTTTAGTTTTAAATAACCATTAATTTTTATGCAAAACATACTTTCTGATTATTTTACATGAAATCAGGCCTAACAATAGGCCTGCTCAATAAAAAACAAAACACATAACCTCAAAACAATTCCTGAAAACAGCTGTTCGTCGGACGGCCATCTTACCAGCCATTAAACAGTTGTTGAATTTAACAAAGCTTAAAAACAGCCTATGTAAAGGTTTGTTAAAAATTGTCTTGCAACAGAGAAAACATTTAAAACTTTAAATTTTACCCGACTAGTCTAAACGAACGTTCTTGTAACGGGTAGTACATTTTGTTCACTATAGTTCTTCAGCCCTTGTTACACAGCGTTGTTTATACTGTAAGCAATGTTTTACATGCAAATGTAAACAGAACCCATTCACTAGAAGTCCAATACGTTAACGCCATTTAAATAAATAAACAAAAACCTACCGATTTATTTTTATTTTTATTGCGGCGACGTCAGCTTGTTTTTTCACCGAAAGCAACTAATTTCTTCAGGCACCGTTATCTCGCCTCCCGATCGGCGACCTTCCTCCTTTCGGTCTACTCAACAATCGAGGTTTCTTGTTTTATTGTTTTCTTTACGTTCACACTATTCTGTTATCCGCTCCGTCAATCACTCGGCACTCGGGATCGGCGTCTAACTAGGTTGTCAAAGTCCACGGATTTCTTGTAAACCGACAAAAATACATTTACAGCACATTATAGTGACTCATTAAAATTAGATAAACCGTGTTCTTGTCATATTTAAATATAGACAGGCATATACTTCGTATTTTGGAAAGGATTCGCGTTACTTATTTCTTTTGGGGGGTTAGGCCCACACTGCAGCACATTCAGTCGTTAGTGGGGTCTCATCTTCTTGGCGCTTTGTTCCTCCCAATACTAGTGGTGAGGCAGAAAACACCACTGTTAAAAAAAACTGCTTTTCTATAAACGAAAAACTGCTTTTTCAAACGGAAAGAAGCAGTTTGATTTGGACTGGTTTATGATTTCTTAAACAAGGAACGAACTGTTCTATTCGAACGTTGCCGCAAGCGCTAAAACTGTTTTCCTGCTAACTGCTTTTCTCCTACCTGCTTTTATGCTTTTTCCCTTTATTCCAAAGTTGCTTGTTGCTTTTAGTGAAGCAATGTCAACGTTTATCTCTATTTTGTTGCGAGTTGTAGTAACAACATCTCACATTTTGTAGATAAGAGCCTAATTTTATTTAAACATATTTTTTATAAATTATCAATATTTTTAAATCAACTAAAAATATTCTAAATCGTTTGCATTTCGGTAAATATGCAAAGGACTATTTAATTTGTAAGTAAAAAAAGAATGCTTCTATTAGAAATTCATTGCATTTTGTACATAAAATGGCTTACATAATTATTACGTTTTGAGAATGTAATTTAATTATTACTACACTTGTAAGGATTATTTTTATCCTTTCTAAATGCTTTATACCCAAAAACAGTTAAGGATATGGTGACAGTGGGAATGAAAAAGTAGTCTTAGAAAACCGAACGTTTGTGCTTATGTGGCCTATTGGATAGCGTACTAGGCTTTCACCCCGAGGACCCGGGTTCGATTCCTGGCCAGGGCTTGGCATTTTCATACACTATAAAGCATCCCGTCGACTGCATTACCCCAAGTGTGCACAATAGTCGGACGTTAAAAAAAAAATTAAGAAAGTATTCAATAATTATATGTTTTAGCAGTTTTCAAGACTCTTTTCAATTTTAAATGAAAAATTACATGTAAATCGTCAAATTTCGTTCACGTTATTTCTGCGAAATCTCCGACTTTCCATATTGTCGAAATATTTCGACTTTTCAATATTCAATAAGACTTTGAATACGTTTATATATTTGAACACGTGGCCTACTCGGAAACGATCACTGAATGAATATGACGAACTGCCTGAAAATCGAAACGTGACGTTGAATGTTAATAATAACGATACAAATCACAGCCCGTTGCAATTAAAGACGATGATATCAAGGTCGCAGGGTCACGATATCGCGCTCTTTCGCTTCGCTTGCTTTTCACCATCAGTGCAATTCCATTTAAATTAATGTTAAGTGATTACTTTATCAAGCCAACACCAAATCAAGCTAGCGAACAAATTGAACGGTTTTTTGCACTGATTTTTTCTATATCTTCTTAACGTTTTTTTAAGCGAATACAAATTCCAATCGAAGAGAGAAAATAATAATACAGTATAGGTTAAACTAAACATATAGGCCCATTAACTATTCATTTTGTAACACGGATAAAACTCTGTTATTTTCTTTTCATTATTGCAACATAGCCACCGGACCACATATTTAAGTAATTAGGATTATGACGTATTCCCGTCAGTGGTCTATCTAATCACCTCGTAAAGGCAACGCGGTTTCGAAACTCTATTGTTCCATCTTCAGGCCGTGATACAAAAGTGTTAAATCCCTCTGTCGAGGTCGTCACAAAGTCAAACAAAATATTAAAAACATACTTCACAAACACTGAGCACAATTACACGATTAAAATACATACGACGAAATTTGGTGTGGCCAAACGATACGTGCGACTCGTACGAGGTGTGTTCAGAAAGTAACGAGAATTTTTTAATTTCGCAGGCTTGGAGAGTCCGATTGTCAAACATTTTTTTTATTATGTTGGTATACATGCCCTTGAAGTATGATAAAACTTTCAGCTGTTTTCATTGTTGACTTTGTCTGTGACAGCCACTAAGGTTAGAAGTGTTTTTATGAGCGCGGCGATTTTCGTTTGTTAAAAGAAATGGATCAAAGCATGTGTATGAAATTGTGCGTAAAAAATGGAATAAAGTGTGTGAAATGTTAACAAAGGCCTATGGTGAGTCTGCTATGAGTAAAGCAAGAGTTTGCGAGTGGTATAAGCGTTTCCAAGAAGGCCGTGAAGACGTTGAAAATGACGAACGCCTTGGGCGCCCCAGCACATCAACAACCGATGAAAACGTGGAAGTAATGATTATGAACAATCGCCGATTCACAATTGGAGAGGTCGCTGATGATGTTGGCTTATCGAATGGATCATGTCATGACATTGTTTGCAATGTTTTGTGTATGAAACGTGTGGCAGTAAAATTCGTTCCAAAATTGTTGAATTTTGAACAAAAACAGCGGCGAATGGAATTTGCTCAGGAGTCACTAATTGAAGTCAACGACGATGCAGAATTACTGAAACGTATTATAACAGGTGACGAAACATGGGTTTACGGATATGACGTCGAAACTAAGGCTCAATCATCCCAGTGGAGGCATTCTGGCTCGCCAAGACCGAAAAAGGCTCGACAAATGCAGTCGAACGTGAAGGTTATGCTCACTGTGTTCTTCGATATTAATGGCATAGTGCATTATGAATTCCTGCCACCAGGTGAAACGGTCAATAAGTACTACCTGCAAGTTCAACGCCGTTTGCGTGAAGCAATCCTAAAAAAATGCCCGGATCTGTGGAAAAACAATTCATAGCTTTTGCACAACGATAATACATCAGCTCTCACTTCATCGCTTGTTGATGAATTTTTGGCCAAAAACAGTACTGTAACGATGCCCCAGCCTCGACATTCGGCAGACATGGCTCCGTGTGACTTTTTCCTATTTCCAAAAATAAAGAGAACCTTAAAGTGCCGTCGTTTTACAGCCGTAGATGACATTAAAAGCGCATCGCTGAAAGAACTAAAGGCTATCTCAAAGATCGAAGCGCTGGCATAAGTGCATAATCTCCAATGGGGACTATTTTTAAGGCGACATCAATGTAGAAGAATAAATAAATATTTTTTTCAAAAAATTAAAATTCTCGTTACTTTCTGAACACACCTCGTATGTCGTTACATTCCGGACTGCCTAATGTTATTTTCTATTAGCCTAATAGGCTCTAAATATGCACTGAGATTCTCAGGAAGTTTTCATAGTAGCGGAACAATTTTCAACAGTTTTCCTGAGTTGTTAGAAAGCCTACTTTTTAGATTTATATGCGTCACATCTATAAAACCCTTTTAGAAGTAGAGTAAGCCTGCAAAAAAAAACATCTATAATCAACAAATATTTTACTGTCACTCTACAAGCTTACGAATTATAAAGACAACAATCACTTTCATTCTTTAACACGGCTAAAATTGTGTTTTAATATGTTATTTTCTATTGGTACAATTGGCCCCAATACAAGATGCACTTAGATTATCAGTTAGTTTTTATAATAGCAAACGATTTTTAATGGTCTTACTGAGTCATTAGAATTCTACTGTTATATTTACGTGCATGCCACATCTAGGCCTACATAGGCCCAAACCTGGCAGACTGCAGCCTAGCCTGGTACAAGTAGCCTAGCCTATAAGAAACATACATGTTCAACAAATATTTTGCTTTGCTCTCATTCTACAGGCCTATGAAGTATAAAGAAAACAATATTCACTTTTCACTCTGTAACACGGCTAAAACTGTATTTCAAAAAAAGGGAATGTTATTTTTTTTGCCTAATACAAGATGCACTTAGATATTCCCGATTTTTAATGGTTTTTCTGAATCATTAGAACTCTACTTTTTATATTTATGTGTGTCACATCTATAGGCCTATAAAATGGTTTTAAAATAACCAACGTGTAGGTTATCTATTATGACTTAGTTTCTTTCATACTTAAAAACGGTCATTAAATAATCAACGAGTAGGCTATCATATGCGTCGGTTCGTCTCTTACAAAAGCGGAATGGTTACAAAATAACCAACGGTTACGATAGGCTATTTATACCGTGCTTCTATCCTATTCATACAAGCAATTTTTCCCATCATGCTCAATACAATTGCAGGTGTACCAACTGTGACAGTGAAAAAAGTGGTACATTTTGGGAAAAGTATTATTGTTATAAAAATGCAGCCGTCTCGGTGGCCTAGTTGATAGCGTACTGGGCTTTCACCCCGAGGACCCGGGTTCGATTCCCGGCCAGGGCTAGGCATTTTCATACGCTATAAATCATCCCATCGTCTGCATTAGCCCAAGTGTGCACAATAGTCGGACGTTAAACACAAAAAAAAAAAATCAATACGTTTTAATAAAATTAAGGAGTAAACGATTAGACTGAAGTATTTTAACTGTTTTTTTCCGTTCATCGTTCACTTTTAAATTTCAAATGTTTATAAGATATTGAAACTATTATTTTACGGATGTCGGTCAGCTGTTTACAAAGTCAAATTAGTATACATTACCTAAATGATTGTTAAAGTTAGCCGTTCCGTTTCTTAGGCATATACCGACAATTTTATAACTTAGGCGTTAGCTATTAGGCCTACATAACCCAAGATAACTGGGCCAGTTTATCTTTTAGTCAAAATGTTTATTTTTTTAATTTATTTTCTATTTTATGACGAGAGTATGAAGTGTTGAAGTTGTAAGTGTATGTTATACTCGAGTACCGCGAGGGACGTTTAAATCCTCTCAATAGGTGCAGCTAGTCTACACCTCCCGCTGAAGTTAAGCACGCAAAATATTCTGTCAAGATGGTTTTTTCACCGATATTTATTAAACTAGGCTTACCCTTCGTAAAGTATTATTTTACTTATTTTACTCTTCCTCCTTACAACGTCAAACATTTTAATTTCTTTTTATATTCTTCTTCTTTTCTGCTAGGATTATTATCACTGTGCTCAGTATAACGATCTGCCTTCCCTAGCTTCGTCAATTCTACTTTCGTTGATGCGTTTCGGAGAACCTCCATCTTTTAAAACTATATCCATACTCTATATATAGATTCTCTCTCTCTCTCTCTCTCTCTCTCTCTATATATATATATATATATATATATATATTCTCTCTCTCTCTCTCTCTATATATATATATATATATATATGCCGAGAGAGATAGATAGATAGAGAGAGAGAGAGAGAGAGAGAGAGAGAGAGAGAGAGAGAGAGAGAGAGAGAGAGAGAGAGAGAGAGAGAGAGAGAGAGAGAGAGAGAGAGAGAGAGAGAGAGAGAGAGAGAGAGAGAGAGAGAGAGAGAGAGAGAGAGAGAGAGAGAGAGAGAGAGAGAGAGAGAGAGAGAGAGAGAGAGAGAGAGAGAGTGTATTGTGTAGATATATATATATATATATATATATATATATATATATATATATAGAGAGAGAGAGAGAGAGAGAGAGAGAGAGTGTATTGTATATATATATATATATATATATATAGAGAGAGAGAGAGAGAGAGAGAGAGAGAGAGAGAGAGAGAGAGAGAGAGAGAGAGAGAGAGAGAGAGAGAGAGAGAGAGAGAGAGAGAGAGTATTGTGCATATATATATATATATATATATATATATATATATATATATATATATATAGAGAGAGAGAGAGAGAGAGAGAGAGAGAATAGAGTATAGATATAATTTTTGAAGATGGAAGTTCTCGAAACGCGTCAACGAAAGTAGAATTGACGAAGCTAGGGAAGGCAGATAGTTATACTGAACACAGTTAAATATTTTACTTTCTTTGTTCCATGTCTGTAAACACAAAATAGTTTTGTAAATAATTAAGAGATTAATTTACCTTCTAAGCACACACTTTATTTATACACAAAGTGTTCAAAGAATTTTCCTTAAACCGTTTTTGAGTTTCTTTTGACGTAAATCGGTTCCAAGTGCGCAAACGATTACGTCAAATAGTCACAGCGTCCGGACGATTATTCTGCGTCCCTTTAATAGCGCCGCCATTCAGCGTCAACTGGTGGAATTCGAGAGGTGTTAAAAACGATTATTCCGCCGTTGACACAAGACCTGGCAGTCGGAGAACGGGATGAAGGCGCCAAGCAGTGGGCCCGACTCGAAGACAGGTCAATGAAAGATGAATGGGCGCTGCGAGGATGTTCACACTTTTTATACTCGGACCAAAAGGTTTGGAACCCGTCCTGGACGCGAGATAAAATCACGGTCTTGAGGCTTGACACTATAATTTATAACAGTACAGGCCTATTAACGCACTACACCGCGCTGTCTGCGGTCAGTATTCCGGTATCGTCTCTGCTGCGCGGCGGTCCATTTACCATCTACTCTTTCTTAAGATTTTAGCCGGTCTTAGCAACTGTGACAATATTACAGAAGCACTGCACAAATTTTCTTACACAAAATATATTATTCAATTTTAAGAGTAGCGTCTCCCGTTTAGAGAATGCGGGAAAACCGAAAGAAAACAGAGAAAATCTAAGGACTCGTCAGATTATTCTAGAAATTTGAAACAAAAAGAAAGTGTGGTTCTAATTTCGGAATCTGTTAATAGGCCTAATTCAAAAACTTCCTATTTCTAGTTCTGTAAAGACTTGAATATCAGGTAAATAACAGAAATTATGAGCCGCCTTGGTGGCCTAGTTGATAGCGTACTAGGCTTTCACCCCAAGGATCCGGGTTCGATTCCCGGCCAGGGCTTGGCATTTTCATACGCTATAAATCATTCCATCGTCTGCATTAGCCCAAGTGTGCACAATAGTCTGACGTAAAAAAAAAAAAACCAGAAATTATGTTTTAAAATTTTTCTATTACCAATTTTTCAAGAACCTCCGGGCTGGGTTTTTCGAGTAGATAGCGATTTCTATTTTAAGAGCAGCTTGGGCCCTATTTTTAGCTACAAAATAAAAGACATCCTTTCTGTTTGAACGACCATCGGTTGCGTAGGCTATTAGCAGAAGAGATCATTTAAAAAGAAGTATTTTTAAGGACTTTTATATGGGAAACGTATGTGGATTTATCCAAATATCCGGACAGTAGCAAAATAGAGTTGAGTACAGAAAGATTGTACTAAAACTGTTTTTAGAAAACACTATTTTAGGCACAAAATTCAACACTCCGTAGTTTTTATAAATAATTAAATTTCGGTTTAAAAGAAAATCATACATAAAAATAGTTTGCAAGTTAAGAGGAGAGTTGGTAATGTAAATTTTAGAGTAAAAAGGATTAAGGAGGCGTATATATGTTCAATATGCAATAAGTTAAAATCAGTGAATACTTATCAATATTTGGCGGTTTGTCCGGCGTTACAAGAGTTTAGAGTAAAATGGTTTGGTTCTGAAATAAGAAAGAGTGTATCGAGTGTTTATGTGGGAAGAATTGGGACAAAATTGTTTGGTTATCATATGGCAGCCTATAAATATAGAAAATGTTTAGTTGTATATAATTATTAATGGATGAGTTATTGTATTGATTATTAATTTTGAATGGTTAATGAATTGTATTTTGAGAATATTAAAGTAGGGAACACTGTACAGCTGGATAGCATCTATGTAACTGTGTTTTTCTGTATGTAATTAACAAATGTATTTATGGATTTTGTAGTAAATAAACTCATTAATAATGATAATAAAATAATACTTAAGACATCCTGGTAACAAGGAGCCTACTTGTTTTATTCTATATAATCTCAAAATCGAACTTTTGTACAATCACAAAAACAATGACTTATATACGTAACCTACAATTAATACAAATTTTAAATTATTATTATTTATGATTTAATTTAAATCATTTTTATTTTTATCAACTGCCGCCTCGGTGGCCTAGTTGATAGCGTACTACGCTTTTACCCCGAGGACCCGGGTTCGATTCCCGGCCAGGGCTTGGCGTTTTCATACGCTATAAATCATCCCATTGTCTGCATTAGCCCAAGTGTGCACAAAAACAAGTCGGACGTTAAACACAACAAAAAAAAATAAAATAAAAAAAAAATTACAAGATAATTTTTGGGATGGATTGTTGATACAAGAAGCTACGACTGACTGGATTAGATTATATACTAGAAGAAGGGATTATAAAACCCAAGGCACTGAGATTGTTCGACCTATTGTGTAACTAAACCTCTTAGATTGGTGTTATTGGATGTTCCAACAATCCAATCCATCTTGCTGGAGATTCATAAGGTCCTGGAAACCAAAACCCGTAGCCTCCAGCTAGCAATAGCCTCACAATCATAAATTACATATTCGCAGTTTCCTCCGTGGTACATACCTATCCTGTCCCCATGTGCACCCTTGCACAACGTTTAATAATGAGCCCCATTATTTCCTGAGTTGTGCTCTGCCCAAGATGTCTGCCGTCCCTTTAAATCCTCCATGAACCTTATCCACGAAACACTTGCCACGAGAATCCCATCTTGCCTGGTGTTGTTTGTTAATCGACCGATTTATAACTCAGATACAGATCCCAGTCCAGCCAGTCGGTCTGTCTACTCATTACCTTCAACTCCCAGAACCCAGTAGAGTAACTCGGTTTCCCAGACGGAGCATTCTTCCAACACTACCTAACTACGATTATAGCCAATGAAAGATTTTTTTTGTGTTTAACGTCCCACTATTGTGCACGCTTGGGCTAATGCAGACGATGAGATGGTTTATAGCGTATGAAAATGCCAAGCCCTCGCCGGGAATCGAAACCGGGTCCTCGGGGTGAAGCCCAGTACGCTATCAACTAGGCCACCGAGGCGGCTTAACCTCAAAATTGATACTGCACGAAAGTAACGTGTTTTTAATTGCTAAAACGATAAAAAGACCTTTATAAAAAATATTCTAGGAACTGACACAGTTATTGGGGGAAAACTTATTGAAAAGATTCAATTAACAACATTTTTACAGCAAGAACGAAAAAAAGTAATAAGTATTAAGTAATGCCTATTGGAATGTGATAACGCGCATGGGCAGTTTCGTGCACTGTAAACATCAGTGACGTCACAATAAAGTTCCTTAAAAAGCAGTCTAAAATCGTAAGTAATTTTTAAAAAAATATATTTTCCGCTGGATAATAAGGTGAATAATAAAAGAACAAATTCTTCAAAAGTCACTATTTGGAAAAAAACAATACACTGCACAAATACCGGCAATTTTTGCCAGCTGTTTTAATACAGACGCGTGTTGATGATACAATGTTGTCCGTCGTTGGACAATTACCGCGGCAGTGAGCGAAGCGAAGCCATTTTTTTTTTTTTTTTTTTTTTTTAACGTCCGACTATTGTGCACGCAGACGATGGGATGGTTTATAGCGTATGAAAATACCAAGCCCTGGCCGGGAATCGAACCCGAGTCCTCGGGGTGAAAACCCAGTACGTTATCAACTAGGCCACCGAGGCGGCTAGTCAATGAAAAATATTATTTGGATAAACTACAACGGTTTTATAAGTAATTACAATAACTACGGTCCAACTCGAAACGAAGTCTGTACCGTTTATCGGACATGTAGAAGATTTTATGTCAAAAATGAAAAATTCTTAAATTAAAATATTGAAAATTTGTGTCATTTTTTAATCGTTTGTGAAAACACTTCCTGTTTATTAACCTATGTCCTAAAAAACATTTTGTATAAAAAGATGTTTATACTAAGGCTTTTTATTAAAAGGAAGCCGCCTCGGTGGCCTAGTGGATAGCGTACCTTTCACCCCGAGGACCCGGGTTCGATTCCCGGCGAGAGCTTGGCATTTTCATACGCTATAAATCATACCATCGTCTGCATTAGCCCAAGTGTGCACAATAGTCGGACGTTAAACAAAAAAAAATTATTAAAAGGAAAATTGTATAGGCAAAAAATATTTTTTTCTCCCAAGTATGCCTGCACACCGGATATATTAACAAATCAACCGATGTTTTAAAATCTGAAAGGGATTTTAATAAATCAGGCAGTTCTACAAAATATTTGTAACTAATATTTGAGTGATATTGACCTTGATTTCTTTCAATCCGGCGTCCCGGAGTTCAGATCCAATTACAGTTCACAATAGGCTAATCTGTGCGGACAGAAAACAGACCCATTTATTTAGGCCAACCATTAAAGGAAGAGTACATCGAAGTAGACTTCTTAAACGCTCATATCTTGACTCAGATTAGATAAGCTATCTATCAAAACGATTTGATTGCATGCCTAAACACACTGTTCCAGGCAAAAAGTTTGACAAAATTAAAATTAGGTCCGTTATAGTTCCGAAGTTTGTAAAAGCATTTTGTTAAAGTATACCACGTTTTAGGGCTAGTTTTGATATTGGATTTCGCGGGAACATGCGAGGAACATGTTTTACGTTGATAACAGTATATTTTGCGCGTCACAAGTCTCATATTAATTACAATTAAAAATTACTATTTCCGCCAGGATCGAACCCGACACTCGCAATAACCACTACACTACTGAAGCTACGAAGAAGTTTGGCAGATTTAATAATATGAAATAAAACGTTAATTTAATTTTGGCACTTAGAATAAGTTGGTTTATATTAATTCGTAAAAATCGGCTGATTTCATTGAACAGCTGACAGGCATAAGTTTCAGGTTATGTTGTTAAAAACTGTTTAATTTGTCGTGTTTCCGAACAAATTATCGCAATTCAAATTGAAGATTTTTATTTTTAGTTCAATAACCGGAATTTTTTTTACAAAAACTTTCTGAAAATCCGCGTTAATTTCTCCGTTGCGATTCAAAATGTAACCCGTTTTAGAAAATTTTAAATGAAAGTAATTTTACGGTTCGAGATTGATAAGGCGGTAAAAATGCACTTCAGCGCTTTCTGTCAAATGGTAATTTTTGCACCAAAACGCTTTTATATGCAAAATGTTATAATCCAAAATATAAAAGCGCGGAAATAACGAAAAGTTCGCAAAAATTTGGGGGAAACCGAGACAAACATAACCTCAAAATTAGGTAACTTGTTTTTCATCGCTGAAACTATCAACTTAAGAACCTAACTAACGCGGTTGTTGGGTAAAAAATCCTAACGTTTTTGTATGCAACTAGCATTGCGTAAACGTTAGGCCTACTAACCTTGTAATGGCAAGTTACTGTTATACTAAGCATGGCCTAGTGATCGGTTAAGGTTTAAAATCATCAAAATTAATTTAATTTTCCGCAAGTGAAATTTTTTAATTGAATAGGACCTAATGTACATAATTTTTTTTAAAAGTGTAAAAATCGTGGGTAACAAAAGTGCCGAAACTGCATAAATATAGAAAAGGCAACCAAAAGTTATGATTATAGCAAAACGTTTTTCTGACATTTTTTTCAAATTACTCCCACATCGTAAATTTCGTTTAGGCGTATTTCATTTGGTAGCCTACACTTGCTTGAGTTTCAATAGGATATAGATTTAAACAAATCGTATCAACCGATTTTCATAAATTATGTTACTACATATTGTAAGGTCTTTTATCAATACATTTCGAACAAGAATAGGCCTTCATTTGGTAGCCTACACTTGCTTGAGTTTCAATAGGATATAGATTTAAACAAATCGTTTCAACCGATTTTCAGAAATTGTTACTACATATTTTAAGGTATTTTATCAATACATTTCGAACAAGAATAGGCCTTCATTTGGTAGCCTACACTTGCTTGAGTTTCAATAGGATATGATAGATTTAAACAAATCGTATCAACCGATTTTCAGAAATTGTTACTACATATTTTATGGTATTTTATCAATACATTTCGAACAAGAATAGGCCTTCATTTGGTAGCCTACACTTGCTTGAGTTTCAATAGGATATGATAGATTTAAACAAATCGTTTCAACCGATTTTCAGAAATTGTTACTACATATTTTAAGGTATTTTATCAATACATTTCGAACAAGAATAGGTCCTATAGCGAATTAACATTTTGTTTGTGTACTTGAGAAAATATGATCAAAATCGTTGGAGATAATATTTTTTTAACAATTTTTTATCAAAATTTCTTAACAAAAAATATATTCCTTTAACAAAAGTTTGTCGGTTAATTATCAGGCTACTAACGTACTTTATTACATTCGTTTTAAGTCCAGAGATGTGCATATACTTAAAACACAAAAACACAAAAAACTGTTTTTTTTTATTCATGAATTTTTTGGTTCCAAACCGGATGAATTTTTAATGAAAATATCAAAATAGCTTTTCACGTTTAACATAAAAATTCGTTCGCCATTTCAACATTACTGAAATAAGTGAATACGGAAACGTAGAAAATATTTTCGCCAAGTTGGCAACAGTGTTTCTTTGAAAACAACGCCTATGTACAAACATAGATTATGCATGTACTGAATCACAGATTACTGTTAATAGGTTAAATATTTTAACGCTCATACGATAACAAAATTTAAAAAAAAATATATAATAGGATTAATGGTGCAAAAATATTACACGAACTTTTCATAATAATTATATTTTTACTATTTTTTTTCGCTAGGTAACTTCGCAACGAGTGCCAGTCTTGTCACTAAATGGGTCTATACGCAAGAAATGCTAGGCCAATATTACCGAATTTTGCAGTGTTTTTGTAAAATAATTAGTTCGTTTCTTGTTAATAGTTTAATCTGCATTCGATTTGTTTAAAAATGTTTATAACAATACACACTAGGGGTGGGCACTTCTGCTATTTTTAAAAAATATCAACGAACTGTTTGTTGGAAAAAAATAACTGTTTGGAAAAACAGTTTGAAAAAACAGGTTTAGAAAAATGAAACTCGAAGTTGTATTAGCAGCTAAAACATAAGCACAAACGATCAGTTTTCTAAGACTACTTTTTCATTCCCATTACCACCATGTCCTTAACTGTTTTTGGGTGTAAAACATTTAGAAAAAAATAATTAAATGTAGTAATAATTAAATTACATTCTCAAAACGTAATATATATGTATGCCATTTTATATTTACAAAATGCAATGAATTTCTAATAGAAGCATTATTTTTTTACTTAAAATTAAATAGCCTTTGCATATTTACTGAAATGCAAACAATTTAGAATATTTTTAGTTGATTAAAAATATTGATGATTGTTAATAAATATAAAAATACGTTTAAATAAAATTAGGTTATGTATTTACAAATTAGGTTATGTATTAAAATTAGGTTATGTGAGATGTTACTGTCATATTTTTATTTGGGAGAAAGTAGGTTTTCATTTTTCAACACTGAAAAAGTAACGTTAATAAGTAAAATATAGTAATAAGAACATAGGCCAAATATGTTTAAATAAAATTGGCTCTATATAGTTACAAAATTATAGGTTATTAATATTATAGGTTATTACAGGTTAATGATACCTAATTACAGGTTAATTAACCTAAAATTATTCAAGATATATACAAGAGTAGATATTGTGAATTTTAAAAAGTCCACACATCCAATAAATAATTAAAAACTATGCACTTAATTCTAAAAACATAAAAAAAGTAAAAGAAAACTTTCAAAATTGTCCACTAAATATTTTTAAATTTCTAAACACAAAGTAAACTACGGAGAAAAACTAATATAAAAAACAATTATGGCTGTTTTTACAGTTTAAAAAATGTTTGAACAACAAATTTTACATTTAAAACTTTCAAACAACTCGCAACAAAATAGAGATAAACTTTGACAACGCCCAAACAGTTCTTACTTCACTACGTTGCAACAAGAAATAGAGGGAAAAAGTATAGCAAATAGCAAGTTAAAGAAAAGGTGTTTGTACTGTTTGAAGGAAAACAGTTTAACAGGAAAATAGCAAGAAAAATGTATTAGCGCTTGCGGCAACGTTCGAATAGAACGTAGGTGGTAGGGAAGTCCAAACTGTTGTTCCTTGTTTAACAAATCACGATCCAGTCCAATTCAAACTGCTAGTTTCCGTTTGGCAAAGCAGTTTGTTTTTCGTAAATAGAATAACAGTTTGTTTTAACAGTTTGGAGTTTTCTTACCCATCTCTAATACACACCGCAAAGAGAAACAAAAGTATATATCACGCGACAGAAATGTAAAAACTGTTAAAACACATTCTGTTAAAAAGCATTTGTACATAATTAAAAGTTTAACAGAAAACAGAAGCGTTTCTATCTTCACACAAAATTTTGAAGTTCTATTTCCAAAATTTAATAATTTATGACGTTTACCAAGCAAATGCAAAACAATCGTAGGTCTATAGTAAAAAATACTATCCCACTGAAATTACGAAACTTATGTTCTAAAATAATATAAAGCTCACTGCCTGGTATCTTACCTTATAAAAACAATAAACTATAAAAAAAACCTTTCCTAAAGTTTACGATTAGGTTTATATCTATCTTTGCTATAAGTAGGGGATAAGTAGTGATGTATTTTCACAATTGGTGATATCGGTCGCAATAAAATACCATTAGGCCTAAATAATTCCATTACTCTACTTTTTTTTTGTTAAGGCGAAAAGCACATTGAGGCTATTATCGCAGAGTGTAAAGTGTTTTCGTAAGTGTAGTGTTGTAAGTGTAAGTGCGTGTTAGACTCGGATACCGCGAGGGACGTCTACAATAGGTGGTCTCAGACTAATGCAATAACATCTTATAAAGGATTAACCTCACCACTTGTTTAAACAATATCCAACAGTGTTGATACAACACTTGACAAATCGTGTCCGATGACAAATGGCGGTCGAAAAACGTAAAACACAGATGCAAACTGCGGTTATCCAGCGAGTTCTATTCCTTTCCGATAAGTCAAGTACAAATGCATAGTTACAAAGATACAGTATTAAAATATTTAAAACAGTGTGATATATTTGGAATATTATACGGATGTTGGGGGAAGTTTAGCAAGGTTTATTCAGTTTAGAAACAATCGGCAATTATTTATTATCAATTATAATTGATAATAATAATTGATAATAATAATTGATAATCAATAATAATTGATAATTGATAATCGACAATTATTTATTATCAATTATAATTGATAATAATAATAATTGATAATAATAATTGATAATCAATAATAATTGATAATTGATAAACAAGTCTGTTTACCAAATTACAAAGATACAGTATTAAAATATTTAAAACAGTGTGATATATTAGGAATATTATACGGATGTTAGGGGAAGTTTAGCAAGGTTTATTCAGTTTAGAAACAATCGGCAATTATTTATTATCAATTATAATTGATAATAATAATTGATAATCAATAATAATTGATAATTGATAATCGACAATTATTTATTATCAATTATAATTGATAATAATAATAATTGATAATAATAATTGATAATCAATAATAATTGATAATTGATAAACAAGTCTGTTTACCAAATTACAAAGATACAGTATTAAAATATTTAAAACAGTGTGATATATTAGGAATATTATACGGATGTTGGGGGAAGTTTAGCACGGTTTTGTTCAGTTTAGAAACAATCGACAATTATTTATTATCAAATTTAGATCAGATACGAAGACAGTCTGTTTACCAAATTACAAAGATACAGTATTAAAATATTTTAAACAGTGTGATATATTAGGAATATTATACGGATGTTGGGGGAAGTTTAGCAAGGTTTATTCAGTTTAGAAACAATCGACAATTATTTATTATCAAATTTAGATCAGATACGAAGACTTAATGTCTGTTTACCAAATTACAAAGATACAGTATTAAAATATTTAAAACAGTGTGATATATTAGGAATATTATACGGATGTTAGGGGACGTTTAGCACGGTTTGTTCAGTTTAGAAACAATCGACAATTATTTATTATCAAATTTAGATCAGATACGAAGACTTAGTCTGTTTACCAAATTACAAAGATACAGTATTAAAATATTTAAAACAGTGTGATATATTGGGAATATTATACGGATGTTGGGGAAAGTTTAGCACGGTTTATTCAGTTTAGAAACAATCGACAATTAATTATTATCAAATTTAAATCAGATACGAAGACTTAAAGTCTGTTTACCAAATTACAAAGATACAGTATTAAAATATTTAAAACAGTGTGATATATTTGGAATATTATACGGATGTTGGGGGAAGTTTAGCAAGGTTTATTCAGTTTAGAAACAATCGACAATTATTTATTATCAAATTTAGACCAGATACGAAGACTTAAAGTCTGTTTACCAAATTACAAAGATACAGTATTAAAATATTTAAAACAGTGTGATATATTAGGAATATTATACGGATGTCAGGGGAAGTTTAGCACGGTTTGTTCAGTTTAGAAACAATCGACAATTATTTATTATCAAATTTAGACCAGATACGAAGACTTAAAGTCTGTTTCCCAAATTACAAAGATACAGTATTAAAATATTTAAAACAGTGTGATATATTAGGAATATTATACGGATGTTGGGGGAAGTTTAGCAAGGTTTATTCAGTTTAGAAACAATCGACAATTATTTATTATCAAATTTAGATCAGATACGAAGACTTAAAGTCTGTTTACCAAATTACAAAGATACAGTATTAAAATATTTAAAACAGTGTGATATATTAGGAATATTATACGGATGTTGGGGGAAGTTTAGCAAGGTTTGTTCAGTTTAGAAACAATCGACAATTATTTATTATCAAATTTAGATCAGATACGAAGACTTAGTCTGTTTACCAAATTACAAAGATACAGTATTAAAATATTTAAAACAGTGTGATATATTGGGAATATTATACGGATGTTGGGGGAAGTTTAGCAAGGTTTGTTCAGTTTAGAAACAATCGACAATTATTTATTATCAAATTTAGACCAGATACGAAGACTTAAAGTCTGTTTACCAAATTACAAAGATACAGTACTAAAATATTTAAAACAGTGTGATATATTGGGAATATTATACGGATGTTGGGGGAAGTTTAGCACGGTTTGTTCAGTTTGGAAACAATCGACAATTATTTATTATCAAATTTAGATCAGATACGAAGACTTAGTCTGTTTACCAAATTACAAAGATACAGTATTAAAATATTTAAAATAATGTGATATATTAGGAATATTATACGGATGTTAGGAGAAGTTTAGCACGGTTTGTTCAGTTTGGAAACAATCGACAATTATTTATTATCAAATTTAGATAAGATACGAAGACTTAAAGTCTGTTTACCAAATTACAAAGATACAGTATTAAAATATTTAAAACAGTGTGATATATTAGGAATATTATACGGATGTTGGGGAAAGTTTAGCAAGGTTTGTTCAGTTTAGAAACAATCGAGAATCATTTATTATCAAATTTAGATCAGATACGAAGACTTAAAGTCTGTTTACCAAATTACAAAGATACAGTATTAAAATATTTAAAATAATGTGATATATTAGGAATATTATACGGATGTTAGGAGAAGTTTAGCACGGTTTGTTCAGTTTGGAAACAATCGACAATTATTTATCATCAAATTTAGATCAGATACGAAGACTTAAAGTCTGTTTACCAAATTACAAAGATACAATATTAAAATATTTAAAACAGTGTGTGATATATTAGGAATATTATACGGATGTTGGGGGAAGTTTAGCAAGGTTTATTCAGTTTGGAAACAATCGACAATTATTTATTATCAAATTTAGATAAGATACGAAGACTTAAAGTCTGTTTACCAAATTACAAAGATACAGTATTAAAATATTTAAAACAGTGTGATATATTGGGAATATTATACGGATGTTGGGGGAAGTTTAGCAAAGTTTGTTCAGTTTAGAAACAATCGACAATTATTTATTATCAAATTTAGATCAGATACGAAGACTTAAAGTCTGTTTACCGAATTACAAAGATACAGTATTAAAATATTTAAAACAGTGTGATATATTGGGAATATTATACGGATGTTGGGGGAAGTTTAGCAAGGTTTATTCAGTCTAGAAACAATAGACAATTATTTATTATCAAATTTAGATCAGATACGAAGACTTAAAGTCTGTTTACCAAATTACAAAGATACAGTATTAAAATATTTAAAACAGTGTGATATATTAGGAATATTATACGGATGTTGGGGGAAGTTTAGCAAGGTTTATCAGTTTGGAAACAATCGACAATTATTTATTATCAAATTTAGATCAGATACGAAGACTTAGTCTGTTTACCAAATTACAAAGATACAGTATTAAAATATTTAAAACTGTGTATTATATAAGGAATATTATACGGATGTTGGGGGAAGTTTAGCAAGGTTTATCAGTTTGGAAACAATCGACAATTATTTATTATCAAATTTAGACCAGATTCGAAGACTTAAAGTCTGTTTACCAAATTACAAAGATACAGTATTAAAATATTTAAAACTGTGTATTATATAAGGAATATTATACGGATGTTGGGGGAAGTTTAGCAAGGTTTATCAGTTTGGAAACAATCGACAATTATTTATTATCAAATTTAGATCAGATACGAAGACTTGTAACAAGTCTGTTTACCAAATTTGTGTTAAAGGAAATTTACTGTGCAATGGTAAATCGGCATACACAAGACACATTTACGGGAAAAAAGTTTCTAGATTTATATTAACAAAGTTTTATTTATTTTAAATTTGTAGGTTATGAATTTTCACACAATTACGACTAGATTTCGAGCAAAATTTTGCTGAACCTGTTTTGCGAATTCTGGTGATTTTTTTCGGACACCAAATACCTCTAGATTTTGTATCCGTACGTGATTTCGTTTCAGAAAAAATCATAAAGTCTACTATCGATTTTCAGTAGTCTAAAACTGGATTTTCATCAACGATTTTTTGACAAATAAAGTGCTTGTAATCACACGTTAAAAAATGACCAATAAAGACCTATTATTGACAAAATTATTCCTCTCACTGTACGCCAAATTTAAATGAAGTCTGTCCGTCTTTTTGGTCTGTACAGACACATTCACAGACAACTACTTTGGACTTTGTAATACTGAAAACGAATACGCCTATCAAAATCGACTTTCGTGATCATCCAGGTACTTTGAAAGGTGAGAACGTAAATAAATAATAAGAATGTTTACACGAGGCCTTGTATATCAGAAGTTTCTAGATGGTAAATAACATTTCACGTCATATTTCAAAATTACCGCTCAAATCAATTTTTCCGAAAAATGGCAAACAATTCATGTTTATTTCTAAGACTACAAAAACAACGATGCCTCCGGCAAACGGAGAACGAAATGCGACTGTGAAACAATGCCTGTGGCAAATTGAGAACGAAATGCGATTGTAGAACAACGACCCTGCGGCAAATTGAGAACAAAATGCGATTGTAGAACAGCGGCGCCTGCGGCAAACAGAAAACGAATTGCGACTGTAGAACAATATCTATGGCAAACGGAGAACGAAATGCGATTGTAGAACAACGACCCTGCGGCAAATTGAGAACAAAATGCGATTGTTGAATAGCGGCGCCTGCGGCAAACAGAAAACGAATTGCGACTGTAGAACAATATCTATGGCAAACGGAGAACGAAATGCGACTGTAGAACAATGCCTGTGGCAAATTGAGAACAAAATGCGATTGTAGAACAACGACGCCTGCGGCAAACAGAAAACGAATTGCGACTGTAGAACAATATCTATGGCAAACGGAGAACGAAATGCAATTGTAGAACAATGCCTGTGGCAAATTGAGAACGAAATGCAATTGTAGAACAATGCCTGCGGCAAATTGAGAACAAAATGCGATTGTAGAACAACGACGCCTATGGCAAACAGAGAACGAAATACGATTGTAGAACAACGATGCCTATGGCAAATAGAAAACGAAATGCAACTGTAGAACAATGCCTGTGGCAAATTGAAAACAAAATGCGACTGTGGAACAACGATGCTTGTGGCAAATAGAAAACGAAATGCTACTGTCGAACAACGATGCTTATGGCAAATAAAGGCCAGATTCCAGATGATCAGGATCCATACTTTTTCAAAAGTTCTTTAATACGTATAGTTGAAAATGTGAGCAATTTAGAGGAAACCATTATAGATTTTTAAAATTACTGTTGAACCGATTTGATTTGATCCGAGACGTATTTGAAATAAAGCGTAAACAAAAAATAAAATCACGTAAACATTGGGACCACTGCCAGTTGTTTTTGTGAAAACAGTAAATAGCCCTACGTGTCGAATCCTTAGTGTTAATCGCTGGTTCACTTTGCGCGGCCGCAGTGTCCGTCTACCACAATGTTAGCGCGGCACTGGCACAAACGTCCATTCTTCTTCTGTAAAACTGTAAGCTTGCAAGTTTGCAGCATTTACGTTAGTGAAATGGCTGTACCAACAGAAATTATCGCCAATTTGGGTGCGATTATCGAATCAAACATCAATAGTATTTTTTAGTATTAGCAAGAATCGCAATCGAACCTGCCAGCCACAGACGGCAAACACTATCTCCAAGCCTGTCAAGGGGGCCCCCAAATTTTTGATTTTCTGAATTGATACACTGATGTTAAATGGATTGCATTTTAGTAACCGGTCGTCTGTATTAGTCCAAGTGTGCACAATAGTCGGACGTTAAACACCAAAAAAAATTTAGTAACCGATAAAATTTACAATTTAATGAAATTTTTTCAAATTTAGTATCCTTTGAACCGAATTTCGCAATTATAGGCTATAATAATTTAGTTAAAATTTAGCACGATCAGCCAACAGCCAGTAGCTAAACGTAGGCTATATGACGCAGACTGAAAAATCAGTACAGCTATCTACTGGAAAACTGTTAAACTTCTATAAATGGCAAATTTTCTACTGCAGTTCTGCACCTTTGGCCTCAAAGTAGTGATTTTAATAATTTTTGTTTATTTTATTACTTTATTACTGAATTAAACGTTGAAGATTAAATTTATTACAAGCTACTATTTAAGCCATTAACCGACCACTAAGCCTTGCCTAGCATGCTAATAACCCGTCATTACAAGGTTAGTAACTTTTACGCAGTACTAATTGTATACAAAACCGTGTTAGGTTCTTAAGTATTTTTAATGTTTATATTGTCGTTACTGAGACAACAGACATACTGGTACTACCCAACGATTGTGTTTAGGTTCACACTTTTTTTGATTTTTTAAAAATCGTTTTCGTAACAAAAACACGTTACTTACGACGCGCTAGATATTTTGAGGTTATGTTTGCCACTTTTTTCCCGTAGTTAAATTTCCCGTTGTTTCCGCGTTTTTATACTTTGTATTATTAATTTTGGACATATAATAAGGCGTTTTCGCGCAAAAAATCACTGAAACTGACATGAGGTCAAAAAAGTGCACTTTTATTATTTCTATAATACTTCATCTTTTATATCGTGTAACTGAAATCAGTGAACACGATGTTAAAATCCTTATCACTTTCGAATGGGAATTTCCTTTTATTAACGATATATTTGCTGAATATATAAATAGTTTGAAGATATGTTTACAAATATCTTGTTTTGTTTAAATAAATACGTAAACCTAGCTTAGACATTATTTACTGTAGTTATAGCAAAAGATCAGCTGTTTTGTATTAATTCGTAACGATCAGCTGATTTCATTGAACAGCTGATAGACTATATGTTTTAGGATATGTTGTTAAAAACTAGCTGTGTTATTTTGCCGTGTTATCTTAATTAAATTTTTAAAAAACCGTGATACATAATTAATATTTTTGGTTCAATAACAGAAATGTTTTTAGGCCTATTGTTAGGGGACAATTTTTACCATATTTCCGCCCTTAAAGGGGACCTTGCGCGTGTGACGCGGACGCGATAACCACTACACTACGGAAACCACGAAGAAGTTCGAACGATTTAAGTATACGAAATGAAATTTTAGTAGTTATATGAAAAGATCGGTTGTTTTATATTAATTCGTAACGATCAGCTGATTTCATTGAACAGCTGATAGGCTGTAAGTCTTAGGTTATGTTGTTAAAAACTAGCTATGTCAATTTGCCGTGTTTTCGAGCAAATTATCTTAATTAAAATTTTAAAAAACCGTGATACATAATTAATATTATTGGTTCAATAACAGAAATGTTTTTAGGCCTATTGTTAGGGGACAATTTTTACAATGTTTGCGCCCTTAAAGGGGACCTTGCGCGTGTGAGGCAGACGCGATAACCACTACACTAAAAACTAGCAATATTAACAATATTATAAACGTTTATATTAATTTCGAACGTATTATAAACGGTTACAACGTGCACGTGGTCTACAACTAAGGAAAAATACCGAAACCAAAGCAACACAACATTTTCATATAATACGCGTATACTGTTATCGAAAAGGAGGAAGAAAAAGAGAAAATAGAAACGAAATTCGTTTGCTCGTACGTTCCGTTTTTCCGTTACATTTTTCTGTTCACTCCTTATAAACCAAACTGACCGTTTATGTTCGTCGAATCAGCTAATAGCGGACAACAATATACCGTTGTAGTTGTGTTAGCTTGGAGCGAGCATACTTGTTGACAAGCACCATAATGAGTATAAGCTTGTTTTAACAGCAAGCGTATAGGTGCTGTAAACAGTGTTTAACTATTGTAGGCCTAGTTGCAGTGAATTATGTTTGGTTAGTCTAAAACAGGTGTAGCCCTGGTTGGTAATTTGAATTCGTTGGCTGTATTATACTTGTTAATAAAACTGCTTGTTGAGTGGTTTTAAGTCAGTCTGGAAACACTAAATGCGTTGTTCTAGCTTGTTACGATTACAATAAACACTGCAAATGATATTTTCAATCCTGTTAATGTTTAAAAGGAACACTCAAGCGCGTGAAAAAAACAATTTTCTTTTCTGAATAATTCGGGATGCAAATGCAAACATTTTAAAAACCTAACCTCAAAATTTGTCGTCATATTTTGTTCGTTGATTTATGAAAATCGAGGAAACGTTAGGGTACGTTTTTGGTTTCCAGAACTGTATCAATTTTTTAGTTTAAAATCTTTAAATTAAAATTAGGGCATACAAATTTTAATGAATTATGCTAAAATTTTTGAAAATACGGGCGGTTAGCCTGAAAAAACAATTTTCTTTTCTGAAAAATTCGGGATGCAATGCAAACATTTTAAAAAACTAACCTCAAAATTTGTCGTCATATTTTGTTCGTTAGTTTATGAAAATGGAGGAAACGTTAGGGTACGTTTTTCGTTTCCAGAACTGTATCAATTTTTTAGTTTCAAATCTGTTAAATTAAAATTAGGGCATAAAAATTTTAATGAATTATGCTAAAATTTTTGAAAATACGGGCGGTTAGCCTGAAAAAAACAATTTTCTTTTCTGAAAAATTCGGGATGCAATGCAACCATTTTAAAAACCTAACCTCAAAATTTGTCGTCATATTTTGTTCGTTGATTTATGAAAATCGAGGAAACGTTAGGGTACGTTTTTCGTTTCCAGAACTGTATAAATTTTTTAGTTTAAAATCTTTAAATTAAAATTAGGGCATACAAATTTTAATGAATTATGCTAAAATTTTTGAAAATACGGGCGGTTAGCCTGAAAAAAACAATTTTCTTTTCTGAAAAATTCGCGATGCAATGCAAACATTTTAAAAAACCTAACCTCAAAATTTGTCGTCATATTTTGTTCGTTGATTTATGAAAATCGAGGAAACGTTAGGGTACGTTTTTCGTTTCCAGAACTGTATCAATTTTTTAGTTTCAAATCTGTTAAATTAAAATTAGGGCATACAAATTTCAATGAATTATGCTAAAATTTTTGAAAATACGGGCGGTTAGCCTGAAAAAAACAATTTCTTTTCTGAAAAATTCGTGATGCAATGCAAACATTTTAAAAACCTAACCTCAAAATTTGTCGTCATATTTTGTTCGTTGATTTATGAAAATCGAGGAAACGTTAGGGTACGTTTTTCGTTTCCAGAACTGTACTAATTTTTTAGTTTAAAATCTTTAAATTAAAATTAGGGCATACAAATTTTAATGAATTATGCTAAAATTTTTGAAAATACGGGCGGTTAGCCTGAAAAAAACAATTTTCTTTTCTGAAAAATTGGCGATGCAATGCAAACATTTTAAAAACCTAACCTCAAAATTTGTCTTCATATTTTGTTCGTTAATTTATGAAAATCGAGGAAACGTTATGGTACGTTTTTCGTTTCCAGAACTGTACTAATTTTTTAGTTTAAAATCTGTTAAATTAAAATTAGGGCATACAAATTTTAATGAATTATGCTAAAATTTTTGAAAATACTGACGGTTATTCTTAGAAATTAGTTCACATTTTCTGTTTTTAACACTGTTTCTACTAACAATTAGGTTATTATTTTTCACTACAGGAAGCACGTTTTTCAAATTTTAACTTATAACGTATAAGCACCAAAGTAGGATTTTGTAAAATCTTTTTTTACCATCGAAGAAGAATTTAAAAGGATTTAAAATGTCTAGCGAATAAAATAACCCCTCAAAAAAAAAAAAAAAAACAGCAGATCAAAACCCATTAAAAAAACTGCCATTTTTTAAAATCCGATGATCAAAACCCATAATTTAAGATTTCAGTCGATGTAGGCGTACCGAAATATTTTAAAAATTTATTTTTCTTAACGTCTATAGGCTACTTAATGTTAGAACTTGGGACGAAAAATCAGCGTTAACGGGAGCAACTGCGGCTCGATAAGAACCTTATATGCGCCTAAACCTTTACTTAAAACGTTTAACAGAACTAAAAGTAGGCCTAACAATCGAAAACAGATGAAAAAACTAAAAAAAACCCCGATCACCTAGCGATAGTTTTTTACAAAATCTTTTAACCAAAATTTTATCGCGTTTCCGTTTATTTTCTAGCACCTAGCGTTTTATTTTGGTTTCAGTTTATATCCGGAAATAGGCCTAAACGTGTTCTTAGTTGAAACGCAATTTGAGCTAAATTATCCGAAATAATGTATTGTTTACAGCCTATATAATCTACGAATTTAACGACAGCAATATCTGAATAAACAACATGAATATTCATAATCGGGAAATAATTTTAAAAACATAAGACAGTTTATCTTGTTACAAAGGAAAGGATGATTTAAAATCATAATTTTGTTCCCTCGTGGCTTTGCGCCAAGTTTTGCGTGCCGCAGACTATATTAGGAATAGACTAAATTACGTCAAATATTTAATTATTTTTCCAGATTGCATAGGTAACCTTATATTTATTTTTACATTTTATTTTATTTATTTATTTATTTTTTTGGTGTTTAACGTCCGACTATTGTGCACACTTGTGTTAATGCAGACGATGGGATGATTTATAGCGTATGAAAATGCCAAGCCCTGTCCGGGAATCGAACCCGAGTCCTCGGAATGAAAGCCGAACTTATTACACTTACGCTAAAGCGTTTTTTAACGCGGGTGTTGTCTTTTTCCAAATATTTTGTTTTTCGTAAGCCTGTTCACGTTTAGACAGTTGAATGAAAAAGAAAACAGTTGAATAAAAAAAATAATGCATTCACTTTTAGGCTGTAAACACAGCCTAAATTTCTATTTAACAGATAGATTCGTATTGGACAGAAATCAAACTGCAAATTTTATAACCTAAAATAACTAGAAATGTTGCTGAATAAACGTTACTACGTGGTCTATAAATGTGAAGTTACATATTTTGTAGAAAAGTATTCCCGTTATTCCGTTTTAGATATTCTGGAAGATTAAGACTTTAACAAAATTATAACAATGTTATTCTTTTAGACATCAAACGTTGCTACATAACTGCTGTTTTAAGCATGGTTAAATATTTAGGCTACTCAGTAGAAATTAACGGTGTTTTATTTAAAAATCTTGTGCACATCTAGTTACGCCAAATTTGCTACTCGTTTTTAAACTTGCCAAGTTTGGACCGTCGGGAAAAAGCTCATTTTCTTAGCCTAACTTTAGGCGAATTTTCTCTCTATATTTTCGGAAAAAACAGAAATTCAAGAAAACAATTACACGGCCTCCTAAATTTCGTTTTGTATTTGTATCGTCGCATTCGAAATATTTTTTCTGTTAACAAAAATCTGTGTGGCATGTGTTTATATTAACGGTACAGGACCCTTTAGGATCTATAAAATGCACTCTAAAAACAAAACAACAGGTTTTAACAGTGGCTAGTCGTTAAAAGTCAAATTTACAACACTTAAAACGGCTTGAAATATTTAAAACTATTACATTTAGACTACTCTAGCATTTACTGCATTAATATTTAATTTTACAGCTAGGTTAATATTAACTAGCCTACTGTACAATTATAGTTACCTTTCATTTATAGCAAGATCTACCTAATTTTTAGAAAAAATGTCGTGTAAAAAAACTCATTTTGGTGATTTTATTATTTTCAGATCGTCCTTGTTTAATATCGTTACATGTAATAAATTATAGCCTAACTAGGCTATCTAAAAATGTCGGAGAAAAATAGCTGGTATTTCATTCAATCTAACTTTGCATAAAAAACTTGATTTTATTATTTTAAGATCGCCCTTGTTTAATATCGTTACATGTAATAAATTATAGCCTAACTAGGCTATCTAAAAATGTCGGAGAAAAATAGCTGGTATTTCATTCAATCTAATTTTTCATTAAAAAACTTATGTTAGTGATTTTATTATTTTAAGATCGTCCTTGTTTAATATCGTTACATGTAATAAATTATAGCCTAACTAGGCTATCTAAGAATGTCGGACAAAAATTGCCGGTATTTCATTCAATCTAATTTTTCATTAAAAAACTTAGCTTATGTTAAGTGATTTTATTATTTTAAGATCGTCCTTGTTTAATATCGTTACATGTAATAAATTATAGCCTAACTAGGCTATCTAAGAATGTCGGACAAAAATTGCCGGTATTTCATTCAATCTAATTTTTCATTAAAAAACTTAGCTTATGTTAAGTGATTTTATTATTTTAAGATCGTCCTTGTTTAATATCGTTACATGTAATAAATTATAGCCTAACTAGGCTATCTAAGAATGTCGGACAAAAATTGCCGGTATTTCATTCAATCTAATTTTTCATTAAAAAACTTAGCTTATGTTAAGTGATTTTATTATTTTAAGATCGTCCTTGTTTAATATCGTTACATGTAATAAATTATAGCCTAACTAGGCTATCTAAGAATGTCGGACAAAAATTGCCGGTATTTCATTCAATCTAATTTTTCATTAAAAAACTTAGCTTATGTTAAGTGATTTTATTATTTTAAGATCGTCCTTGTTTAATATCGTTACATGTAATAAATTATAGCCTAACTAGGCTATCTAAAAATGTCGGAGAAAAATAGCTGGTATTTCATTCAATCTAATTTTTCATTAAAAAACTTATGTTAGTGCTTTTATTATTTTAAGATCGTCCTTGTTTAATATCGTTACATGTAATAAATTATAGCCTAACTAGGCTATCTAAAAATGTCGGAGAAAAATAGCTGGTATTTCATTCAATCTAATTTTTCATTAAAAAACTTATGTTGGTGATTTTATTATTTTAAGATCGCCCTTGTTTAATATCGTTACATGTAATAAATTATAGCCTAACTAGGCTATCTAAAAATGTCGGAGAAAAATAGCTGGTATTTCATTCAATCTAATTTTTCATTAAAAAACTTATGTTGGTGATTTTATTATTTTAAGATCGCCCTTGTTTAATATCGTTACATGTAATAAATTATAGCCTAACTAGGCTATCTAAAAATGTCGGAGAAAAATAGCTGGTATTTCATTTAATCTAATTTTTCATTAAAAAACTTATGTTGGTGATTTTATTATTTTAAGATCGCCCTTGTTTAATATCGTTACATGTAATAAATTATAGCCTAACTAGGCTATCTAAAAATGTCGGAGAAAAATAGCTGGTACTTCAATCTAATTTTTCATTAAAAAACTTATGTTAGTGCTTTTATTATTTTAAGATCGTCCTTGTTTAATATCGTTACATGTAATAAATTATAGCCTAACTAGGCTATCTAAAAATGTCGGAGAAAAATAGCTGGTATTTCATTCAATCTAACTTTGCATAAAAAACTTATGTTGGTGATTTTATTATTTTAAGATCGTCCTTGTTTAATATCGTTACATGTAATAAATTATAGCCTAACTAGGCTATCTAAAAATGTCGGAGAAAAATAGCTGGTATTTCATTCAATCTAACTTTGCGTAAAAAACTTGTTAGTGATTTTATTATTTTAAGATCGTCCTTGTTTAATATCGTTACATGTAATAAATTATAGCCTAACTAGGCTATCTAAAAATGTCGGAGAAAAATAGCTGGTATTTCATTTAATCTAACTTTGCATAAAAAAACTTGCGATTTTATTATTTTAAGATCGCCCTTGTTTAATATCGTTACATGTAATAAATTATAGCCTAACTAGGCTATTTAATTTTACTAAACTATTACTGGCCTACCTCTATGGCGTTTTGGAATTATAGGCAATATTGAAATAACAATAATTAACCTTACTGTTATGTTATTCCGATTTCAACAAACAAACGAATAATTCAGATTCTTTACACGAAAAACTGTTAGTCTTGTAAAAAAATTATACGAATTTATAGCAATATACTAAATTAATAAACACAAGCCACTTAACCCCCAAAAAACTGCTTTAAATATTTCTGTTGTCACCCAACGTTTACCGGCTGATATCCCACCTGACTGGAAGGTTTTGGTACAATGCCAGAAATCCTAAACTCTGTTCGCTAAAAGATCGAAAAGATTTGCATTGTCCGTGACAAGAAACAGTGCCATCCAAATAAACAACAGTCCCGTCGACTGTTTTCCCTTCTCGAATTCTTTTACGGTCCGTGATTTTTAATAAAGGAACATTTTAGGTGGTTTCGAACAATGAATCTTGTTAACTCTATTTACTTTAGCGGTTGCGTTGTTTTCCCGTGTTCTAATTGTTTGACTATGCTTTAATTGGTCGTTATTTTTTCTGTCACACACGTAAACATTTTAGCCAAAACGTCACGAGACAATGGGAAGTGTACCTTCGAATTGAAACCTAACCTAAATTTCTTTTCGTGAAGTTATTTTATTTGAAGTTACTGCATGTTTTTAGTTACAGGCAAAAAAGTATTTTTTTTTTTTAGCATAAACAAAACATTAAAAAATAGGTTAGGCCTAACAATAATTTCCTAGGCCTATAGAACTTACTGTTAAAAACATAACCTCATTAAAAAAATTCATAAGGCTCAGGTTTACACTGATGAAAAAAATTATAGTATATTTAATTTTTGCACTAAACTTTAAAAAGTATGTAGTAATTGTTATATTTGTACAGGAATTGTAATTTGTATATCTTGAAAAACTTTACGTCTATAGGCCTAATTAATTTAGGTAGGCTAGATTGTTTTGGTTTTGGTATATTAAAATAATTACAGAAATAACCTAATTTAAAAATGAGTTCACAAAACGGTTAGGCCTATAACTACCTGCTCGTATAAAAACTTGTCAAAACTGTTTTAAAAATTGAAAAATCACTGTTATATTTTGCCAATATCAGAGTACAGCGTTTTCTCAAATACTGCTAAATTTTAATCTAATAATTACTTCAATCACACTTTTAAAATAATGTTTAGCCTACAATTTACTACAACACTGAAACGTGATAAGCCGAAGTTTTTTGAAACGATTAGGCTCTATTAGAAAGAAAGATATGACCTACTACTAACAAATATGAAGTCCTAAAAGTGACACACATCAAATGTCTAGGCTAATAATTTTTAACTGAACTGCAGCGTTTTGCCTACTAGATTTTTGCTTAGCTAAACGAGAAAAGTTATGAAACTTACAAAAGCCTTCTTAATATAAAGTTCTTTTGACGATTAGGCCAGCACATACTTTTAAATATCATAATACAACCTGCTATTTCATAAAACACTGCCTAGTAAATAATATTTAACAAAACCTGACGTTTTGAACTTCAAGTGGACTGGCCAAATTTCTTTATCAGTAATGGCCTACGCCTATATTTATTAACGGGTTATGATAACTGTTTAATAACCACTTACCTGATTATTTGGCGAGCCTCTCAACGGGAACTGTGACATTTTACGGAGGTCAACACTCCCCAAGTCCGCGTACTTGCCTCACAACATACTAAAAACTTAATGATGTTATGTTAACATTATAGAAACGAGCAAATCAACAAATAAGTATCAGCTGAAAACAGGTCTTGGAGAGGGAAATCCATTATCTTCCTTATCTCAGCGCATACAAAGCGGTGTCTTCTATTGTTAATCACTGAACAAACAACTAGGGCTGGCGAAATTAATTTAGTACTCGACCGGCAAGTTTACACCGATATCATTGTTAAAAATGTCCGTTATCCGTTATCGCTGAACAACCACGTGACTAACCTACACGCATGTTTGTACACACTGGCTCACAACACACACACGCACACTCACGACCCCCCACCAGCACTGTTAAATAACCACCCGTTGAGATTTCAACGTTTCAAACCACCCACACACAAACACGAGACCAACACTTGCAAAATGAAATATAATGTTCGATGTAGCTCAGATTTTTTCCTCGGTTTGATTTTCGCGTCCCGTCGATTACTGTGGGTGTTAGCAGCTGGAGCGCGAGTGGGGCCTAGCCTGGCCCGCGTCGAAGGAGGGGGCACTTCTGATAACACAAACCCGAAAACCCCCCGCCGAAAAAAACCTATTTTTCGGGGAGGAGAAACTCTTGTTTTGTGTGACTATCGCCTTGTTCCTCAGTTTGTTCGTTTTCCCGTCTGGCCCCTCCACGAAGACTTCCCCTCTTCCCGCCCCACTCTCGATCTGATCAGCCCCTCCTATTTTCTTGTCCAGTTCGGTTGTGGTTTTTGTCGTCGAAAGCCGAAGTCACCGTAACGCATGTTCGCCTTGTATCCTCACTTCAACAACTCGCTCCTTTATCGGGAGTCTGGGAAATACTGTTACTGTATCCTTCCGTAACGGAATACTTTGTAGTCCGCATCAGTCGTGTAGACCTAACTACTCCATTAAAATTAACAAAAATAATTAAAGTTTAATAATTTTAATGTTTAAAATCAGTTTAATCGTAGCGAAGGAAAATTGCAGGCTGTTAAATAACATTACACGAAGCTCAAGTTAAGCTAAGGTTTAGACATCGATTGTTACGGTTAGGGGGATGTCGCTCTAACGTTCGGAGGGTGGTCTCAACAAATGCACACAAACTATAAACACGTTTCACACAAGTGTCTGATTCTCCCCACTTCACCTCTCCTTCTCCCTTCCAGTTGATTGAAAAACCTCCCGCTCTCTGTCTCTTCACTTTTTCCCCTCTTTCGCTTCTCTTTTTTCTGTGGGTCGCGCGCCGCCCTGATAGGTTCCGCGATACCATCTCGCCCCGCCTACTCGGCCTGATGCCCTCCAATCATGTCATTCTGTCTCAGGCTATGATAGATCTCTCGTGTAGTACATAGTCCTATGTTCACACTACCTCCCGAACAAATCAATGGCGTCTCAGGCTGACCCGTACAAGCATATTAATCAGAAAACAGACCGCTTGGCGATGTTATCCCCGGCAGCGGTTAAACGGAAAGCGAATTCATCAATGAATTCATTCCGCTTGTTCCCAGTTAGTTAATGAACAATATTCGCTGTTAACTCTAACCTACAAAGCGGTGTAATTATTCTATGAGCACTGAGATAACCAATTGTGATTTATGGAGTAGCTTACAAATACACGAATATACTGTTGGACATTGTGAAACGCTGGGCAATTATCCTAGTTCGGGTGTATTCATTTCTAGAATTTACTTTTACAAAACATAAAAATTAGGCTACTGTAAATAAAGCAAACATTTTATCACGTAGACCTTTAGGATTAACTACAAAACTTTTATCGTTCAAAATAAACAGCCTTATTGGTTTCAGTCAATCAGCTGTTTTTAATCTATTTGCTTATTATAATGATGAATTAATATAGGCAAGGCCTACTATTAAAAATCAGCTTTAATAATAACAAACAGTATTAGCCTATTATTTAGCCTAAATACTGTACCTATTCGGTGAACAAGCGTTTTTCTATCGCTAGACGATAGTTATTTTTTAGCGATAGAAAAGCCTAATTGGAAATATACTAGTCTATTTATAGAAACAAAACAAGAACGACTTAAAATAAGATCTCACCGGTAAAAATCGATACGAAGTGTGCCAATTACAAAAGCCTATTCGACAATTAGCCTATAATTTTCGAAAACCTTTTTTTTATATAGCCTTAAACTAAAACTACACTGTCATATTAATAGGTGAATTGACGAAAAAATATTGAGAAATTCTTCAATAGTTTAAACTTTTACGCCACTAAGTTCAACTAAAAACGTATACTTTATAATAACTCACGAAAATCATTAATAATTAACCAATAAGTATTAGCGTAGTTATTTTCTCTAGGCTAAAAAAATAATTTCTAATTATTTTAATTAGCCTTATACTATGCGAATTAAATTTATAAATTAGCCTAATAACGAGTGGTTAGGCTATTTTTATTTATGAAAACCAGTTCGAAAAAAACATTTCGATACTATTCCGTTAACATTTTTTTAAAACAAGCCTAAATTTAACGTTTTGTAGCCTACTAATTTAATGTTTTCAGATTTTTTAATCAAATGTATTTTTAGGCTAAATCGCGACTTCGCGTCTACTTATTAAAGTCGGCTACAATAAACAAAAAAGCCCTAGGCTATATGCAAACATAGCCTAAACCGTCTACTTGAAAACAGTTAACTAATTATTTGACAGTAAATATAATAGCCTCAAACCAACTGAATGTGGATCTAGGTGCAGACTGTTAATTCATTCTTAAATTATTTATTTAACATATCCTTTAATTTATTCTACAGAAAGAATTCAAAAACATAATCCTGTTTTTTATCATAGTTTTAGTCTATACATGTCTATTTTTGAGATAACGGCCAATAGGCGTTAACAAGTTTTAATAACTATTTTGAAAAGCGTAGTCTACAGAAAATCAGCTGTTATTTTACGCCTGCTCAAGTTGACTAAATATTACATTAAACATCAAATAAAAGACAAAATGGCGGGTTTGTAGCCTAGAAAACGAATCATTTTAAGAGATACGTATGACAATTTTTGATTGGGCCTATTAATTAGGTCGCCGAGTTTAGTTAAAGAACCCACTCGTTAAAGTAAAATTAATAGGCTACCGAATGAAAAAAGTTAGCCTAAAACTGATAGAAAGTTTAATACTAATTTAAACAATGTGGCGAAATGGAATGGAAGGTAAACATTTAGGTTACCGTTGATTAATTTATCTATGCTTTGAATTTGGAACAGCTCTGAAGTCTGTGTCAATATAGGCTTAACAAAATTGATTTAAAAGTCGATTTGTAGTTAAGGCCTATAAAATATTCTGTGTAAGCCTTATAGTAAATCGTAATTTTACTACTAATTTTAGAAAGTTACGTCAATTTTTGAAACCATTTTTAAATCTGTAAAATAATTTATCAATTAGGCTATACCTTGTAAGTTTGTAACTCATGCGGTTAGGCCTAATATTTGACACAATATTAACCTAATTTGGCAAAGTGGGGACAAAATAGAACCGCAAAAATAGCTTTAGGCCTAGCGTTAATAATACAGGCTCCTAGATTAGGCTACATACAATATTTCAGGCTTTAAGCCTATACTAAAATTCAAATGTTCAGTATTCTTTAAATAAATATTACAAAATCAATATCTAAGGGGATAAATAGGGCCCTTAAGGGATCAATTAAACTGCCTTTTATTAGGCCATGGTTATTTAATCGGTTAATATATATATTTTTGTGTTTAACGTCCGACTATTGTGCACTATTCGGCAAATGCAGACGATCGGATGATTTAGCCTACAGCGCATGAAAATGCCAAGCCCTGGCCGGGAATCGAACCCGGGTCCTCACTTATTTATTTGTTGTAGATATACATAATCGGTTAATATGTAAATAACAAACTTAAATAACAAAGTAAGCCTGAGTTATTTAAATGTTATTTATTCAATCACTTATTTATTTGTTGTAGATATACATAAATTAATCGGTTAATATGTAAATAACAAACTTAAATAACAAAGTAAGCTTAAGTTATTTAAATGTTATTTGTTCAATCGGGTTATCGTTGATGTTATTGTAAATAACTTTAACCTAGACTTAATTTGCAAATTATGTCAGGATTGGTGCAAAACTCTACGCTTAGCAATTGCGAAGTTGTTCCACATTTAACAGTCTGTTGACAGATAATATCGATGTTATTTTTATTTTAAAAATGGAAATGTTAGATTAAAAGTTTATAAAAATAAATGTTGTAAAATATGACCACGTTTTTGCGGAGGTGATTTGTAATCGTAACATTTACGCTATCAAGGTATGTACAGGATAATCATGTTTATGTTAATCCCTAACCTTATAGCCTATAAACAAAGTGTAGGTTTACAATGCAAAGGCGTAGTTTTTTAACTTAATTCTGGGATTAGTTTTAAGAATTCAAAGCAAAAAGTTTTTACGCGTGAGTAGATGCACAAATTAATTGTTAAAAAACAATAAATGTGAAAATTTAATAAAAATTTCTGTTACCAAACTAAAAATATAAATCGTTTTTCTCGATTTTTTGTTATTAAATAACTGATGTTGTTCTTCAATCGTAACACTTTTTTTCATCGATTTTATTATCTAATCGTCGTAGCCTTTCTCGTTCATTTTCTTAAACTTTGTTATTCGTTTAAAACATATTTTAAAAAATATTACCGTCAATTAGGCGTATATTTTGATAATTTTTAACATAACCTTAATTGAAACGATATTGAAGCAACAGCTGTTGTGCGAAATCAGCTGTTTGGTAGTCGCAATTATATTTTTTATACAAAAGCACGCGACGCGTTAAATACACCATGCAATCCAACACAGCCCTAAAACGTTGTTAATAAATCTAGGCTATTTAAAAGTGACACTTTTATTTTGTAATCAAACGTTTGGCAAACAATAAAATGTGTCATTTTAACTATATTAGGAAAACTACGTAAATTAAATTCAATAACAGCGTGTCAATTAAACGGCTAAGTTTCATTTTGAGGTTAGTTAAAACAATGACGTAAAACAAAAGCTAGTTTAGCGTAGTCAACATAACATAACGTAGGGGATGCTGTACCTTTGCGTCTAGAACGGCGAGTGAATGAGACGAATGTAGCCGCAGAATCTGCATGACGACTTGCCCACCAGGCTGCAGCACCAGCACGGGATCTTCTGCACCGGATCGCTTTCTTTTGAATAACGTTGTTCCGATAAAAACTGTTCAGTAGGGGATGTTTGAGGGAGGGGAGAGACGCGCGCACATGGGGTGTTTTTTAATTTTTCAACTACTCCCTAGATAGCGTGGTTGCTAGGGATGCGACACTGGAATCAATGGGAAGTCGGCACGGAGTTTGTTCGACCGCGTTAAGACGTTACGTGGAATGTAGCCGATGTTTATCGTAGCTGTGGTCTTGGCCCATTCATTCTTGTAATCAGAACCAAATAATGGGCCTATTCAAATAAAACAGACCAGATAAATCTATCGAGAATTTGTTCTTAGTTTTGACCAAATAGTCTGTTAGCAGTAGGTCTATTAATTTATTAAATCACTAATTGACTGTTTGAAAAAACATTTATCGTTAGGCTACTCAAATACCTACCTTTTTTAATTAATTAATTTATTTAAACGGCAAAACACCATTTTACAAAGGGTGAAATATAAATATGGCTAGCTAGACCCTAATCAATGCAATAAAAATTATCCCCTAACAATAGGCCTTAAAGAATTTCTGTTATTGAACCAAAAATATTAATTATGTATCACGATTTTTTAAAATTTTAATTAAGATAATTTGCTCGAAAACACGGCAAATTAACATAGCTAGTTTTTAACAGCATAACCTAAAACTTACAGCCTATCAGCTGTTCAATGAAATCAACTGATCTTTGCGAATTAACATAAAACAACCGATCTTTTCATATAAATACTAAAATTAAATTCCATTTCGTATAGTTAAATCGTTCAAACTTCTTCGTGGTTTACGTAGTGTAGTGGTTATCGCGTCCGCCTCACACCCGCAAAGTCCCCTTTACCAAAAATATTAATTATGTATCACGGTTTTTTTAATTTTAGTTAAGATAATTTGCTAAAAAAACACGGTAAATTTATATAACTAGTTTTTAACAACATAACCTAAAACTTATTGCCTATCAGCTGTTCAATGAAATCTGCTAATCTTTACGAATTAATATAAAACAACATATATTTTCATATAGGCCTAGCCTAACTATTAAAATTAAATTTCATTTCGTATAATTAAATCGTTCGAACTTCTTCGTGGTTTCCGTAGTGTAGTGGTTATCGCGTCCGCCTCACACCCGCAAAATCCCCTTTACCAAAAATATTAATTATGTATCACGGTTTTTTTAATTTTAATTAAGATAATTTGCTAAAAAAACACGGCAAGTTAATGTAGCTAGTTTTTAACAACATAACCTAAAACTTATAGCTTATCAGCTGTTCAATGAAATCTGCTAATCTTTACGAATTAATATAAAACAACAGATATTTTCATATAGCCTAACTATTAAAATTAAATTTCATTTCGTATAATTAAATCGTTCGAACTTTTTCGTGGTTTCCATAGTATAGTGGTTATTGCGTCCGCCTCACACGCTCAAGGTCCCCTTTAAGGGTGGAAACATGGTAAAAATTGTCCCCTAACAATAGGCATTAAAAAATTTCTGTTATTGAACCAAAAATATTAATTATGTATCACGATTTTTAAAAATTTTAATTACGATAATTTGCTCGAAAACACGGCAAATTAACATAGCTAGTTTTTAACAACATAATCTAAAACTTACAGCCTATCAGCTGTTCAATGAAATCCTCTGATCTTTACGAATTAATATAAAACAACCGATCTTTTCATATAACTACTAAAACTAAATTTCATTTCGTACACTTAAATCGTTCAAACTTCTTCCGTAGTGTAGTGGTTATCGCGTCTGCCTCACACGCGCAAGATCCCCTTTAAGGGCGGAAACATGGTAAAAATTGTCCCCTAACAATAGGCCTAAAACATTTCTGTTATTGAACCAAAAATATTAATTATGTATCATGTTTTTAAAAATTTTAATTAGGGCTACTATAATTTGCTCGAAAACACGGCAAATTAACATAGCTAGTTTTTAACAACATAACCTAAAACCTATCAGCTGTTCAATGAAATCCGCTGATCTTTACGAATTAATATAAAACAACCGATCTTTTCATATAACTACTAAAATTAAATTTAATTTCATATAGTTAAATCGTTCGAACTTCTTCGTGGTTTCCGTAGTGTAGTGGTTATCGCGTCAAGGTCGCCGGTTTCGATTCCGAGCAGAAACGCGGTAATTTTTAATTATAATTAATTTAATATGACATTTGCGACGCGCAGAATAGGCTATACTGTTATGTAAACAAGCACCAAGCATCACGCGTCCTGCAAATCCAGAATCACAACCAGCCCTAAACCATTGTAATATGTTAAAAATTACATGTGTGGAACTCGAGAGTTATCGACCAAAATTAAGTTTTGTTAATGATATCTTTGCTGAATATATAATTACTTTGAATATATCTTTACATCTTGTTTTGTTTAAATACGTGAACCTAGCTTAGATATTTACTGTTTTTATAATAAAAGATCAGTTGTTTTATATTAATTTGTAACGATCAGCTGATTTCGTTGAACAGCTGTTAAGCTATAATAGGTTTCAGGTTATGTTGTTAAAAACTATCAATATTAATAACAATTATGATAAATGTTTATATTAATTTCGAATAATACAATACGCGTGTACTGTTATCGAAAAGGAAGACGAAATTCGTTTGCTTGTGCGTTCCGTATTTCCGTTCCATCTTGTTTTGTTTAAATAAATAAATACGTGAACCTAGCTTAGATATTATTTACTGTAGTTAAAGTAAAAGATCAGATATGTCATATTAATTTGTAAAGATCAGCTGATTACATTGAACAGCTGATGGGCTGTTCCCATCATAATAAGTTTCAGGTTATGTTGTTAAAAAACGTTAATATATTAACGTTTATATTAATTTCGAATGCATTATAAATGATTACAACGTGCACGTGTTCTTCAACTAAGGAAAAATACGGAAACCAAAGCAACATAACGTTTTCATATAATAAGCGTCAAAAAAGAGGAAGAAATAGAGAGACGAAATTCGTTTGCTCGTTCGTTACATATTTCCGTTACATTTTCCGTTCGTCAGACGTTTTTTATTTACTCCTCTCGCCAAAGCTAACATTAAAAGCTTTGCTATTTCTATAGGCTATTTCTTATATGGTGTTATTACTTTTTATGTCGATCTTAGAAAAATATTGAACAGAATTAACGTGTTTAGAACTTTCACTGAGAAACTTCAACAAAAAATAACAATTATGATAAATGTTTATATTAATTTCGAATAATACAATACGAGTGTACTGTTATCGAAAAGGGAGACGAAATTCGTTTGCTTGCCGTTCCATATTTCCGTTCCATCTTGTTTTGTTTAAATAAATAAATACGTGAACCTAGCTTAGATATTTACTGTTTTTATAGTAAAAGATCAGTTGTTTTACATTAATTCGTCAGCTGATTTCGTTGAACAGCTGTTAGGCTGTAATAAGTTTCAGGTTGTTGTTAAAAACTAGCAATATTAATAACAATTATTATAAATGTTTATATTAATTTCGAATAATACAATACGCGTGCACTGTTATCGAAAAGGAAAAATAAATAGGGAGACGAAATTCGTTTGCTCATCCGTTTCATATTTCCGTTACATTCTTCCGTTCGGCAGATTTTTCTATTCACTCCTCTCGCCAAAGCTAATATTTTCAAGCTCAATAGAAGTTACTTGAACAGCAAAACAATATTTAAATTACTACGTACAAAGATAATTCTAGCAATAACAAATAGCCACAAATACATAAAATAACAATAAGATACGTTAAAGTTACAAATATATTACTAAACTATTATTAACGATAGCAAGTGCACATTCATTTACCATCGTTCAACTATCACTGTTATTAAGTTACTATCATTACGAGTCCATCACTGCTGCCATATTTATTTATTCACTAGCGGATTAACATTCCAGCAATAACAGTGAAATAAACCACCTCAACATTCCAACAATAACAGTATATATCAACGATTACAATCCAGTATTGATGATAATTACATGTATTACAATACTAGTATATCTTAGCCTACTACAATATCCATAAACTTATATTATTCAATCGGTTATAGGTTATATCAATCACAATAACACGGTCATACACAAACTAATTGGTTTCGATCTTGAAAACATTATAAAACAATGTACAATTGTCCTAAAATGAATTAAACCTGAGACAGAGAAAATACTTGCTGTGTGCTTGAAGGGTCGATCCAAAGAAATATAGTGCAGTATTTCCCAAACGCATAAGTCGAGGCTCAGTGCTGTGGTAGTAATAAGCAGTTTGACGGTGTCGGAAAAAGTCTGGAACAAAAGAGTTCTGTTAAGTCAAAGAGTTAGGACATGCAGTCCAATAAACAGCCTATTATTAAAAAAATAGCCTATTATAAGACTAAAACCTGGGATCTTGAAATGAGCAACCTCTACGGAATTTTTCGACCCGTTATATAGCTTTCTCTCTGTTCAACGAAAAAATAAAACCATAACTTTCAATGAGCAACCTCTACGGAATTTTTCGGCCCGTTATATAACTTTCTCTCTGTTCAAAGAAAAAAATAAAACCATAACTTTCAATGAGCAACCTCTACGGAATTTTTCGACCAGTTAAATAACTTTCTATTTGTTCAACGAAAAAATAAAACCATAACTTTCAATGAGCAACCTCTACGGAATTTTTCGACCCGTTGTATAGCTTTCTCTCTGTTCAACGAAAAAATAAAACCATAACTTTCAATGAGCAACCTCTACGGAATTTTTCGACCCGTTATATGACTTTCTCTCTGTTCAACGAAAAAATAAAACCGTAACTTTCAATGAGCAACCTCTACGGAATTTTTCGACCCGTTATATAGCTTTCTCTCCGTTCAACGAAAAAATAAAACCATGACTTTCAATGAGCAACCTCTACGGAATTTTTCGACCCGTTATATAACTTTCTCTCTGTTCAACGAAAAAATAAAACCATAACTTTCAATGAACAACCTCTACGGAATTTTTCGACCGTTATATAACTTTCTCTCTGTTCAACGAAAAAATAAAACCATAACTTTCAATGAGCAACCTCTACGGAATTTTTCGACCCGTTATATAACTTTCTCTCTGTTCAACGAAAAAATAAAACCATAACTTTCAATGAACAACCTCTACGGAATTTTTCGACCGTTATATAACTTTCTCTCTGTTCAACGAAAAAATAAAACCATAACTTTCAATGTGCAACCTCTACGGAATTTTTCGACCCGTTATATAACTTTCTCTCTGTTCAACGAAAAAATAAAACCATAACTTTCAATGAGCAACCTCTACAAAATTTTTCGACCCGTTAAATAACTTTCTCTCTGTTCAACGAAAAAATAAAACCATAACTTTCAATGAGCAACCTCTACGGAATTTTTCGACCCGTTATATAGCTTTCTCTCTGTTCAACGAAAAAATAAAACCACAACTTTCAATGAGCAACCTCTACGGAATTTTTCGATCCGTTATATAACTTTCTCTCTGTTCAACGAAAAAATAAAACCGTAACTTTCAATGAGCAACCTCTACGGAATTTTTCGGCCCGTTATATATAACTTTCTCTCTGTTCAACGAAAAAATAAAACCATAACTTTCAATGAGCAACCTCTACGAAATTTTTCGACCCGTTATATAACTTTCTCTCTGTTTAACGAAAAAATAAAACCATAACTTTCAATGAGCAACCTCTACGCAATTTTTCGACCCGTTATATAACTTTCTCTCTGTTCAACGAAATAATAAAACCATAACTTTCAATGAGCAACCTCTACGGAATTTTTCGGCCCGTTATATAACTTTCTCTCTGTTAAACGAAAAAATAAAACCGTAACTTTCAATGAGCAACCTCTACGGAATTTTTCGACCCGTTATATAGCTTTCTCTCTGTTCAACGAAAAAATAAAACCATAACTTTAAATGAGCAACCTCTACGGAATTTTTCGTCACGTTATATAGCTTTCTCTCTGTTCAACGAAAAAATAAAACCATAACTTTCAATGAGCAACCTCTACGGAATTTTTCGACCCGTTATATAACTTTCTCTCTGTTCAACGAAAAAATAAAACCATAACTTTCAATGAGCAACCTCTACGGAATTTTTCGACCCGTTATATAGCTTTATCTCTGTTCAACGAAAAAATAAAACCATAACTTTCAATGAGCAACCTCTACGGAATTTTTCGACCCGTTATATAGCTTTCTCTCTGTTCAACGAAAAAATAAATCCGTAACTTTCCCGGTTCCATTGAGTTAAAAACATCTTTTAATTTACTATCGCGTAAGTAAAGCACTGTCCAGGAGCCAAGAGCCAAGAGGGTGCAGAAGTTAATCCGACCTTTGTGTCCACGCTAAGCTTCTTACTGTTCACGGAACAGATGCTCCCCGTGTCCCGGGGGGCTTTATTATTGACAATCAATAAATCTGTTCGCTCAAGATGTCGCCCCGGCCCCAAATCCAATTGTCGCAATCCCATTTCTTTTTTACAGTTTAGTTTTGGGATTTCCTTACTCCATAGGGGAGGATTATTGAGTATTGAGTGTAAACATTGGCTACATCTATTGCCCCGAAGTGGATCATTGATAAACGTTATATGTAGGCTATTTAGATTTGAACAGAGTTAAACATAGCAATTGGAAAATTTGAGCAGAATATCTTAGTGCATAGTGTTAAATTTCATAGGCAATTTTTACTGTCTTATTATACGAAATAATTTATAAGCCTATAGAAAGTAGAGGTAATTATACACTATCCCCCAACCTCCAACTTACGTTATGTTTAAATATGTTCAGTTTAATGGTCTGCCTTCCCTAGCTTGACTATAGATATAGTTTTTGAAGATGGAGGTTCTCCGAAACGCGTCAACGAAAATAGAATTGACGAAGCTAGGGAAGACAGACCATTATACTGAACATAGTGATAAAAATCCTAGCCGAAAAGAAGAAGAATATAAAAAGAATTTAAATATGTAGTTTATTAGGCTATATTGGGCTATATATATTGACTGTAAACAGTGCCTACATCTATTGCCCCGAAGTGGATCATTGATAAACGTTAGCTTGTGTAGGCTAGTTAGATTTGAACAGAGTTTAGCCTACCAATTGGAAAATTCGATCAGTGTTAAATTTTCATAGGCAATTTTCACTATCTTATTACACAAAGTAGTTTATAGGCCTATAGAAAGTAGAGGTAATAATACACAATCCCCCCCCCTACAACTTACGTCATGTTTAAATATGTCGTTTATTAGGCTATATAATATTGAGTGTAAAAATTGCCTACATCTATTGCCCCGAAGTGGATCATTAATATGGTTATAATACGTTTCAGTAATTCTGCATCGTCGTTGACTTCATTTAGTGACTCCTGAGCAACTTCAATTCGCCGCTGTTTTTGTTCAAAAGTCAACAATTTTTGAACGAATTTTACTGCCACGCGTTTCATACACAAAACATTGGAAACAATGTCAAGACATGATCCAATCGATATGCCAACATCATCAGCGACCTCTCTAATTGTGATTCGGCGATTGTTCGTAACCATTTCTTTCACTTTTTCCACGTTTTCATCGGTTGTTGATGTGCTGGGGCGTAAAGGGCGTTCTTCATCTTCCACGTCTTCACGGCCTTCTCCTGAGCAACTTCCATTCGCCACTGTTTTTGTTCAAAATTCAACAATTTTGGAACGAATTTTGCTGCCACGCGTTTCATACACAAAACATTGGAAACAATGTCAAGACATGATCCAATCGATATGCCAGCATCATCAGCGACCTCTCTAATTGTGATTTGGCGATTGTTCGTAACCATTTCTTTCACTTTTTCTACGTTTTCATCGGTTGTTGATGTGCAGGGGTGTCCGTCATCTTCAACGTCTTCAGGACCTTTTTGGAAACGCTTATACCACACGTAAACTCTTGCTTTACTCATAGCACTCATCATAGGCCTTTGTTAACATTTCACACACTTTGTTATACTTTATTCAATTTTTTACGCAAAATTTGATACACATTCTTTGATATATTTCTTTTAACAAACGGAAATCGCCGAGCTCGTAAAAACACGTCTAACCTTAGTGGCTGTCACAGACAAAGTCAACAATGAAAACAGCTGAAAGTTTTATCATACTTCAAGGGTATGAATACCAACATAATAAAGAAAATGTTTGACAATCGGTCTCTCCAAGCCCGCGAAATTTAAAAATTCTCGTTACTTTCTGAACACACCTCGTATAGCCTACAATTTGTTTAACCTTATTATTGTCCTAAAAAACTTTAAAACGATTACGAAAATCATCGGATCATTGAATAAAGAACTAGAAATAAATCAATGAAATTATTTACTTAATCCAAAACGTTTGCATAGTAAAATAAATCATAATACCAAAATAAACCTTACAGAGATATAGAGATATCTATGTAGGCTATTGCATACAACTAACTTAGAATAGAGTAAATATAAAAAGACTTCTAATTATACAAAAGATTTTTTTTGTAAGTGTGTAAGTGTAAATGTAAGTGTGAGAGTAAAGTGTTAAAGTCGTAAGTGTGTGTTAGACTCGGGTGCCGCGAGGACGTCTAAATCCTCGCAATAGGTGCAGCTAGTCTGCACCCCCTGCGGGGCTTATAAAAGAATAGCCATTCATAATTCACGGTAAAATTACAAATATTTTTTGTCACCGGAAGAAGATATCACTTAAAATTAATACAACTTTCGTGGTAAAAAAAATTTTATGACAAAAATAACGTAAATGAATTTAAAAAGATTTTATTATAAATTTGTAATTACACTGTAGATTTAATAATGCATTTTTTAAGTTTATTCTTTCTAGAATTAGAGTTATGTAATATCTTGAGATTCGTAGGGAGTATGTTATACATGTGGATTGCTTTAATATAATTAATTTTATTACCAAAAGTTACATTTACATTTTATTTCTGTTTATACTATTTAAATCGGTGTAGGCTTATTTATTTTTTATTTTATAATGAGAAAAAAATATTTTCAAGTGCAAAAAGTTGATCAATGATAAGAAGCCTTTTATCATTTACAAATTGATTATTAAAAGAAATGTTTAACAATTTTAAAGAACATATTCTTTAAAAAGATCTGATTTATAAAATCACAATAAGATTTTGCATTTAGCCTAGCAAAATTCATAACTCAACTCAATGAGCCTGTTACATTTTAAGTAGCAAACTAAGTTTTGTAAGTTCCAATTTTGTACCTAACCTAAATATCAAAGAATTTTTTTAACAATATGTAACCAAGCAGACTATACTTAATTCTAAATGGTATTCATAGGTTATAAAATACTTACTAATAACCTTGAAAGATTTTTTGTTTTTTTTTTTTTGTGTTTAACGTCCGACTATTGTGTACACTTGAGCTAATGCAGACGATGGGGATGATTTATAGCGTATGAAAATGTCAAGCCCTGGCGGGGAATCAAACCCGGGTCCTCGGGGTGAAAGCCTAGTACGCTATCAACTAGGCCACCGAGGCGAAACCTTGAAAGAAATAATATCAGCTGTAGTGAAACAGCTGTACAGTTTATTTGGTCCATGCACGAGAACAGCTCTGGAAATATTAATATCTGTCTTAATCGTTGACCATTGATCAGATTGGCCATCAGCGTTACTATAAACAAGGGTAAGCTCCCTACTTAAGCCTCGTCAAACCGCCTTAATCCTTGGCTTGGATATGTCACAGAAATAATAACACTGCCTGGGAAACGCCAATAACCATTATTTCTTCTAGGCCCTCTAATGTTTACTATTCAGCTAGACTGTACCGCGTTTATTAGGAAACTAGCTGAACCATAAGGCTATGAAAAAAAATTGCAAAAATTGTTTAAGCTCGTAAAATGTGACTATTCATGACTTTATGATTTCTGGTTTTGTTGAAGATTCTCAGTGAAAGTTCTAAACACGTTAATTTTGTTCAATATTTTTTCAAGATCGTCATAAAAAGTAATAAAACCATATAAGAAATATCAAAGCTTTTTATGTTAGCTTTGGCGAGAGAAGTAAATAAAAAACGTCTGACGAACGGAAAATGTAACGGAAATATGTAACGAACGAGCAAACGAATTTCGTCTCTCTATTCCTTCCTCTTTTTCGACGCTTGTTATATGAAAACGTTGTGTTTCTTTGGTTTCCGTATTTTTCCTTAGTTGAAGAACACGTGCACGTTGTAACCGTTTATAAGACATTCGAAATTAATATAAACGTTAATATATTAACGTATTTTAACAACATAACCTGAAACTTATTATAGCCTATCAGCTGTTCAACGAAATCAGCTGATCGTTACAAATTAATATGAAACATCTGATCTTACTATAACTACAGTAATTAATATCCAAGCCTGGTTCACGTAGTTATTCATTTAAACAAAACAAGATGGAACGGACAAGCGAACGAATTTCTTCTCCCTTTTCGATAACAGTACACGCGTATTGTATTATTCGAAATTAATATAAACATTTATCATAATTGTTATTAATATTGTTAGTTTTTAACAACATAACCTGAAACTTATTATAGCCTATCAGCTGTTCAAAGAAATCAGCTGGTCGTTACAAAGTAATATGGAACATCTGATCTTACCGTTTATTAGGAAATTAGCTGAACCATAAGGCTATGAAAAAAAATTGCAAAAATTTTTTAAGCTCGTAAAATGTGACTATTCATGACTTTATGATTTCTGGTTTTGTTGAAGATTCTCAGTGAAAGTTCTAAACACGTTAATTTTGTTAAATATTTTTCTAAGATCGACATAAAAAGTAATAAAACCATATAAGAAATAGCCTATAGAAATAGCAGAGCTTTTAATGTTAGCTTTGGCGAGAGGAGTAAATAAAAAACGTCTGACGAACGGAAAATGTAACGGAAATATGTAACGAACGAGCAAACGAATTTCGTCTCTCTATTTCTTCCTCTTTTTCGGCGCTTGTTATATGAAAACGTTGTGTTTCTTTGGTTTCCGTATTTTTCCTTAGTTGAAGAACGTTGTAACCGTTTATAAGACATTCGAAATTAATATAAACGTTAACAATTTTCGTTAATATTACTAGTTTTTAACAACATAACCTGAAACTTATTATAGCCTATCAGCTGTTCAACGAAATCAGATGATCGTTACAAATTAATTAGAAACATCTGAACTTACTATAACTACAGTACATAATATCTAAGCTAGGTTCAGGTATTTATTTATTTAAACAAAACAAGATGGAACGGAAAAAACTAACGAATTTAGTCTCCCTTTTCGATAACAGTACACGCGTATTGCATTATTCGAAATTGATATAAACATTTATCATAATTGTTATTAATATTGCTAGTATTTAACAATATAACCTGAAACTTATTATAGCCTATCAGCTGTTCGACGAAATCAGCTTGTCGTTACAAATTAATATGAAACATCTGATCTTACTATAACTACAGTAAATAATATCTAAGCCTGGTTCACGTAGTTATTTATTTAAACAAAACAAGATGGAACGGACAAGCGAACGAATTTCGTCTCCCTTTTCGATAACAGTCCACGCGTATTGTATTATTCGAAATTGTTATAACATTTATCATAATTGTTATTAATATTGCTAGTATTTAACAACATAACCTGAAACTTATTATAGCCTATCAGCTGTTCAACGAAATCAGCTGGTCGTTACAAATTAATATGAAACATCTGATCTTACCGTTTATTAGGAAACTAGCTGAACCATAAGGCTATGAAAAAAAATTGCAAAAATTGTTTAAGCTCGTAAAATGTGACTATTCATGACTATGATTTCTGGTTTTGTTGAAGATTCTCAGTGAAAGTTCTAAACACGTTAATTTTGTTCAATATTTTTCTAAGATCGACATAAAAAGTAATAAAACCATATAAGAAATAGCCTATAGAAATAGCAAAGCTTTTTATGTTAGCTTTGGCGAGAGGAGTAAATAAAAAACGTCTGACGAACGGAAAATGTAACGGAAATATGTAACGAACGAGCAAACGAATTTCGTCTCTATTTCTTCCTCTTTTTCGACGCTTGTTATATGAAAACGTTGTGTTTCTTTGGTTTCCGTATTTTTCCTTAGCTGAAGAACACGTGCACGTTGTAACCATTTATAAGACATTCGAAATTAATATAAACATTAATATATTAACGTTTTTTAACAACATAACCTGAAACGTATCATAGCCCATCAGCTGTTCAATGTAATCAGCTGATCGCTACAAATTAATATGAAACATCTGATCTTACTGTAACTACAGTAAATAATATCCAAGCCTGGTTCACGTAGTTATTTATTTAGGCCTAAACAAAACAAGATGGAACGGACAAGCAAACGAATTTCGTCTCCCTTTTCGATAACAGTACACGCGTATTGTATTATTCGAAATTAATATAAACATTTATCATAATTGTTATTAATATTGCTAGTTTTTAACAACATAACCTGAAACTTATTATAGCCTATCAGCTGTTCAAGGAAATCAGCTGGTCGTTACAAAGTAATATGAAACATCTGATCTTACCGTTTATTAAAAAACTAGCTGAACCATAAGCCTATGAAAAAAAATTGCAAAAATTGTTTAAGCTCGTAAAATGTGACTATTCATGACTTTATGATTTCTGGTTTTGTTGAAGATTCTCAGTGAAAGTTCTAAACACGTTAATTCTGTTCAATATTTTTCTGAGATCGAAATAAAAAGTATTAAAACCATGTAAGAAATAGCCTGTAGAAATATCAAAGCTTTTAATGTTAGCTTTGGCGAGAGGAGTAAATAAAAAACGTCTGACGAACGGAAAATGTAACGGAAATATGTAACGAACTAGCAAACGAATTTCGTCTCTCTATTACTTCCTCTTTTTCGACGCTTGTTATATGAAAACGTTGTGTTTATTTGGTTTCCGTATTTTTCTTTAGTTGAAGAACGTTGTAACCGTTTATAAGACATTCGAAATTAATATAAACGTTAGGCCTAATAATTTTCGTTAATATTACTAGTTTTTAACAACATAACCTGAAACTTATTATAGCCTATCAGCTGTTCAAAGAAATCAGCTGATCGTTACAAATTAATATGAAACATCTGATCTTACTACTACAGTAAATAATATCAAAGCTAGGTCACGTATTTATTTATTTAAACAAAACAAGATGGAACGGAAATATGGAACGGACAAGCGAACGAATTTCGTCTCCCTTTTTCGATAACAGTACACGCGTATTGTATTATTCGAAATTAATAAATACATTTATCATAATTGTTATTAATATTGCTAGTATTTAACAACATAACCTGAAACTTATTATAGCCTATCAGCTGTTCAACGAAATCAGCTGATCGTTACTAATTTATGTAAAACAACTGATCTTTTACTATAAAAACAGTAAATATCTAAGCTAGGTTCACGTATTTATTTAAACAAAACAAAATGTAAACATATCACGAAATAATTATTAATTCAGCAAAGATATCATTAAAGCTTCTCTTCTGTCGGTAGCTCTCCGAGTTCCACACACACGTGTACTTTTTGTACTTATAGGGAAATACGGAAGTGCCTTCTAAATAGTGATGTCCTAAAATGGTACTAAATAGGCTATTAGTAATGGTTTTTGTGAATATTAAATTAAATTCATCATCCTATACGAATAAATATGGCAAACAAAGGATGTAGATTATTTTTGTAATTTCCTTGATTGCAGTGAGGAAGATAAGGGTTATCTAATTAGGCCTAATATTAAAAAACACTTCATTATAGAATAACTTGATGTTATGGTATTTCTTTTTATATTCTTCTTTTCTGCTACGATTATTATCACCGTGTTCAGTATAATGATCTGCCTTCCCTAGCTTCGTCAATTCTACTTTCGTTTACGCGTTTCGGAGAACCTGCATCTTCAAAAACTATACCTAGTCTCAAATTGAGTATAGATATAGTTTTTGAAGATGGAGGTTCTCCGAAACGAAAGTAGAATTGACGAAGCTAGGTAAGACAGATCATTATACTGAACATAGTGATAATAATCCTAGCAGAAAAGAAGAAGAATATAAAAAGAATTTAAATATGTCGTTTATTAGGCTATATAATATTGAGTGTAAACATTGCCTACATATATTGCCCCGAAGTGGATCATTGATAAACGTTATAGCCTTTTTTAACATATCAGCTAGAATATGGAATATCAGCTAGAATATGGAATATCAGCTAGAATATCAGCTAGAATAGGTTACTCTAAGTAACCTACATCTATTGCCCCGAAGTGGATCATTGATAAACGTTATAGCCTTTTTTAACATATCAGCTAGAATATGGAATATCAGCTAGAATAGGTTACTCTAAGTAACCTACATCTATTGCCCCGAAGTGGATCATTGATAAACGTTATAGCCTATGTAGGCTAGTTAGATCTGAACAGAGTTTAGCCTACCAATTGGAGGATTTGAGTTGAATATCTTGGTGCAGAACGTTAAATTTCATTGGCAGTTTTCACTGTCTTATTACACGAAATAGTTTATAGGCCTATAGAAAGTAGAGGTACTTATACACTATTCCCCCCCCCACCTCCAACTTACGTTTAAATATGTCGTTTATTAGGCTATATACTAAATGCTATAAATTGTTTAGGAATTAATTTCAAAGGTAGGGAAGGCAATTATAACTATGAAAAATGAAAAAAGAAAAAAATAACTTCCATAACCTAACTAGTAGTAGTGTATAATATAGAAAGTAATAGACCTATGTTTTTTAAATTTTTAATTTAAGTCGAAAAGCACATTGAGGCTATTATCGCCTCACTAAGTGTGGGAGTATTACATAAGTGTGAGAGTAAAGTGTTAAAGTCGTAAGTGTAGTGTTGCAAGTGCAAGTGTATGTTATACTCGGGTACCTCGAGGGACGTCTAAATCCTCTCAATAGATGGAGCTAACCTGCACCACTGCGGGGAGAAAGTAATACGCCCATTTGTAATAATGTAAAATATAAAGAACAGAAACTACAGGAAGTTCGACAAAAAAAATCAAAAATAAAAGTGACCTACATAACCTCAAAATTACTATCGCGCGAAAGTAGGTAACGAGTCATCGCGAAAATGATTAATAAAATGTGTGTTATTAATAATGAAATCTTAAAAAAAAAGATTAAAGAACTTAACTAACACGGTTTTGTATCGAACACGAATACGATGAACGCGCAAACCGTACTTTTGAAACAAACACGTGTTAGTTAAATCTTTTTTAAGAGAGTTTTGTTGTTTTAATTTTTAATAACACGCACTGAATTAATCGTTTTTGCAATGAAAACCACGTTAGCAACTGCGGTAGTAATTTTGAGGTAGCCGCCTCGGTGGCCTACACCCCATCGTCTGCATTAACGCAAGTGTGCACAATAGGGAAGGCAGATCATTATACTGAACATAGTTAAAGTATTTAATTTCTCCTTAAATAAACCGCAGCTCTACAAGTATGAGTAGTCAATTTTCTTTTGAGTTAAGGTATTTTCCCACTTTGTAGGCTACACACTCATAATGGCTCACGAAAAACCAAAAAGTTACTAAAAATTAATTTTAACAAAATATTTGTTTGTCACAAGAGCGCGTTATTTAATTATAGTCTATCCTATAAGCCTCCAGTCGGTGTGATGAACACGTGCGTGGGGGGGGTTTATGTGATAGGACGAGAAGGGTATGAAGCCGATTCACCCAACGGCTACTCATCACGGCTGTTCATAACATCGATCAGTTTTATTTCATACATAGGTTAAACACAGATAAATATACTGTATAAGCAGACCTACTGCGACAGGTCGAATACATCTTGCATGATCCTGTAAGAGAAAACATTTTCAGAGTGTGGATTATCCAAAAAGAATTTTTTTTTTGGTGTTTAACGTTCGACTTGTGCACACTTGGGCTAATGCAGACGAAGGGATGATTTATAGCGTATGAAAATGCCAAGCCCTGGCCGGGAATCGAACCCGAGGTCCTCGGGGTGAAAGCCCAGTACGCTATCAACTAGGCCACCGAGGCGGCTAAGAAAAAGAAATCATACAGAAAGATCTAGAAACGTACAAACTTTAAATTATGTATTTCTTGGTCAAAATAAGAAGCAAACTAATTTCTGTTATTGAACCAAAAATAAAATTCACGTATCGTATTTTCTGTTCCTTTTTGTTTTAATCACGATAATTTGTTCGAAAACACGTCAAATTAACGCAGCTAGTTTTTAACAACATAACCTAAAACGTATTATAGACTATCAGCTGTTCAGTGAAATCAGCTGATCGTTACGAATTAACATAAAACAGCTGATCTTTTACTATAACATTTTTAACAACATAACCTAAAACTTTTTAAATCCTATCAATTGTTCAATGAAATCAGCTGATCGTTACGAATTAACATAAAACAGCTGATCATTTACTATAACATTTTTAACAACATAACCTAAAACTTTTTAAATCCTATCAATTGTTCAATGAAATCAGCTGATCGTTACGAATTAACATAAAACAGCTGATCTTTTACTATAAAATTTTTTAACAACATAACCTAAAACTTTTTAAATCCTATCAATTGTTCAATAAAATCAGCTGATCGTTACGAATTAACATAAAACAACTGATCTTTTACTGTAAAATTTTTAACAACATAACCTAAAACTTTTTAAATCCTATCAATTGTTCAATGAAATCAGCTGATCGTTACGAATTAACATAAAACAGCTGATCATTTACTATAACATTTTTAACAACATAACCTAAAACTTTTTAAATCCTATCAATTGTTCAATGAAATCAGCTGATTGTTACGAATTAACATAAAACAGTTGATCTTTTACTATAAAATTTTTTAACAACATAACCTACAACTTTTTAAATCCTATCAATTGTTCAATAAAATCAGCTGATCGTTACGAATTAACATAAAACAGCTGATCTTGTACTATTACTATCAATATAAATTCGTGCGCTCGCATCACGTGATGCACAAACTATAATAACACAATCAGCTATAAAACATGATACATGTTAAAACTCCTTTACTCATAAATGACCAAACCCATCAAAAGCTAATTTAACATACAGTAGGATTACTAATATCATTGAGGCTGATTATATCTTTGTTAGTACATTGTTAGGGAGATAGGTACAGTGTTATGATGGACCTTGGTCTTAATATTGGATCCTTTTTTGAGTTTGGTCAACACAGATCAAAACTCGATCTTTGAGATAGTATTTAGTTCTTTCAGCGATGCGCTTTTAATGTCATCTACGACTGGAAAACGACGGCCCTTTAAGGTTCTCTTTATTTTTGGAAATAGGAAAAAAGTCACACGGAACCATGTCTGGCGAATATGGAGGCTGGGGCATCGTTACAGTATTGTTTTTGGCCAAAAATTCACGAACAAGCGATGAAGTGTGAGCTGGTGCATTATCGTGGTGCAAAAGCCATGAATTGCTTTTCCACAGATCCGGGCGTTTTTTCGGATTGCTTCACGCAAACGGCGTTGAACTTGTAGGTAGTACTCCTTATTGACCGTTTCACCTGGTGGCAGGAATTCACGATGCACTATGCCATTAATATCGAAGAACACAGGGAGCATATCCTTCACGTTCGACCGCATTTGTCGAGCCTTTTTCCGACTTGGCGAGCCAGAATGCCTCCACTGGAATGATTGAGCTTTAGTTTCGACGTCATATCCGTAAACCCATGTTTCGTCACCTGTTATAATACGTTTCAGTAATTCTGCATCGTCGTTGACTTAATTTAGTGACTCCTGAGCAACTTTCATTCGCCGCTGTTTTTGTTCAAAATTCAACAATTTTGGAACGAATTTAGCTGCCACGCGTTTCATACACAAAACATCGGAAACAATGTCATGACATAATCCAATCGATATGCCAACATCATAAGCGACCTATCTGATTTTGATTCGGCGATTGGTTATAACCATTTCTTTCACTTTTTCCACGTTTTAATCGGTTGATGATGTACAGGGGCGTTAGGGCGTTCGTCATCTTCAACGTCTTCACGACCTTCTTGGAAACGCATATAGGCCTACCACTCGTAAACTCTTGCTTTACTCATAGCAGACTCACCATATGACTTTGTTAATATTTCACACACTTTGTTACACTTTATTCCATTTTTTTACGCAATATTTGAATCAAATTCTTTGATCCATTTCTTTTAACAAACGAAAATCGCCGAGCTGATAAAAACACGTCTAACCTTAGTGGCTGTCACAGACTGAAAGTCAACAATGAAAACAGCTGAAAGTTTTATCATACTTCAAGGGCATGTATACCAACATAATAAAAAAAAATTTGTATCAAATTTTGCGTAAAAAATGGAATAAAGTGTAGCAAAGTGTGTGAAATGTTAACGAATCTGCTATGAGTATAGCAAGAGTTTACGAGTGGTATAAGCGTTTCCAAGAAGGCCGTGAAGACGTTGAAGATTTCGAACGCTCTGGAGACCCCAACACATCAACAACCATGAAAACGTGGAAAAAGTGAAAGAAATGGTTATGAACAATCTCCGAATCACAATTAGAGATATCGCTGATGAAAAGGTACGCGTATGTTCCAAAATTGTTGAATTTTGAACAAAAACAGCGGCGAATGGAAGTTGCTCAGGCGTCACTAAATGAAGTCAACAACGATGCAGAATTACTGAAACGTATTATAACAGGTGATGAAACATGGGTTTACGGATATGACGTCGAAACTAAGGCTCAATCATCCCAGTGGAGGCATTTTGTCTCGCCAAGACCGAAAAAGGCTCGACAAGTGCGGTCGAACGTTAAGGTTATGCTCACTGTGTTCTTCGATATTAATGGCACAGTGCATCATGAATTCCTGCCACCAGGTGAAAGGTCAATAAGAACTACTACCTACCAGTTCAACGCCGTTTGCGTAAAGCAATCCGAAAAAAACGCCTGGATCTGTGGAAAAACAATTCATGACTTTTGCACCACGATAATGCACCAACTCACACTTCATCGCTTGTTCGTGAATTTGTGGCCCAAAACGGTACTGTAACGATGCCCCAGCCTCCATATTCGCCAGACATGGCTCCATGCGACTTTTTCCTATTTCCGAAAATAAAGAGAACCTCTAAGGGCCGTTTTACAGCCTTAGATGACATTAAAAGCGCATCGCTGAAAGAACTAAAGGCTGTCTGAAAGATCGAGTTTAAGAAGTGTTTCGAGGATTGGAAGAAGCGCTGGCACAAGTGCATAATCTCCAATGGGGACTATTTTGAAGGCGACATCAATGTAGAAGAATAAATAAATATTTTGTTCAAAAAAATAAATTCTCGTTACTTTCTGAACACACCTCGTATATCATTGAAGAGAATAGTCACTTGGGGCCAATCGTAAAGTAGACAATTCAGGTAAGTAGATATTAAATTAGAGGTCTAAATGCAGATTAAAGAATAGGGTTATGTTTTTATATTTTGGTTATTTAAACCTAGGTTATAATTATACAGTAGGTATCCTATTCGAGACAATGCGGAGTTTAGTAAACATTTTCAAAATGTGTCAGTAGGCTACTTTCTCATAATTCGAAATAAAAAACAGGCTAATAGAACAAAGTTTGATCTCCAGTTACAGATTTAGTAGTCTATAGGCTATTAGCTTGTTCTAGGATTTTTGAAATTTTACTTGTAATTATTATATATAGCCTATAGCCTTCTAGTAGTTCAACGAACAGTATATCTTAATTCACTGCCTGGCCACCACCAAAAATTATAATAGGTCTTTTCGTTCAGCCAGTATTACACTGAGTAATAAGCAACTTACACTTTGTTAAAGAGCGCCATCTTGAAACGGAAGTGAATGGAAATACCTTGCACATAGTTCGTTTGATCTTTATAGAAGATACCGAATTTCATAACAATCGAACAATGCGTTTGTGTAAAATACCTTACCGTCGTCATCGTTAAATCAGAGGCCGCCATCTTGAAACGGAAGTGAATGGGAAAATATCTTACACATAGTTCGTTTCATCTTTGTAGAAGATACAGAATTTCATAACAATCGAACAATGCGTTTGTGTAAAACACCTTACCGTCGTCATCGTTAAATCAGAGGCCGCCATCTTGAAACGGAAGTGAATGGTAAAATATCTTACACTTAGTTCGTTTCATCTTTGTAGAAGATACCGAATTTCATAACAATCGAACAATGAGTTTGGGTAAAACACCTTACCGTCGTCATCGTTAAATCAGAGGCCGCCATCTTGAAACGGAAGTGAATGGGAAAATATCTTACACATAGTTCTTTTGATCTTTGTAGAAGATACCGAATTTCATAACAATCGAACAATGCGTTTGGGTAAAACACCTTACCATCGTCATCGTTAAATCAGAGGCCGCCATCTTGAAACGGAAGTGAATGGGAAAATATCTTACACATAGTTCTTTTGATCTTTGTAGAAGATACCGAATTTCATAACAATCGAACAATGCGTTTGGGTAAAACACCTTACCATCGTCATCGTTAAATCAGAGGCCGCCATCTTGAAACGGAAGTGAATGGTAAAATATCTTACACATAGTTCTTTTGATCTTATTAGAAGATACCGAATTTCATAACAATCGAACAATGCGTTTGTGTAAAATACCTTACCGTCATCATCGTTAAATCAGAGGCCGCCATCTTGAAACGGAAGTGAATGGGAAAATATCTTACACATAGTTCTTTTGATCTTTGTAGAAGATACCGAATTTCATAACAATCGAACAATGCGTTTGGGTAAAACACCTTACCATCGTCTTCGTTAAATCAGAGGCCGCCATCTTGAAACGGAAGTGAATGGAAATACCCTGCACATAGTTCTTTTGATCTTTGTAGAAGATACCGAATTTCATAACAATCGAACAATGCGTTTGGGTAAAACACCTTACCGTCATCATCGTTAAATCAGAGGCCGCCATCTTGAAACGGAAGTGAATGGAAATACCTTGCACATAGTTCTTTTGATCTTTGTAGAAGATACCGAATTTCATAACAATCGAACAATGCGTTTGGGTAAAACACCGTACCATCGTCATCGTTAAATCAGAGGCCGCCATCTTGAAACGGAATTAAACGGGAAAAAATGTTACATATATGTCTTTCTACTTTATATAAAAAAATCAAATGATTAGTTCCAAAGTTACAATTAATTTGATTTCCTACAATTTTTATTTGATAACCTAACTTTCCAGCCTTAGGTAATGTTTCAAAAGACGTAGGCTATGCTTCAAATAGGCTAAGTAAATTAGGCTAAAGATTGCTTTACACAACTGTATCGCTGATCACTTTACCGAAAATGATGGTGAAGTTATCCAAAATTAGGTACAATTTAATGTTTTTTTCTGTCCATAATGATAATTACTATTCTTTTTATATTCTTCTTCTTTTCTGCTAGGATTATTGTCACTATGTTCAGTATAATGACCTGCCTTCACTAGCTTCGTCAATTCTACTTTCGTTGACGCGTTTCGGAGGACCTCCATCTTCAAAAACTATATCTATACTCTTTTATCTATATGAAAAAGAGTATAGATATAGTTTTTGAAGATGGAGATTCTCCGAAACGCGTCAACGAAAGTAGAATTGACGACGATAGGTAAGACAGATCATTATTCTGAACATAGTGATAATTACGTGTAACGATTAAATGTAGCAATGTAAATATAAATCATATTTAAATTTTGCCTGTTTTATAAAACGTTCACTAAATTCTTTCTTTTTGCTAATTGCTAATAAATAGGACTGCCCAGTTTAAAATTTATCTCAAAGAGGTCGGCCGCCATTATTGTAAATTGAATACAATTTAATCCGTCTCGTTAGAATACAAGATACGACCAGTGTACGGAGCCGATGCGAGGAGCCGATGTGCATTAAAGTAGGAAGATATATTTCCAGCAAGCGGAAAGTGGGGAGGTAAAAAAGTATTATTAATTTTGTAAACGGTCGGTAGATAGAGCGCGGGTAGAGTTTTGGAGGTATTCGCAGGAGTGGAAGAGGAGGGGTAGGGGAAGTGTCATTCCGATGCGGAGCGGCTTGTCGTACAAAAGGACCGGGTCTCAGTATTCGACTCACGAAAGGGCCCAATAAAACGGGCCGTTAATTAAGCTCTGTTGTCTCTGGAAGATTTCTTGTGGCGCCTTGGAACTTGTAAACCTGAGCCATCGTCTAACGTTTTGAATTAATTGTTCCTGTTTTTTTTTAAAAAAAAATACAGTACAAAAACGAAAAAAAAGTTAAGTTGGTCCTTTTTTCGAGACTACAAAATGTTATTTTTAAAAGATCAGATTTTAAAAGCGTTTGAACGGTTTACGTTGTTTGGATATTTTTGAGGCGAAAATTAGGTATTCGTAAGGACGGTCGCCATTACAGAGGACGACAGTGGGTTTACGTAAAAAAAATTAAGCTGTTGGTAGATACGAACGGAAAATCGGAAAATGTATAATTTCTTTAAAACGGTTGGCTATATCAGATTTTTCTTAAAATGTTGGTCGTGACGAAGAATCAAACTAAAGAAAGAAATTTACGATTCGAGAGTAAGCCTAAATCGACAAAAAAATCGATAGCGCTCAGAATACAAACCATAATTTCGATTTATCTACTCATTTACATTAAAATAAAACCGATAAAGTTTTATTTAAAAAAATCCAGGAACGGAGAATGTCCCCGTGAGAGTGCAGCACAATGCAGACGTAGTTGACAAATAATTGTGTGTGTACCAAAACAGCTGATTGTTAAAAAAACCTCGTTGAAAATAATATTCAAATTATTACTGTATCCAAGACTTGAATAATTATCGACCGAATCAGTTTTGAAAGTTGAATCGGAAGGCAATCTAGCCCAGTTCTAATATTTAAATGTTATTAAATAAAAGACACTGATTTTAGGAAACATTGAATACTGCAGCCTAATTTAGGTATGTAATGTAAAATCCGGTTATAGTAGGTTTCGATTCGTTAGTAAGCCTAAATCGAAAAAAAATCGATAGTGGTCAGAATACAAACCATAATTTCGATTTATTCTACTCATTTACATTAAATAAAACCGATAAAAGTCTTGTAAGAAAAATCCAGGAACGGGGAATTGTCCCCGTGAGAGTGCAACACAATGCAGGCGTAGTTGACAAATAATTGTGTGTGTACCAAAACAGCTGATTGCTAAAGAAAAACAGTTGAAAATAATATTCAAATTATTACTGTAACTTAAATAATTATCGACCGATTCAGTTTTGAAAGTAGAATCGGAAGGCAATCTAAGCCGGTTCTAATATGTAAATGTTATTAAATAAAAGACTGCTTTTAGGAAACATTTTTTTTTTTTTTTAACGTCCGACTATTGTGCACACTTGGGCTAATGCAGACGATGGGATGATTTATAGCGTACGAAAATGCCAAGCCCTTACCGGGAATCGAACCCGGGTCCTCGGGGTGAAAGCCCAGTACGCTATCCACTAGGCCACCGAGGCTGCTTAGGAAACATTAAATACTGCAGCCTAATTTAGGTATGTAATGTAAAATCCGGTTATAATATGTTTCATTTGTGAATATTTCAATAAAATGCAATGTCAGAATTCAGTCATTAATTTTATAGGTTATAGTTTTAAATACGAAAGTAGAACATAGGCCTATTGTATCAAGCTTACCTTAGCCTAAGTGTAAGGAATGAAATTGATTTAAAATAACTGATTGTTGTATGTTATTCGTTTCTTTTTCCCATTAAATGCAAAAGGTCACACGGGTAATGGGTAACTGTTAACGCTGTAAAGAATTCTGTACTATATGGTGTTAGTTATACGGTGTGTAATGGCGTTAATTGCAATTTAAATATTTAACACTGAACTTAATTATACGTAATTAAGAAATTAAAAATTAAACATTAGTTAATAGCGGGTCGTCATAGCAGAAATCATAATACCGACTGGAATGCACATGGAAACAATAAAGAGCAATTCATGTCTCACAGGTAATCTTAAATTCTCTTAGAAAATAGGCCTAATATATTTTTTTTTTAACGTCCGACTAGTGTGCACACTTGGGCTAATGCAGACGACGGGATGATTTGTAGCGTATGAAAATGCCAAGCCCTGGCCGGGAATCGAACCCGGGTCCTCGGGGTGAAAGCCTAATACGCTATCAACTAGGCCACCGAGGCGGCCATAATAGGCCTAGTAATAATGTTTATAATTCTAAGCTACTGTAAGCGTAAAGGTTTTTATACATATCATTAATATAATTGCGATTTCCCCCTCATACAATGTTTTATGTTTCTATGTTGTTCTACGTTCTATGTTATTCTATTTTAATTTTTTCTATGCGGTTAATGTTATCAATTTTTTCCGTTCACACAAAAACATTAATAGGTCGGCTTAAAAAAACGTTTTCTCTTCAGAAATATTTTCCAGTTCACACTTTTATGCCAACTTTTACCCATCACATATTTCGGAAGGAAATTTTAAGATTAATCATGAAAAAACTTGTTTATGAAGAAAATCCAGGAGTGCCACAGGGTAGTGTATTGGGGCCAAACTTTTATACCTGGGTTTTACCAACATTTGAACAAAATATTTGTTGTTACATTTGCTCATGACAGCTGTTTTAGCTGTTAGTGACAATAAACATCCACCAGAAAACTACGAACAGCTGTAGACGATGTACAAACCTGTACTAAGAAGTGGCTAGTCAAACTGAATGAAAGCAAATATGTGAGTCGATTTCATCAATAACACAAACCTGTCTTAATCAGGCACGTGGTTTCATACAGCGAAATATCTTGCATGTCGTTAGATGCCAGGCTTACCTGGAAGCCGTATGTAAAAAAAAACAAGAGCTGAAACTAAAATATGTATGTATTGGTTCATGAGTTGTTCTTCCTTGTCAGTACACACGATAGTGCTTTATCATCAGGTCCTTAAACCAGTGTTGTATTCAACTGTGTGATTGTGCCAGTCAAAGTAACAGAAATATTATTCAACGCTTTCAAAATAAAGTATTTCGTGATATCGTTGATAAGCCTTGGCACATCCGTAATGACAACTTGCGTAGAGATCTTGAGGTTCCGGTTACGAACAAAGACTACATCAACACGCCAATGTCGAAGCCCTCCAGCTGCTCAACAACGATGGCTAAGTCAGAAGACTGAAAAGAACAAAACCATTTTAACCGGTGTACTTATTAAGTGATATTATTAAAGAGAATAATTATTCTAAACTCAGCGATTATCAGTGGATGAAACTATTATTAGTAAATTTAATTACTGTATTAAATTAGGTTAGAAACAAATAGCTTATTAGTGTCCTATTATATATATATATATATATATATATATATATATATATATATATATATATATATATATATATATATATATATATATATATATATATATATATCCCCGCAGGGGGAGTGCAGACTAGCTGCACCTATTGAGAGGATTTAGACGTTCCTTGCAGTACCCAAGTTTAACACACTCTTACACTTACAACACTACACTTACGACTTTACATACTTAGATTTACACTTTACAACACTTTACACTTTTACACTCACACTTACCTTTAGTTTAGCGATAATAGCCTCAATGTGCTTTTCGCTTCAAAGTAGTGTGTGTGTGTGTGTGTGTGTGTGTGTGTGTGTGTGTGTGTGTGTGTGTGTGTGTGTGTGTGTGTGTGTGTGTGTGTGTGAAGCCGCCTCGGTGGCCTAGTTGATAGCGTACTAGGCTTTCACCCCGAGGACCCCGGGTTCGATTCCCGGTCAGGGTTTGGCATTTTCATACGCTATAAATCATCCCATCGTCTGCCTTAGCTCAAGTGTGCACAATAGTCGGACGTTAAACACAAAAAATGTGTGTGTGTGTGTGAGTGTGTTTTTTTTTATTGGACAACACACAGTTTTTATTGGAACAGTTTTTTTTGGAACAGTTTTTATTACAACAGTTTTTATTGGAAAAATATGTTTTTGGTCGGATCTTCTTGAACCTTATCATAATTACTCTAAAACACAAGTAATGAAATACATTTTCCAAAAATTTTCCACTAAAGGGGATAGAAAGTGTAAAAAGGGGGTTGCACTGGATAAAAATATTTTCGGATCGTATCTACTCTGAAATTCAAATAATGAAACACGTATTTCACTATTTTTCCGGAATTCATCCCCTAAAAGAATAAAAATGTATAAAGAGGTATACATCTTTGCACTGTAGAAAAATATTTTTTATCGGATTCTATTTCAAATTATAGAAAAAATTCTAAAACACAAATTATGAAACACGTAGTTCGGCAACTTCACGAATTCATCCCCTAATAGAACGAAAATGAAAAAAGGGGATAAAAATTTGTTTGAGTTATGAAAATGTATGAAATATTACGCTGTAAACGTTTAAAGCAATTGCTAGATGTCACACTATTAGGTGACACAGATGAAGACATACAATTTTGTATATTTTTTGGTAATTATCAGTGAAAACCAAAATCATCAAACATAACCTAAAAGATCGCGGGAACTGCCGGCATAATCGCATATTTGTATCGGAGGTTCGGATGTAAATTTGCAATACAATATGGTTGTCCGTTGTATATCGTATTGAGTTATTGATAACAGTGTCCACATTGCTGCAGCATAAACTCCCCCCTGTTGGTCCTGCGGCTCTAATTTACAACAAGCGTATATTTATTGAGATCCCGCGACCGAGCTATGTTATGAGATCTGTACAAGAGTAGTCGATATTTATCTCGGTGTATGGGTGTTTTATCGGGACGCCGGTTCATTTCAGAGATCGCCGCCGACATAGGCCACGATGGCAATACGAGAAAGTTATGGGTGAAATATTTCTGCAGCGATAGGCGTAAGTTATAAATTAAAATGTATGACGGAAAAACAGTGCGTATAGTTTGTTCGCACGTTGAATCGTATAAAAGAAATCAGTTTAGAAAAACAGTCGCCTAATTTCTCAAAAACCGTTTTTCATAACCTGTCAGTATAGCGGATTGAACTAAAACAAATTTCTGGTTAGGAAGGAAATGTTTAACAAGTTTCGATAAAAATACGTTTTTAAAAACCCAGTGCTTTTGTTATGTAGGCCTAATAGCTGCACCCTGAACACGATTTGCTGTGGTTCAATCTGCTTAATTTAACAATTCATTCGGAAAAATTGGAATAAAAAAGTAAAATTGGAAATTTGGAAATCGTAAATCAGGGAAAATTGAAATGGAATTGTAAAATTGGAAATTTTTAAATCGTAAATATAACGTAAATTGGAAACATTGAAATGGAATTGTAAAATTGGAAATTTGGAAGTCGTTAGTGGATCGTAAATCGGAAACTTTGAAACGGAATTGTAAAATTGGAAATTTATAAATCGTAAATATAACGTAAATTGGAAACATTGAAATGGAATTGTAAAATTGGAAATTTATAAATCGTAAATATAACGTAAATTGGAAACATTGAAATGGAATTGTAAAATTGGAAATTTAGAAGTCGTAAATGGAACGTAAATCGGAAACATTGAAATAGAATTGTAAAATTGGAAATTTTTAAATCGTAAATATAACGTAAATTGGAAACATTGAAATGGAATTGTAAAATTGGAAAATTGGAAGTCGTTAATGGATCGTAAATCGGAAACTTTGAAACGGAATTGTAAAATTGGAAATTTAGAAGTCGTAAATGGAACGTAAATCGGAAACATTGAAATATAATTGTAAAATTGGAAATTTATAAATCGTAAATATAACGTAAATTGGAAACATTGAAATGGAATTGTAAAATTGGAAATTTGGAAGTCGTTAATGGATCGTAAATCGGAAACTTTGAAACGGAATTGTAAAATTGGAAATTTATAAATCGTAAATATAACGTAAATTGGAAACATTGAAATGGAATTGTAAAATTGGAAATTTGGAAGTCGTTAATGGATCGTAAATCGGAAACTTTGAAACGGAATTGTAAAATTGGAAATTTATAAATCGTAAATATAACGTAAATTGGAAACATTGAAATGGAATTGTAAAATTGGAAATTTGGAAGTCGTTAATGGATCGTAAATCGGAAACATTGAAATGGAATTGTAAAATTGGAAATTTAGAAATCGTAAATATAACGTAAATTGGAAACATTGAAATGGAATTGTAAAATTGGAAATTTGGAAGTCGTTAATGGATCGTAAATCGGAAACTTTGAAACGGAATTGTAAAATTGGAAATTTAGAAGTCGTAAATGGAACGTAAATCGGAAACATTGAAATAGAATTGTAAAATTGAAAATGTGGAAGTCGTTATTGGATCGTACATCGGAAACATTGAAATGGAATTGTAAAATTGGAAATTTAGAAATCACAAATTGATCGTAAATCGAGGAAAATTGAAACGGAATTGTAAAATTTAAAATTTAGAAATCGTAAATGGAACGTAAACAGGAAACATTGAAATGGAAACGTAAAATTGGAAATTTGGAAAGCGTAAATAGATCGTAAATCGGAAACAACGAATTGGAATTGTAAAATTGCAAATTTGGAAATCGTAAATGAATAGTAAATCGGAAACATTAAAATGGAAACTTAAAATTGGAAATTTGGAAGTCTTAAATGGATCGTAAATAGGAAACATTAAAATGAAAATTTCAAATTGGAAATTTGGAAATCATAAATGGATCGTAAATCGAAAACATTGAATTGGAATCGTAAAATTGGAAATTTGAAAATCATAAATGGATCGTAAATAGGAAACATTAAAATGAAAATTTCAAATTGGAAATTTGGAAATCATAAATGGATCGTAAATCGAAAACATTGAATTGGAATCGTAAAATTGGAAATTTGAAAATCATAAATGGATCGTAAATCGGAAACATTAAAATGGAAACTTAAAATTGGAAATTTGGAAATCGTAAATGGATCGTAAATAGCAGGACATTGAGGATATCGAGGAGGAAGCCTTCTACAAACCTACAAGACAGTAGGCGTTAAGAATTTTTTTTCCAATGGGAAGTATTGCAAATTGGAAAGTAAATAATTGTAAACAGCAAAAGTGATAGCCTATTGTTTGAGCGCCAATTCGGTAAAACCCTAAAAATATGTACTGTTAGAAAGCTTTTGAAAAAGGTAGATTTTTGTTAACTTTGAACTTTTGCAGAGACTATCTTATTTCAAAAGCAATTGCTTTGGCAAATATATTTCAAAATGGTCACTTTGTTTATATTTGAGAGTTTGTAAAGAGTACATAAGCTTGTTTTCAATTTTCAAAAAAAGTACACGTGTGGAACTCGGGGAGTTACCGGCATAATCAAAGCTTTGTTACTTGCTGAATATAATTAGTTTGAATACATCTTGTTTTGTCGCGAAACTAGCTAAGATATTTACTGTAGTTATAGTAAAAGATCAGCTGTTTTATAATTCGTAACGATCAGCTGATTTCATTGAACCGCTGATAGGCTGTAATAGGTTTTAGGTTATGTTGTTAAAAACTAACAATATTAACAACAATTATTAAAAACGTTTATATTAATTTCGAACGTATTATAAACGGTTACAACGTGCGCGTGTTCTTCAACTAAGGAAAAATACAAAACCAAAGCAACATGTTTTCACATAATACACGTCGAAAAGGAGACAGAAATAAAGAGACGAAATTCGTTTGATTGTTCGTTACATTTTTCGTTCGTAGATTTTTTTCTATTCACTCCTTTCGGTAAAGCTAACATTAAAAGCTTCGCTTGAGTATATGAACCGACGTAACCCTTAACCGATGTTTATGTTCTAACATATGTTTGTGTGTATTTAGCTATTGTGTTTGCAATTTTTGGCCCGATGTAATTCAAATTTTGCACAAAAATTGATTTTTGATTGAAAATTGTGATTTGTACTGATTGTTTCTCAGATGAAACAATGTTTATATTTTGTTTAAAGTAAGATCGTAAGTTATGTTTTCTTTAAAAAAAATAATGACAGACGTTTTAAAACAGACGAGTGGATTTTGATAGGTGCAGAATTTTTAAGCTGTTATCAAAATCAATACGTGCGCCAAGCTTGAATAAAATCAGGCCAAAACTAATCGTGACGTTATCAATGTTAATTTTTGGAAATTTATTTTGCAGCGGAACAGTTGCGTACTCGATTATTTCATACTTACGCTTTTCATACTTCCTCTTTTCATAATTCCGCTTTTCATACTTCCTCTTTTCAGACTTCCGCTTTTCGTACTTCCGCTTTTTCATACTTCCTCTCTTTATACTTCTTTTCATACATCCGCTTTTCGTACTTCCGCTTTTTCATACTTCCTCTTTTTATACTTACGCTTTTCATACTTCCTCTTTTCATAATTCCGCTTTTCATACTTCCTCTTTTCAGACTTCCGCTTTTCGTACTTCCGCTTTTTCATACTTCCTCTTTTTATACTTCTTTTCATACATCCGCTTTTCGTACTTCCGCTTTTTTATACTTCCTCTTTTCATACTTACGCTTTTCATAGGTCCTCTTTTCATACCTACGCTTTTCATACTTCCGCTTTTCATATTTCCGCTTTTTCATACTTCCTCTTTTCAGACTTCCGCTTTTCGTAGTTCCGCCTTTTCATACTTCCTCTTTTTATACTTCTTTTCATACTTACGCTTTTCATACTTCCGCTTTTTCATACTTCCTCTTTTCATATTTCCGCTTTTCATACTTCCACTTTTCATAATTCCGCTTTTCATACTTCCTCTTTTCAGACTTCCGCTTTTCGTACTTCCGCTTTTTCATACTTCCTCTTTTTATACTTCTTTTCATTCATCCGCTTTTCATACTTCCGCTTTTTCATACTTCCGCTTTTTTATACTTCCTCTTTTTATACTTCTTTTCATACTTCCTCTTTTCATAATTCCGCTTTTCATACTTCCTCTTTTCATACTTACGCTTTTCATACTTCCGCTTTTCATACTTCCTCTTTTCATACTTCCGCTTTTCATACTTCCACTTGCATTAATTTTTTAAATTCCACACGTGCACAACTATTTGCCAGAACATTAACGGTAACACATTTTGCGCATTAAAAAATCCGTTCCATTAAATCCGTTTTATGGTGGGCCATAAATCTCGGATCCCCTGTAGTTTGCCACCTCGCGTCGTTTCCTCTGTCCGCCCGTCTTGTTAAATAATTCATAACCCAAACAAATTAGATAATTAGAAGATAACAAGATTTATAAGGCGTTATGTTTCTTCGTCTGCATGCTGAAAACGAAATTTATTACTTCCCAGAAGAAGTGAAACATCAACGCAAAGTCAGACCCCTGAGAGAGAATTTGCGATAGTGGCGGGACGTAGCGTTATGCGCACACATTCTGCGCATAACTAATGTCGACCTACGTAAGTTTGTTTTCGTGTATCGTCAACGAGGAATTCATCGCAAGTTAGGCTTACAAGTTGTAACCTCGTATTTTGACTTTACTAATAGACGTGAAAAGTAAATGTTAAAAGAGAATTTGCAAGGAAACTAACGTTTTTTTTTAATGTAAGACATTATAAAGAATGATTTATTTTATGGTGTTTGTTGTAATAAGGAAACATTGCTTTGGAAAAATGTAAGTTATTTAACCAGCTGACGATTGTTGCAAGTGTGAAAGTATCGTATTTAGTATCGCATTTAGCCGTTACAAAATGACCTGTTGGAACGTGTATGGATTGTAAGGTTCATCCAGGCCACTAGGACACACCTATTGAGAGTTTTTTTTTAATATAGAAAATTACTAACGTATAAAAATGTATTCTTTTAGATTTTTGATGATAATATGAAGTTCTTGTAGTGTACGAGGTGTGTTCAGAAAGTAACGTGAATTTTAATTTTTTGAACAAAATATTTATTTATTCTTCTACATTGATGTTGTCGCCTTCAAAATAATCCTCATTGGAAATTATGCACTTGTGTCAGCGCTTCTTCCAATCCTCGAAACACTTCTCAAACTCGATCTTTGAGATAGATTTTAGTTCTTTCAGCGATGCGTTTTGAATGTCATCTACGGCTGCAAAACGACGGCCATTTAAGGTTCTCTTTATTTTTGGAAAAAGGGAAAAGTCACACGGAGCCATGCCTATGGAGGCTGGGGCATCGTTACAGTAATGTTTTTGGCCAAAAATTCACGAACAAGCAATGAAGTGTGAGCTAGTGCATTATCGTGGTGCATAAAGACATGAATTGTTTTTCCACAGATCCGGGCGTTTTTTCGGATTGCTTCACGCAAACGGCGTTGAACTTATAGGTAGTACTCCTTACTGACCATTTCACCTGGTGGCAGGAATTCATGATGCACTATGCCTTTAATATCGAAGAACACAGTGAGCATATCCTTCAAGTTCGACCGCACTTGTCGAGCCTTTTTCGGTCTTGGCGAGCCAGAATGTCTCCACTGGGATGATTGAGCCTTAGTTTCGACGTCATATCTGTAAACCCATGTTTCATCACCTGTTATAATACGTTTCAGTAATTCTGTATCGTCGTTGACTTCATTTAGTGACTCCTGAGCAACTTCCATTCGCCGCTGTTTTTGTTCAAAATTCAACAATTTTGGAACGAATTATGCTGCCACGCGTTTCATACACAAAACATTGGCAACAATGTCATGACATGATCCAATCGAAATGCCAACATCATCAGCGACATTTCGCTGTCAGTGCTAAGTAGATATATCCAGGCTTTGTCATTTACAATAATAAGGAACATATAAATTGAAGTCACTGGACGCGCCATAATAGCTACTTACATGAAATGAGCGCCGTTGGAGCTGAAAGAAAGCTTTGTGTAACAAATACTTATCTGGTTGAGGGGGTAATTTATTGAAAAACAAATTAGAACAGCAAAATAGCAATAGCAGTTTACAGTTTATCATACTTTACAAAAATTTTAAAGCATTTCTTTCTGTACATTGCAGTATTTTTAACGAGACTGCGTTAGACATGTTTTAGGTTAGAAAAAAAATGAGTAAAAACATTTGTAGTCTAAATAAAACGTAACTAGAAATTGAAGGTCCGCTTACAAGAAACCCATTTAAGCTTATTAATAGGTTGAAATAAGCAAACCTTTTTCAAAAAATTCTCTTTCAAATGTTGTGTGACGAACGTCTTCACCCATCCTCAGTAAAAGAAAGTTTTTAATTCGAGCTGTTTTTTGTCAAGTACGAATATCGAAATGTTTGTTTGTATTGTTATTCTATATTTTTAATTGGATTTCGTTAAGGCAGCGAAACTGCTGTATGCTTTGTTTATTATTACTAGGTGTATTCGGAAATTAACGAGAATTTTTAAATTTCACGGGCTTGGAGAGTTCGATTGTCAATTTTTTTTATTATGTTGGTATACACGCCCTTGAAGTATGATAAAAATTTCAGCTGTTTTCATTGTTGACTTTGTCTGTGACAGCCACTAAGGTTAGACGTGTTTTTATGAGCTCGGCGATTTTCGTTTGTTAAAAGAAATGGATCAAAGAATTTGTATCAAATTTTGCGTAAAAAAATTGAATAAAGTGTAACAAAGTGTGTGAAATGTTAACAAAGGTCTATAGTGAGTCTGCTATGAGTAAAGCAAGAGTTTACGAGTGGTATAAGCGTTTCCAAGAAGGCCGTGAAGATGTTGAAGATGACGAACGACCTGGACGACCCAGCACATCAACAACCGTTGAAAACGTGGGAAAAGTGAAAGAAATTGTTATGAAAAATCGCCGAATCATAATTAGAGGGGTCGCTGATGATTTTGGCATATCGATTGGATCATGTCATGACATTGTTTCCAATGTTTTGTGTATGAAACGCGTGGCAGCAAAATTCGTTCCAAAAGTGTTGAATTTTGAACAAAAACAGCGGCGAATGGAAGTTGCTCAGGAGTCACTAAATGAAGTCAACGACGATGCAGAATTACTGAAACGTATTATAACAGGTGACGAAATATGGGTTTACGGTTATGACGTCGAAACTAAGGCTCAATCATCCCAGTGGAGGCATTTTGGCTCGCCAAGACCGAAAAAGGCTCGACAGGTGCGGTCGAACTTGAAGGTTATGCTCACTGTGTTCTTCGATATTAATGGCATAGTGCATCATGAATTCCTGCCACCAGGTGAAACGGTCAATAAAGAGTACTACCTACAAGTTCAAAGCCGTTTGCTTGAAGCAATCCGAAAAAAACGCCCGGATCTGTGGAAAAACAATTCATGGATTTTGCACCTCGATAATGCATCAGCTCACACTTCATTGTTTGTTCGTGAATTTTTGTCCACAAACAGTACTGTAACGATGCCCCAGCCTCCATATTTGCCAGATGTGGCTCCGTGTGACTTTTTCCTATTTCCAAAAATAAAGAGAACCTTAAAGGGCAGTCGTTTCACATCCTTAGATGACATTAAAAGCGCATCGCTGAAAGAACTAAAGGCTATCTCAAAGATCGAGTTTGAGAAGTGTTTCGAGGATTGGAAGAGGCGCGGGCACAAGTGCATAATCTCCAATGCACTATTTTGAAGGCGACAACATCAAAGTAGAAGAAGAAATAAATATTTTGTTCAAAAAATTAAAATTCTCGTTACTTTCTGAACACCTCGTATAGTTGAGATTTCATGTTAATCACCGTAACACAAAATATAAAAATGGCCGCCGTCAGGAACGTGTTGGGTTATAACTAAGTACTGAAGTACACTGCGGGCATGTAATATCAGAACATCTCTTTATAATACTGGAAAAGGAGACGGATAATCTAAGTATCTATAGGGAAATCTGCAATGCTACATCTCCAGGACCCACTTGCCATCGGTACGTTCAGTGAAGGATCCGCTGCATTGCCAGAGACTCAACGGTCCATCCTTAACAAGTGGATCCTCCAGGCCATCCATCACATAAAACACTTCGCCTCATTTCATCTCACGTTGATTATTTAAATAACAGCTGGTTACTGTAAGAGGCGTGTCGGGACGTCCTATTGGCTGGATTAAGTCTCAAGGTAACCAACTCTGGCCGCGATTGGTGTGTTTTTAAGGCAAGCGATGCTGATTAGATGATTCTTATGTCAATTCTCCTCCGCCCTTGTTTGGGTAAATTGATTGGTGTACGCGACGAAGTTTTTTTTTACTATGTTAATATTTCTGTGATTTATTTTTTAATCCGGACAAACAAATTACTATAGTAAGACCGTGGTGATTTGACATTTTGCAGAATGAGGATTGGCTATACGAAAGTGTCCTTATTAGCCATATGAATTAAAAGAAGCAAAAGCTTTAGTTCACAAAATCTGAAGCATTTTCGTCAATCGTTATGAATACAAACATCAATCAAAACCATTTGTTTTAGAGTTGCAAATCCTTCTTTTGTTGATCCTTTTACTTCCAGACTGAAAGATTTGTCCGTACGCAAAAGGCAATCATTATTCATACTGAATGAAAGAAATGCTTTTGCATATTCATTTTATTTGAAACAAAACCTTTTGTTTATATCTTTTACTTGAAGTATTTATTCATATTTCTAATTTAACTTAGCTTTAAAAACTGATAAAGACAAAATACTTCTACCTTTTACTATAATGAAGTAGCTTATAAGAAAGCTGAAGTATAGTGTAAAAATTTGGAATTGTTTACTGATAATATTTATTTTTAAATTTTAAATACATATTTCGATAAACAAAACTGCTAGACACAATTTACAATCCGCAGATATGCAGTAAGTTGTCTTCGAGTTTAGGTAATTGTTTCGATAAAACGCTTTATTATATGCACAAAAGCAATAATCCACTATAAAAGCACGAGAAGAATTGACCGGCATAACCTCAAAATTGCCACCGCGCGAAAGTAACGGTTTTTTGATCGCTAAAACGACAAAAGAAAACCATTTTGTTTTAAAAAAATACTGAACGACCTGACACGATATCGTGTGTCAAACTACACGCCACCATCTTTCGATTGTGAGCACAATTTTGATGACTTTCTCACTACAAGAACGAACAAAATAATACGTATTAAGTAATGCCTGTTAGAATGTGTTAACGCGCATGACCAGTAAGTCGGTGTAGGAAATCACGCAATATGAACAGCAATGACGTCACAATATAGTTCCGTAAAAAAAAACAGCCTGAAAGCGTAAGGAAACTACAAAAAATATTTTCACGAGTGAATATGTATTCAGTGGATGATAATTATTTTTTCAAAAATCGCTATTTGAAAAAACAATATAAATACTTTAAAATCACACGTGTTCAGAGATCGTTTTTCAGCTTCACGATGTTTGCAGTCCTTTTTGATACATGCACCATAGAAAAATACATATTTCAGGACAGGTGTTTCGATTTTATATTTCGTATAAAACAACATAAATCCAAGTTTAGCCGCCTCGGTGGCCTAGTTGATAGCGTACTGGGCTTTCACCTCGAGGACCCGGGATCGATTCCCGGCCAGGGCTTGGCATTTTCATACGCTATAAATCATCACACCGTCTGCATTAGCCCAAATGTGCACAACAGTCGGACGTTAAACACTAAAAAAATCCAATTTTAATTAATTTAATTATTATGGGCTTTATTTTCTTTTGAAAGTAATTCTTTTGAAAATTTAATATTGATTATCACAATAAATTTTATTTTCATTGAAAAATAAGCGTTGTAAGTAGCTAGTAAGCTAGAATAATGAGTTCCGATACTTAATTACTTTCTTTATTGCTTTTATTACAGGCTGTAGTATTCATTGTTATACAGTTAAGAGTCTTGGTTGATATTTTACATTTCTTTGTTAGGCTTATGTAATTTTTAGCTTTGTAGAAATAGTTCTGTGTTTACAAAAAGAACAATTTTTATATAAAAAAAAACAAAATGGACTGACCAATAGAAGTGAAAACTTAAAAAATAATCAGTTACTTTATCTTACTGATTTATTGCTAAATTAAAATCACACACAAATGGTATAAATGAACACTTATCTAAACTACACAGTATACAAAATATAGGCTAAAAATCAATCTTACACAGTAGACCGATATTCAATTGTTTTTTGACAAAAATAATATTTACTGTTGGCTGCACTCGACCACGCGTTGCTGTGGCTCATTATGGTTCAGTTCAACAATGCATTCGGAAACATTGAAATGAAATCGTAAAGTATTTAGTATAGTTGCGTTGCTTTTACGTCCAACAGGTGGCGCTGTTTTTTAAAAAAAAATTGTTTACCTCTCACAGGTGTGACATTTTTTTGTTTATTTTAAGGCGTAAAGCACATTGAGGCTATTATCGCCTCCCTAAATGTAAGTATGAGTGTAAAGTGTTAAAGTCGTAAGTGTAGTGTTAAAACTCGGGTACCGCGAGGGACGACTAAATCCTCTCAATAGATGCAGCTAGTCCTTGCGAGGCACAGGGCGCGTATTCGATACAATGTTGCGTCAAAATTTCAAAGCAATCGGTGAAGAATTATCGGAGTTTTAAGACTTTAACAAAACGAACATTTACGTTTTTATTTACATATATAACAACTGAATTTAATATATATCTGGTAAGTTATATTTCGTAAATAAGAAACATAAGAGATATAACAGAGTAGCTATTGTTTGTTAATTAGTGTCATTGATACAAACGGACTAGAAGTACAGCCAACATTATAAAAAGCGTGGTCGATATCAGAGGCTAATGTCCAAGTAGTTCGACTATTTGCAGCTAGGATCGCGGAAAACTGAAAGACGTTTGAGGAAATAGACAGTATTAATAACTATTTATCTGTAGTTGATTATTTTGCCGCAAGATGTCGCTAGCAGCGAGCACTCACATCTTATAAAGGTTATAATTTTAGTACGTTCAATGATCGTGGGAATTAAGGAAAACATTATATAAATTATCAGTATAAGATTAATAATTATAATAAATTATACGTACGTTAAGTGTTATTAGTGGGAATTTAATATCGGCATTAAATATTCGTAAATAAATTATTTCAAAAGTTACAAGAGACAGGAGCAGATATTTCTTACTGCTTGAGTTTCCAAAAGAATGCGCCATTTACATACAGTGTAATATTTGCATAGGAACCGGAGCCAACAAATTAGTCGTGAAAGTTTCTGCAGCAGATGCGTTACCGCCGCACTTTGATCAATCTAATTTAACTTCGCCAGAATACGGTAATCAGTTCGACATCTGCGCATGCTCGTTGCATTCCTAATTTAAAGTTGTCTCAATTTAATTTATACAAACTTTGTTTGGGCAAAATTAAAGAAAATCCAGGAAGTTTGTTTACGAAACGTGAACAGTAAATTAGAAAATAAACGGTACACAAATCTAACGCGTGCACAGTTTCGATTTTTAAAGGCCACAATGAAGTCCTAGATTAGCGGCTATTATTATTATTATTTTTTTAACGTCCGACTGTTGTGCACACTTGTGCTAATGAAGACGATGGGATGATTTATAGCGTATGAAAATGCCACGCCCTGGCCGGGAATCGAACCCGGGGTGAAAGGCTATCAACTAGGCCACCGAGGCGGCTTAGCGCCTATTAAAAGAAAACGTATTGGTTATGAACCTTCGAACGGACAGTTCGATTCAACATTAGAATATCGACAGCAGAAGAAATAGATGGACATTGAAAAATCTACTAAACAGTTTTCTTTAAAAAATCGATTATGTTTGAAAACTCACAACTCTGAACAAAGCACGGATCGAGACGAGAAAAAAAACAAGGCAAACGCAATTATAATCAGGATTGATTTGAGTTCGTATCGATTTATTCTCGGAAACTAACTTTATTTTATTTTAAACTACGGAAAATGCAAGATTCGCGGGTCAATTCCGAATATTGTCTGACTGACGCTGAACCTGTACTCTCGCAACTGAAAAACATTTAGGCCTACAGTAGAGACTCGATTAACCGTCGTTCTTGTGACCGTTGGGGTGACGGATGACGGCATAGACGGATAACAGAAGTAGACCACCCGTATTTTCGAACATCGATAAAAAATAACATACTTCTATTATAGCACAGAATGTTTTATTGTTTTTACTTTTGGAAAATGTAGACAAATTCTTAAATTTTCTATTTATCTTTAAATAATTACTTATTTTACAAATTTTGTATAAATAGATCTTTAATACGGTAAATTATTCGTAATTAACCTTTTGACAGCAAGTAATAACTTAATATATGCAAGAGCACCTTATACGCTGAATGGTATTATCGTTAATAATGTGAGAATAGTTGCGTTTCGATTATCAGTGTTTACTTATGGTAGCAATTAGTGTCAGCTATTACATATGCTATGCATAACTTGTGTTTTGTCTAATTGGTTATTTTTAATTAGAAATTATTTAATATGGAAGCCAGTTTAAAAATGTCACATAACGGAATTAACGTGACGGTTAATAGAAACTGGCGGTTGAAAGGATGACGGTTAGAAGAGAAACTAGTACACCATTATGTGATCCTCAACAATAAAAACAATTATAATATAAAGGTTAACCCAACAAAATACTATTATCCGGAAATAGTTATTGTAACTCAGTAATAAGTATATTATGTTTGTGCGATTGTTCGATGAAATTATTATTGTTTCATTTATAAGTTTTGTTGTGCATTTTGTACAGTTAAAAAAAGAAAGAATTATTTTAAAGAAGTTTTTGAAGTGACTACTTCTTATGGCGGGGTATGGATGTATGTTTTGCACGGGAAAAAATTCAGTTTGCCGTCACGCATCACGCTCTTATTAATATTTTTGTTTTAAAATGTATTTTTGAAGTGAAAACTTGTATGTTCGCAACATTATATTACTTACCCAGTCCAACTTAATTATTTAGTTTTGTGTCAAGTGTTAACTGTGTAACAGTGACGTTTTATATACGTTTATTATATATTGATAGGTGTGAATAATAAATATTTAAATTATTTTAAACGCCATTATGCTACTTACCCAGTCCAACTTTATTTAGTATTTAGTTTAATGACAAGTGTTAACTGTGTAACAGTGACGTTTTATACGTTTATTATATATTGGTAGGTGTGAATAATAAATATTTAAATTATTTTAAACGTCATTATACTACTTACCCAGTCCAACATTATTTAGTATTTAGTTTTATGACGTGTTAACTGTGTAACAGTGACGTTTTATACGTTATTATATATTGGTAGGTGTGAATAATAAATATTTAAATACCATTATACTGATTACCCAGTGCAACTGAATTATTTAGTATTCCGTTTTGTGATATGTGTTAACTGTAGGCTACAACAGTTTTAATAATATTTTATACTTCTTAATATAATATTTTAAATTTGAAAGTTTATGTGTGTGTTTTTGTTTGTTATTCACTCACACATTAACTACTGGACCGATTGAGATGAAATTTTAAATGAACATGGTTTAGGTGCCTGAGATGGACATAGATATATTCCCGTTTTAAATCCCTGTTATTATTTATTATAAAATTATTGTTTATAAGCTTACATTTGCAATGATTTTAATTGAAACAATCTTACAATTCCACACAACCTGCCTTTCCAAATTAAATTATTGCAGTTTCCATTGAAGTTGGCATTTACAATGGCAATAAGTCACAGGGTCAGATATTAAGAGTAGCAGGAATACATTTGGGACTCCGTGCTTCTCCCATGGTCAGTTATAGCCTATTCTAATGTTGAGTAGCAAAAATCTAGGTCTTGGCAAAAAACCATAAAATCATATAATATTGTATTTCGAAATATATTAAACTGAAATGAACGTACTCATGATTTTGAAAATCGACTATAAATTTTATTACCTACATTACAATTGCGAGTGAAGCCGCAACGGGTAACAGCTAATTAAATCATAACAGTGAAAGAAGTATACAGTCAGGCATGCCAAAAGTAGTCACTTCTGTCGGCCAGCCCACGACTACCTACATTTTTTTATTTATTACATTCGGCTGTTTATAATACAAAGGTAGTTCAGATATAATAGCTTCTCTTTTATTTGCGTAATTAACAAATAAAATAATATAAAGTCACATCAAAAGGACTAATTGATACGTTTTTACACTGTAGTCAAAATGTTGGCTGTAATAAAAATTATTATATTTAAATTATATAAAATTATTATATTAAATTAAATTATATTTAAATTATTATACTACATAAGACATATTTTCACCATATATGTCAAAATATTGTATAAAATATGAGACGTCCGGCTAACATAAAACAAATAAATTCCTGTTTTATGATATTTGAATTTTAAGTTAGGAAAACGTTAACAAATAAAATATCTTAAAATAATATAATACAAGGTGTGTTCAGAAAGTAACGAGAATTGTAATTTTTTGAACAAAATATTTATTTATTCTTCTACATTGATGTTGTCCATTTCAAAATAGTCCCCATTGGAGATTATGCACTTGTGCCAGCGCTTCTTCCAATCATCGAAACACTTCTCAAACTCGATCTTTGAGATAGCCTTTAGTTCTTTCAGCGATGCGCTTTTAATGTCATCTACGGCTGTAAAACGACGGCCATTTAAAGTTCTCTTTCTTTTTGGAAATAGGAAAAAGTCACACGGAGCCATGTCTGGCGAATATCGAGGCTGGGGCATCGTTACAGTACTGTTTTTGGCCAAAAATTCACGAACAAGCGATGAAGTGTGAGCTGGTGCATTATTGTGGTACAAAAGCCATGAATTGTTTTTCCACAGATCCGGGCGTTTTTTTCGGATTGCTTCACTCAAACGGCGTTGAACTTGTAGGTAGTACTCCTTATTGACCGTTTCACCTGGTGGCAGGAATTCATGATGCACTATGCCTTCAATATCGAAGAACACAGTGAGCATAACCTTCACGTTCGACCGCACTTGTCGAGCCTTTTTCGGTCTTGGCGAGCCAAAATGCCTCCACTGGGATGATTGAGCCTTAGTTTCGACGTCATATCCGTAAACCCATGTTTCGTCACCTGTTATAATACGTTTCAGTAATTCTGCGTCGTCGTCGACTTCATTTAGTGATTCCTGAACAACTTCCATTCGCCGCTGTTTTTGTTCAAAATTCAACAATTTTGGAACATACATTTTCATCAGCGACATCTCTAATTGTGATCCGGCGATGGTTCATAACGATTTCTTTCACCTTTTCCACGTTTTCATTGGTTGTTGATGTGCTGTGGTGTCCAGGGCGTTCGTCATCTTCAACGTCTTCACGGCCATCTTGGAAACGCTTATATCACTCGTAAACTCTTGCTTTACTCATAGCTGGCTCAACATGGCCTTTGTTAACATTTCACACACTTTGTTACACTTTATTACATTTTTTACGCAAAATTTGTTACAAATTCTTTGATCCATTTCTTTTAACAAACGAAAATCGCCGAGCTCATAAAAACACGTCTAACCTTAGTGGCTGTCACAGACAAAGTCAACAATGAAAACGGCTGAAATTTTTATCATACTTCAAGGGCATGTATGCCAATATAATAAAAAAAATGTTTGACAATCGGATTCTCTAAGCCCGCCAAATTTAAAAATTCTCGTTACTTTCTGAGCACACCTTGTATGTTAAAAATAAAATTTAAACAATAATTGTTTACAAAAAGGATGAAAGTTGAATATTGTTATGACTGTAAATAAATTTGTAAGACGGACAAAAGCATTGCGCCTTAAACTTGGTGCAACGCAACTATTCCTACAGTAAAATTTTGGAGATATAAAAAGTTTAACTCTGTACAAGACGTTTTAAAAGTGTATAAATATTAAATAAATTTCTTTAGAGGAAAACACTTTATGTTAAATTATCTGGGCTTCCGGGGATTGAACCCTTATCCAAGAAAGAGAAGTTACAAGACTACATAAACCAGGCTATAAATAGTTGTCGTTTATGGACTGTTTAGCAAAATTAATTAACTATTTTTAAATCGTTAGACAGTTTTAGGAAATAAAATTTGTTTAATTTTTGAAACAAAAAAGGGCTTAAAATTCTTTCGAAAAAAACATCGAAAATCGAATAAAACGGGTTATAAGAATCTCATAGTTTGATTTTTTTTAAACGATCACCATACTTATTTTATGTTGGGACTGAGTGGTCGATGTGGCTAAAGCACCTGAAGTGCCTCTGAACTGCGCATGTTAAGATTCTTAGTTCTAGCCGCAGTTACTCCCGTTGCTTTCCCTTACCGTTAACGCTGATCCCTCGTCCTCATTAGTCTAACCGGCATAAAGATGGACGTTAAGGAAAATAAATAAATAAATAAAAATTAATGCTGTTTAAGACGTTTTAAAAGTGTAAACAAATTAAATAAATTTCTTTAGATGAAAACACTTAATGTTAAATTGTCTGGGATTCCCGGGATTTAATCATTATCCAAGGAAGAGACACAAGGCTACATAAACAAGACTATAAATAGAGGTAATTTATGGACAGTTTATCAAAGTGATTCAAAATCGTTAGTTTTGAGAAAATCAAATATGATCAGTTTTTGAAACAAAAACCTTATGAAAGAAACATTAAAAATAGGATAAAACGAGTCTATCAGAATCTCATAATTTTATGTTTTTTTAACGATCGCCATACTTATTTTTGTTGGGACTGAGTAGTCGATGTGGCTAAAGCACCTGAAGCGTCTCTGAACTGCGCCCGGTTCTTAGTTCTAGCCGCAGTTACTCCCATTGCTTTTCTCAACGCTGATCCCTCGTCCTCATTAGTCTAGCTAGCATAAAGTACGGACTTTAAGAAAGAAAAAAATAAATAAAAATTATGTTTCGTATGGATGAAAATGAATAATTTTGTGCAAAACGGTTAAAATTCAAAAACATTTTTCCGCAGTGTGAAAATAAAATATAACATTTTAGGCAGAAATGCGATCAAGTAAGCGGAGAACGCCTACACTGAATTACATATCAAGTGACCATTTGTCAAGGAAATCACACAACCTACGTTGGGCCTAATAATGTTAACACATAAATATAAAATTGAACATATGTTTTGACAAAGCTGAAAGACGAGACTTTTGTAGCTCAGCGTTTACAAGTTTAACGGGAATATTATTTACATATTTGTAACCCGTGCAGAACCGGTTAAAACACTTAGTTACATTGTGGAACAACATTTTCGCGTGTATTTTTAGGTTATGTTTATAAAATTCACGGCGTTAAATATTCAATTGTTGGATCGCATGAATAACTAATAAGAGATCGTAAAACGCTTCAGACGAACTTAATAAGAAATCGGGATTCTTTAAAACAACGGTAGATAAAAATATTAAAATTACTAAAATCTTTAGTTCCTCAAAGAATGCTACCGATATTTTGAGTATAACTTTCCACCCTTTCTACCTTACACTTATCACGTTTCGGAATACTGCCATTCTTAAAACTTAGCCTATTATATTAGGCTACTATACTGGAAATTTAGTTGTATTAAACGCAAACAGTTACATTAAATACTCGATAAATTTGTTTAAGTGAAAAATATTCAAGGTGATATCGATTGGACTTTACTAAGATCGAACGTGTATCTAAGAAAAGTAATTTATACTTTAAAAAAGCTTTAAATATGAGCTCTTAACTATTGTATTTTGAAAATTTTATAAAAATGTGTAGGTTGGTTTACAAAAATTATATTTTTTGGATTTGTCAAACAGCCTTAATCTTGGAGTTATGCTTCTTAAACCCGTTGAAAGGAATGTGGGCAATACTTAGTTCTAATATTTGATTATAATAATATTCTTCTTTATTTGTTTCACCCAACTTTGGGGTACACCAAATCAATCACTTTTTAATGTTCTGTTCCTACCTCGTAGCCCAGTATTGCTTCATTCGTTGTGATCTTGTTTTTCATCCTTCGTCAGGGATTTGGATCGTTCGCTTGGATTTGACTTTGCCTTGGAACCGTTGCTTCTTGTCCTTGGTTATTGTTTTGGCTGTTCTCTCCATGAGCATAGTGTCAGTGATTTGCAGTTCTCTTATGTCTTTCTCTGTTTATAATACTGTTATTATACTCTTATTATTATTGTATAATAATCTTATTACAATACACTAAAGAAGCGGTTCCCAAAAGTTTTTTTTCATGGGACTCACTTTTAGCCTGAAATTTTGTTAATTTAATTAATGTAAAACAGCTGTTTGTTAAAAGAAATTAAACCAATAATATTACAGCTGATGTTAGAATGTAGTAAGTACGATGGGAGAGATTACAAAAAAGTTTATTCTAGATGAGTCGAAATAGAAGAGACCAAAGAAAAACCTAGAACAGGATTGACAGATAAAAGTCAAATATGATATCGACGAAAGAAGGGGTAATTAGGCGAAAACACACAGAAAGAGAGAAAGAAACATTGACAGAGAATGAGTGAGAAAGAGAAATATATTTTTTATAAGGTTTTCTTGAACCTTTAAGTTTCAAAAAATTACGACGATAACGTTGACAAACGAACGGCACTGTATCCCGAGTTGTCAAATTAGGGCGCAAGTTATGCAAAATGGTTACACCCGTGTAGATAGATCACATAAACCCACTCAGCCTGGCAACTATTAAAATGTTACATTCAGTTATAATTTGGCCATTGTGTGTGTGTGTGTGTGTGTGTGTGTGTGTGTGTGTGTGTGTGTGTGTGTGTGTGTGTGTGTGTGTGTGTGTGTGTGTGTGAGAGAGAGAGAGAGAGAAAGAGAGGGAGAGAGAGTATCAGTGTGTATGTGTGTGTGTGTGTGTGTGTGTGTGTGTGTGTGTGTGTGTGTGTGTGTGTGTGTGTGTGTGTGTGTGTGTGTGTGTGTGAGAGAGAGAGAGAGAGAGAGAGAGAAGAGAGAGAGAGTATCAGTGTGTGTGTGTGAGAGAGAGAGAAAAGAGAGAGAGAATATCAGTGTGTATGTGTGTGTGTGTGTGGTGAGAGAGAGAGAGAGAAAAAAGAGAGAGAGAATATCAGTGGTATGTGTGTGTGAGAAAGAGAGAGAGAAAGAGAGAGAGAATATCAGTGTGTTTGTGTGTGTGTGTGTGTGTGTGTGTGAGAGAGAGAGAGAGAGAGAGAGAGTATCAGTGTGTGTGTGTGTGTGTGAGAGAGAGAGAGAGAGAAAAGAGAGAGAGAATATCAGTGTGTATGTGTGTGTGTGAGAGAGAGAGAGAGAAAAAAAAAGAGAGAGATAATATCAGTGTGTATGTGTGTGTGTGTGTGTGTGTGTGTGTGTGTGTGTGTGTGTGTGTGTGTGTGTGTGTGTGTGTGTGTGTGTGTGTGTGTGTGTGTGTGTGTGAGAGAGAGAGAGAGAGAGAGAGAGAAAGAAAGAGAGAGAGAATATCAGTGTGTGTATGTGTGTGTGTGTGTGTGTGTGTGTGTGTGTGTGTGTGTGTGTGTGTGTGTGTGTGTGTGAGAGAGAGAGAGAGAGAGAGAGAATATCAGTGTGTGTGTGTGTGTGTGTGTGTGTGTGTGTGGCGCGCGCGTTTGTGTGCTTGTGTGCGCGAGCGCGTGTGTTTTTGCGATGCCAAAAAAGGTGGAAAAAATCTTTTATAGACTACCTGGGGTAGGGTACGCACTACCCAAGAGTGTGGGACTCAAATTAAGATCAAACTCAAGCTCAAACTCAAGTTAAGATATATTGTTACCCACTAAAAAAACCACCAAAAGCACTCCTCTTCTGTAAACACCCCCCCCCACGGAACCGCCGTCTGGCATTACTTCGTGGAAAGGTGGACTGGCTGACCGCCTACTCTTCTACAGCGTTGGATCTCCTTCTCGATCCTCAGCGCTCAACCTCTTCATGACCACTGTAGCGAATCCCGCAATAGCTCTGCAGTTGGCCTCTGAAGCCATCATTGTCGCAACCAGATTTTCCGGTGCAATGCTGCCTCTCAGATATTTTTGCAGCCTCATCGTTTCCTAATCGAATCTCCAAAACCGGAAAATGTGTGTGTGTGTGTGTGTGTGTGTGTGTGTGTGTGTGTGTGTGTGTGTGTGCTTATTTTTAATCGTCCTTTGATTATTTCAAAAATCGAAATACAATTATTTTCAAAATTAAAAATAGTTACTTCAAAAAGACGACTGCGTGAATATTTTTTGTTGTGTTCGTTTACCGTCACATTTTTTTTCGAACGCGCGTATCCACTGTTAGAAAACAGTTCCAATGTAAATTAGCGCTGATCGATCAGAAGAGACGAACAAGCATGTCTCGCTTACTAGTTATCAAATATTTTCCAACACTTTGTGCTAGTAATTCTCCTTTATAAACTTTAGCTAAATCAAACGTTAACGTTTGTTTCGATTAGAAATTAGATTAGTGTTAAATATCTAATGAAAATATCATAGTGAGTACAATTTTAAAAACACTAATCTTAAAAAATATAAATAGTTTTTATTGAGTAGCCTACTTTTTATTGTCAATAGCCGAGGTTAACAATTTAAATAGTTTAAGTAGTTCTTGCTTAAAATAAGAACCAAAGGCTATTTTTCCACAGCAGTTAACGTGGAACACTTCAAATTTACTGTTCACTTACAATTCCTTGTAATATTTCCTTAGCTATTTCTCCTTGAATAGCTTATTAGGACTAAAGCTATCTATTAAAAACATTAAATGTTACGTTTTGACTTTAAATTTGATTATTTGTATAATTAGTACAGTTTGTAAATATTTTTTTTACATCTATGTTCAGTATAATGATCTGCCTTCCCTAGCTTCGTCAATTCTACTTCGGTGACGCGTTTCGGAGAACCTCCATCTTCAAAAACTATATATATATCTCGACATACATCTCTTATTGTTGATATACTATACTCCTTTCATATATATATATATATATATATATATATATATATATATATATATAGAGAGAGAGAGAGAGAGAGAGAGAGAGAGGAGTATAGTATATCGACAATAAGAGATGTATGTCGACGCACACAAAAATCAGACACTACAACACAGTCATAAAACCGGAGGTATTATATGAAAGCGAAACGCTAGCACTCCACACAAAAGCTACCATGGAGGGTATTTTGAAGGAAGAACGCAACATCTTGAGGAAGATCCTTGGCCCGAGATTAACAGAAGATGGATACAGGTTGCACTCCCGGAAGACCACAGAGAAGATATCGAACCTGGCAGCAGATATCAGCTTCGGTTCTATGGACACATCAGTAGACTCCCAACAACGAGACTTGCCAACAGAATCCTTAAATATATACAAGGTGCCAAATCAACAACGTCGTGGATCGCATATGTCAGAATAGACCTACATGACGCAGAAATAGACTCAACAGACTTTGAAGACAGGAACGCTTACAGGAGAAAGATGCTCGGTTGGAAGGTCCCAGAGAATGAAATCCCAAAGAAAGCAGGGGTAAAATGGACGGAGGAGCGGAAGAGGATCCATGGGGACAGGATGAGGGAGGTGTGGAGGATTAGAAGGAACAAGACATGAGTCGGAGTGCTTTGCGTGATCCAACAGGGTCTATATGCAAATAATAATAATAAAAAGAGTATAGATATAGTTTTTGAAGATGGAGGTTCTCCGAAACGCGTCAACGAAAGTAGAATTGACGAAGCTAGGGAAGGCAGATCATTATACTGAACATAGTGTTAATAATCCTAGCAAAGAAGAAGAATATAAAAAGAATTTTTTTACAACTCTTTGTTAATATTTCTACTGTCCTCCATGATTACAAGCGAGCGAGTCATGTGCGTGCAGAACTGGACAGACCTACAGGCGTACAAACATACAAAACATAAATACAAAAACTTGCTTACATTCGTTAAATATATCCAATACAATGTAGCCAATAAATATAGCATCTGAAATATAATTTTAATATTTTACTTTGCGTCCACCGGCAATAAATTCGTACGCCTACACGTCTGTAATACCATTGAATAAATAAAACAAACCTTTTGAATCGTATAAAGCCCCCAATGTCTATGTGTGGTATAATATTTCGGGACACAATTTGATGTGTATATAAGGTTAGTACGGGCCCCCCGCTACCAGGCAGCGCTCGTGTCGCGGTATAAATTCAACCTTCTCGATTCATAACTCATGCAGTCATCGTTCCGATCGTATCTTGAACCGGTGGAGAAAACAATTTATTAATATTCATATCTGAGGTTATAAACATTTCGTCAGGTTTATGCGGCGGTCGGGTGTACTTTATGCAGCGCCCTCTGTCCCACAGATCCATCAAAAATTTACAAATACTGTAAGGCAGTCGTGTTATATAAATAAGAAGATCATAGTTTGCTGGCGCGAAGAGGTGAGTTATTCGAGCTTGCAGTGACGTCACACGTATATATACGATCGTATCTCCTAGCGAATACGTGGTAGACTGTGTTTGAGATATTTTCAAACAATTTTTTAGTTGAAAGAGAAACAATTTTAATTCATAAACGGGATAAACGATTTCGATAAAACTTTGCTCGTGTTAACTTTTAATTAACAAAAATATATAAAAAAATGTAACAATCGGGACCGTGATCCACAGAAGTGAAAAATTAGAAAACTGAACTGTGTTCACTGTTGGTTTGTACTGATCCAGTTATATTGTTGGTCTTATTACTAAATTAAAATTGTACTACTAATTTATTAAATACATACTACGTGCTTAATTATGAAATACATACTAGTATTTCAAAAAACATTAGACTTTGCAGTATATTCTTAATTATTTGTGAGCTCCACGACAGCGCTCGTAACTTTTGCCGCCAGTTAAGCCGATAACCGTAATATGCAAAATGTGCTTTTCGCCTTAAAAAAAACGTTCAGTGACTGGACTATATATTTCCTCTGGTAAAATCCGAAGAACTTTTAAAACTGGCATATTTGGTATTTATGTCGGTGTATCTTGTTTTTTCCCGAATAGTGATTTTCGCATACATTTTTTTTTTACTGCATAGAGATATTTGTAAGAAATACCATTAAATACAAACGTACCAGAATGATAACCCTTATGAGAAATATGAGAGCACTCTCTGTTCGTGAGAAATCTTGCGGCAGAGTGTTCGCACTAAAGTTAAATAGATAATAGTACTGTCCATTTTCTCAAGCATCTTATCCCTGTCCTTGCAGCATTCAATAAAAGATATTCGCGGAAAATATTTTTTTTTAATATTACTAACCGATTTTAGGCTATTCTTTACGGAACTATATTGTGACGTCATTGCTGTTTACATTGCATTGGACATGATATGTGTACTACGCGAAATGTGACGTCATTGCTGTTTGTCACCCGTTAGTGTTGACGCGCTTTCTTTAATGTTTCGTTGCATCCGGTGTGCTTGGGTTTAACAAACAACCGTTTTAAGAACAACAATGCTTTTTTTAAAAAAAACTCAGTTGTTATTAATAACACGCATTTAATTAATCGTTTTCGCTGAAAAACACGTTAACTACTTTCACGCGCGAGTGATTTTGAGGTTACGCGAACCACTTTTTATTTCCGGTTTTCAGTACTTACCGCGCCATTATATTTTGGACATTGTTTTCGGTCATGTAGTAAAGCATTTTAACGAAAAAATACTAAAAAAATCGAAAACAAGTTACACCGAGTATTTAAGCCGTATTATTAGACCGAGGGACTGAATATCGCTTGTTATTTTTCGCTCTTGCCTGTTTTTTTCAAATAACCTCTTTAATTTCATTGAGCCTGTAGCAACAAAAACGGAAAAGCAATCGCTCTGTAACAAAGAATAAAGACAGAATTACCTTAACGAACTTAAACGGAAGTCGTGTTTATCAATTTCCGTTGAATATATACAAAGCGTGCTCGATATCAGCGGCCGAAGTGCAAGTAGTTGGACTATCTGCCGCTACGAACGCTGCAAGCTGCAAGGAAAGGGGTAAGACGTTTGAGTAAATAAACAGTACCATTAGCTATTTAACTTTAGCGGGAACACTCTGCAGCAATATTTCTCACCAGCAGCGAGTGCTCGCATATTTCTCGTAAGGGTTATCATTCTGGTGCGTTTGTATTTAACGGTATTTCTTAAGTGATCTCGATTTTCGTGACGAAAATTGATTTCTTGCTGATATTTGACCTGTGCGGTTGTTTATTATTGTTTATTTTTCAAATAGGTCTTATTAAGATGATAAATATAGCTCATTTTCAATAAAAATTCGCTCATTACAGCGTTGATACAGTGAAAGACGTATTCGAAAATATTCGCGTTATGCATTTCGACATGATAGGCTGTTAGCTTTTATGCAAATAAGATTCGTTTCGTTTTTCTACTGAATACGTTAAAAGGTCGAACACACAATGCTGGTGCCCACGAAACTAATCAAACAATAGCCTAGTCACATAACGACAACAATACTTAAAATAATCGTCTTGCAAATTGCCCAACAGGATCCGGAAAGGCGTTTCATCTAGATTAAAACATATTCTACATTATCTCACTCGGCGCATAATGCAATAACATAATTACCTTTGTTAACTGTAATGCTTTTGTTTTCATCTTCACAGTACGACAAACATAACCTAACACGAGGTGAATCTTGATGGCGGTGAGGTACACGCTTCCTTTCTTCTGGCACTTTAAGGATCAGGTGTTTAAACACGTGACGCGGCGGTTCTATTGTCCTGCAAGTATACTCATCCTTGAAAGTTGAATGCGCCAGTTTGTGTTCCTGTTTCCTTCGATTGTTTAGCTCAGTATTGGCGTAATGGAATCGATTTTTTGATTTCGCCGTAAAAATATCTTTAAAACTGGAACTGTTTAACAATTTCGTCAGAAATGTGATTAGACAAGGGTTGTTAGAATTTTAATGAAGACTATAACTATAGGGTAACATATTTATTTTTAAATTTCGCTGACTTCGAGAGCCGATTGTCAAACATTTTTTTTATTATGTTGGTATACATGTCCTTGAAGTATGATAAAACTTTCAGCTGCTTTCATTGTTGACTTTGCCTGTGACAGCCATTAAGTTTAGACGTGTTTTTAAGAGCTTGGCGATTTTCGTTTGTTAAAAGAAATGGATCAAAGAATTTTTATCAAATATTGCGTAAAAAATGGAATAAAGTATAACAAAGTGTGTGAAATGTTAACAAAGGCCTACGGTGAGTCTGCCATGAGTAAAGCAAGAGTTTACGAGTGGTATATGCGTTTCCAAGAAGGCCGTGAAGACGTTGAAGATGACGAACGCCTTGGACGCCCCAGCACATCAACAACCGATGAAAACGTGGAAAAAGTGAAAGAAATGATTATAAACAATCGAAGAATCAAAATTAGAGAGGTCGCTGATGATGTTGGCATATCGATTGGATCATGTCATGACATTGTTTCCAATGTTTTGTGTATGAAACGCGTGGCAGCAAAATTCGTTCCAAAATTGTTGAATTTAAAAAAAAACAGCGGCGAATGGAAGTTGCTCAGGATTCACTAAATGAAGTCAACGACGATGCAGAATTACTGAAACGTATTATAACAGGTGTCGAAACATGGGTTTACGGATATGACGTCGACACTAAGACTCAATCATCCCAGTGGAGGCATTCTGGCTCGCCAAGACCGAAAAAGGCTCGACAAATGCGGTCGAACGTGAAGGTTATGCTCACTGTGTTCTTCGATATTAATGGCATAGTGCATCATGAATTCCTGCCACCAGGTGAAAGTGTCAATAAGGCGTACTACCTACAAGTTCAACGCTGTTTGCATGAAGCAATCTGAAAAAAACGCCCAGATCTGTGGAAAAACAATTCATGGCTTTTGCACCACGATAATGCACCAGCTCACACTTCATCGCTTGTTCGTGAATTTTTGCCAAAAACAGTACTGTAACGATGCCCCAGCCTCAATATTCGCCAGACATGGCTCCGTGTGACTTTTTCCTATTTCCAAAAATATAGAGAACCTTAAAGGACCGTCGTTTTATAGCCATAGATGGCATTAAAAGCGCATCGCTGAAAGAACTAAAGGCCATCTCAAAGATCGAGTTTGAAAAGTGTTTCGAGGATTGGAAGAAGCGCTGGCACAAGTGCATAATCTCCAATGGGGACTATTTTGAAGGTGACAACATCAATGAAGAAGAATAAATAAATATTTTGTTCACAAAATTAAAATTCTCGTTACTTTCTGAACCACCTTGTATTAAAAACAATAGGTTAGGTTTTGAATGCGCAACTTCGCTCCCATTTCGGTGGCCACCCTGCCTGTGAACGCTGATATTAATTAGTTTCTAGATAATCTTTAAGAGTTTTAACAATATACGTACGTAACGATTTACGTAATGAATATGGATGAAATTCACGCCTTATCAAGAAAGGAAACAGTTTTAATTCCTTCACTTCATTTTTCACCGTCATTAAACTTCTTCAAATCTCGCGTATCGCAACAAACCCCGAGCGGTTGGTTGATAAATTAAGATTGCCGGCTGGGAATACATTTGCAGTGTTACCACGTTTAGCATAAAATAAAACCAGACACAGTGTTCGGTGCGGTAGTTGCTGTCGCATCTGTGCGCATTGATGAAAGTATTGCCGGACTTGTTGCTGCATTATTCAATTCCGCCATTAATTAATTTGATTAATTAAGCAAAGCGATCCGTGTACGCATGCTTCGGACCACACGTGACTGAGCGCTTCGTTTCGTTTCACGTGTTTCAGGTAGATCCGCGGGTTCATCGTTGGCCGCCGTCCAATCGAAGGTTCACCTTTTCCCTTGTCTACTTAATAAAATGTATAGTAATACATTCAACGCGTTCTTAGAGTCTATTAGAGTGGGCGCTGGAAGTCCTAGAAGGAGACTTGACAAGGACGTAGTGGCGGCATTGAGAGCTGAGCGATAGTGGCAGTCAAATTTTACTTGCATCTGAAAAACGCTGACCGATTTCATTAAAAAACAGTTTTTTATCGCCATGCGACTTCTCATGTAGTTCGAAAAGGAGTTTTACATCAGCTGTTTTATACCTACGCGTAGGAAAATATTTCGTACCTTACATTTTAACACGTATCATGTTTTAGGGCCGGTTATTATGTTGGATTATGCGCGTCATGTGATGCGAGTTCACAAATTTGTACTGGTAGTTATTGTAAAAGATCAGTCGTTTTATATTAATTCGTAACGATCAGCTGATTTCACTGAACAGCTGATAGGCTATAACAACTTTGAGGTTATGTTGTTAAAAACTAACTGTGTTAATTTGTCTTGTTTTCGAACAAATTATCGTAGTTAATTTATATTGGTAAAAATTATTTAATTATTTAATTTGTTCAATTTATTTAATTTAAAATCGTAGTTAATTTATAACTATAGTAAAAGATCAGTTCTTTCATATTAATTCGTAACGATCAGCTGATTTCACTGAACAGCTGAAAAGCTACAATAACTTTTACGTTATGTTGTTAAAAACTAGCTATGTTAATTTGTCGTGTTTTAGTAACTAAAATAAAAAGGAGAAAAACATGATATATGATTTATTAATTTGTCGATAATTGTTAATTTCTTAGTTTGTCTTGTTTTCGAACAAATTATCGTAATTATTTTATATTGGTAGTTATAGTAAAAGATCAGTTGTTTCATATTAATTCGTAACGATCAGCTGATTTCATTGAACAGCTGATAGGCTATAATAACTTTGAGGTTATGTTGTTAAGAACTAGCTGTGTTAATTTGTCTTGTTTTCGAACAAATTATCGTAACTAATTTATATTGGTAGTTATAGTAAAAGATCAGTCATTTCATATTAATTCGTAACGATCAGCTGATTTCACTGAACAGCTGGTAGGCTATTATAAATTTGCGGTTATGTTGTTAAAAACTAGCTGTGTTAATTTGTCTTGTTTTTGAACAAATTATCGTAACTAATTTATATCGGTAGTTAGAGCAAAAGATCAGTTGTTTCATATTAATTCGCGACGATCAGCTGATTTCACTGAACAGCTGATAGGCTACAATAACTTTGAGGTTATTTTGTTAAAAACTATCTGTGTTAATTTGTCGTGTTTTCGAATAAATTATCGTAACTAATTTATATTGGTAGTTCGAGCAAAAAGATCAGTTGTTTCATATTAATTCGTAACGATCAGCTAATTACACTGAACAGCTGATAGGCTAAAATAAGTTTCAGATTATGTTGTTAAAAACTAGCAATATTAACAAAAAATATTATACACGTTTATATTAATGTCGAATTTATTATAAACGGTCACAACGTGCACGTGTTCTTCAACGTGTGGAAAAATACCGAAACCAAAGCAACACAACGTTTTTTTATGTAATACCAAATGTGCTTTTATCGAAAAGCAGGCAGAATAAATTTCTGTTATTGAACCAAAAATTAAAATAATGTATGGTATTCTCTCTTCCTTTTTATTTTAATTACGAGAATTTGTTCTAAAATACGAAAAATTAACATAGCTAGTTTTTACCATCTTAACCTAAAACTTATTATAGCCTATTATCTTTTCAATGGAATCTCCTGATCGTTATGAATTATTATAAAACAGCTTTTTTTTACTATAACTACAAGTATAAATTAATTACAATAATTTGTTCGAAAACAAGACAAACTAACAAACTAACAAATTAACAATTAAACCAAAATTAATAAATCATATATCATGTTTTTCTCCTTTATATTTTAATTACTAAAACACGACAAATTAACATAGCTAGTTTTAACAACATAACCTCAAAGTTATTATAGCCTATCAGCTGTTCAGTGAAATCAGCTGATCGTTACGAATTAATATGAAAAAACTGATCTTTTACTATAACTACCAATATAAATTAGTTATGATAATTTGTTCGAAAACAAGACAATTTCACACAGCTAGTTTTTAACAACATAACCGCAAAGTTATTATAGCCTATCAGCTGTTCAGTGAAATCAGCTGATCGTTATGAATTAATGTAAAACAGCTGATCTTTTACTGTACATACCAATATAAATTAATTACGATAATTTGTTCGAAAACAAGACAAACTAACAAATTAACAATTAACGACAAATTAATAAATCATATATCATGTTTTTTTCTCCTTTTTATTTTAATTACTAAAATACGACAAATTAACACAGCTAGTTTTTAACAACATAACCTCAAAGTTATTATAACCTATCAGCTGTTCAGTGAAATCAGCTGATCGTTATGAATCAATATAAAACAGCTGATCTTTTACTACAACTACCAGTACAAATTTGTGAACTCGCATCACGCGTCGCTCAAAATCTATCGCAACCAGCCCTTGAAGAAAGAAACGAAATTGTTGTTTCATGTTTCCGTTACTTCAAAATGTTCGGGGTACTATTTTCTATTTACTTCTCTCGCCAAAGCTATTATTAAATACTTCGCTTCAAAAAACGGAAGTTTAAAAAAGCTTACCTGAACTACTGAGATATCAGCTGTTTGTTGGCTGTCTACTAATGACAGGTAAAACAGAGAAAGTTCACTTGAGTCATAATAAATTAAGTTCATTACTTCATAATGAAAGCCAACACACACTGAAACACCTCGCGGCCGTTTGTTTCTTCTCGCTTCCAACAAATCCTGCTAGGAACGTGTACTCTTTCTTCGAACTCCGCCGTCAAAGAACTCCGCCGCTCGGTGATCACCTATTCCGCTCGTACTTCAGCGCGGACATGTGCCTCATACGTGCTCCGACCGGGCGGAAATGCAAGAAGTGAGTCACGGGCACGTGTAGTGCATCGCTTCCGGTCACGTGGTCAGGACAAGCATTAACATGCTATTACAAGACTAACGCTTTTTACATCTTAAAACAATAAGATGGACAGCATACGTGACAATGTAGGCGATAGTTTAGAAGGAAAACAATGAGGTAACGATTTTATGGGACGCAGTGGCCACAAACAAGAGGAAATACGATTTGGGTGGCATGTGGCGCAGGCAGTGACATCTAGTGTGTGTATGGCGCAACCGCGTGCGGAATAAATATATTTTTTGCCATTATATATTACAGTTTCAAAGTGAGGTTATGAAATTTTAAGCGTGCAAGTTTATATTCAGGGTGAAACTGCCAGGTGAGTGATGTGTGGGCAAAGAAATTAGAGGTAAAATCTGTTAATCTTAACAAATACAATTAACGATTCGAATGCATATTTACGGAGACAATTGATTTGATTAATTTAACGATGTTTAATCGTGTGTTTATTTGACTGGTTGCAAATAACTGCGATTTTAATTTCACATATCCGAGTTCAAACTAAATTTTTTTGTAGAGTTATTATCGTTAATAAGTAAGTCTGTCTTGTATAAAATTTTACGTTTTGTCATACCTGAGTTGGTAATAAGAATTATTCTCAAGTTTTCGCTACAAGTTTATGAGGTGGGCAAAAAAATGTGGTTGAGTTTTAAGGAAATGTTTACCTTATTTGTTGAACACACGGTACTTGGTTGAACTCTACGGTATCCAGGAAAACTGGAACATTTATATAGTTTCACAATTATTTAGTGAGACATGTTTCACCGTGAGGCATCATCAGACTATGCCTGATGATGCCTCATGATGAAACATGTCACGGAATAATAAAGAATTTTTATGAAACTATTGTAAATGTTCTAATTTTCCCGAATAAATCGTGATCTGTTTTGAGGATCCTGTGTAAAACAGTGGGATTTAAAATAATATTTGTTTAAATAATTAGTATTACGACCTATTCTTCCCGTCAGTGGTCTATCCACTCACCTCGTAAAGGCTACCGCGGTTTCGAAACTGTCGTTTCATCTTCAGGCCGTTATACAAAATGTTAAATCCCTCTGTCGAGGCCGTCATAAAGTCAAACAAAACGTTAAAAACATACATCGCAAACACTGAGCACAATTACACGATTAAAATACGTACGATGAAATTCGGCTTGGCCAAGCGACACGCGCGACTCGTACGTCGTTACATTCCTGATGCGGAGTCTTCATCATTAGTAGCGCGCCCGTCATTGTTATCAGTTAATATGCGTCTGTTAGTTTATGTTATTTATTCAAATCACTTATTCTTAGAGCCATGTCATACATTAAATTTAATTTAAATGAAAGTTTTTCATTGAGGATGTTGTTGGGGTCTGACTTTTTGCTCAAACTCTTCAATCGCATCCATATAACTACTTTTATGATACAAATGTAATATTTCCATGTTGGTATGGATGTCTTCGAATTTATGGTTTTTGTCCATAACATATTCTGCGAAACCGTTTGTCGATAATGCACTTCTGGGTATGTGCTCTTTAAATCTTTTCTTAAAAGAGCGAGATGTCTGACCGATATAGAAGCTTAGGCAATCAATACATTTCATTTTGTATATGCCAGTTTTTTCAGTTATCTCCACTTGTATTTGTAACTGGCTTCTTTAATAATGTTGATAACTTATTAGTTGTTCTGAAAGAGACATTTGTCACGACCTCGACAGACGGATTTAACTTTTTGTATTACGGTCTAAAGATGTAACTAGAGAGTTTCGAAACCGCGGTAGCCTTTACGAGTTGAATGGATAGACCGCTGACGGGAAGAATATGTCATAATCTTAATTACCTAAATATGTGGTCCGGTAGCTATGTTGCAATAATGAAATATTTGGTTGAAAATACAGTTCATTACATAAACATTTTGCTTGTAGGCATGATTTTTTCGTTTGTTAGCAATTTTTTTTCTAACAAGTATTTAAAGTGTTCAAACGATAAGGAATTTATTAAGGTCCTAATGTATCGAAATCGCTTCACATTGTCGATAAACGCGCGTGAATAAATCGATTATAAAACTCGACAGCGTTGAGACTGTTTTTCTAACTTTTCCTTTCATTTTCGAACAGTACTTGCGCCGTGTATCCTCGTTTATTGGGCTGTAATTTATCACCTAATAAATCAGTACCTTTTCTATTTTGTGTACTTTAAGGGTTGTATTCACTACTTACCCCAGAATAGTTGGGGCGACAGTAATCCGTAGGATATATCATGCATAAGTTCTGAATTTAAGTAGAATTTTAAAAAAATGTTTAGTTCTCTAAGAGCGTATTATGTGTTTAATACTTTATTTTTGTTTGTTGGTACGGCCATAGGGTCTGTAAGAAAGAGTAGACAGAGAGAAAGAGATAAGAATGATAAAAATAACAACAAATTTTCGCTCATTATGTTTTTTATATTTTATATTTTTTTAATAACGTCTATATTTCATGCGTTAGACTAATGAGGACTAACGGTAATGGTTAGAGAAACACGTTAACGGTAAGGGCGGCTGGAACTAAGAACCTTAAGGTGCGCAGCATAGTACCGGTACTTTAGCCGAATCGACCACCGTACACCTCAAGATGTCCAAGAAGCTTCGTTCGATTTTTTCGATCAGTAGATTTAAAACGTCCCTCAGCAAATATTTTAAATAAATCAATCGTACGGTATGTGTGAGATTTATAAAAATAATTTATATGCATTTTATTTTTTAATATTAGGCTACAAAAAGCGCTCTCATTGAATGCTAAATTTCGACATTATAATTCCGTTGTTAAAAAGCAACTTATGCTAGTGAAACACTCTTCAATTAAATCAACTGATAAACTGCAGAAAGCAGATAGAAGGATCATCAGAACAATCATTAACAAGAAACCAAGTGAATGGCCAATGGAGATTACTACCGAATATCGAGAAAGTGAGAATAACAGACACGATGCGGAAAAGGAGAATTGCTTTTTTCGGCCATGTAGCACGCCTTCCAGAAACCAGACTGGTGAAACGGCTATTTAGCTATTTTTGGAAGATTAAAACGCGGAATAATTGGTTCAAAGAGATCCAGAGTGATTTAGAAGAGTGATTTAGACGGTGCCTCAAATTGAAGGTAGAACAGAGAAGAGGATTCTAAGGAATATCTGCGATTCAAGCTAACAACATTTGAACGAAAGACCTATACTATAACAGATAAACAAAGGGCAGCCAGGTCGGACAGGATGAAGAAATTTTGGGAACGGAAGAAGAGGCTGAAACGCTAGTCTCTCAATAGCGATGTTGGACTTGGAGGTGTATGGACTGATTGAAGTGCTCCAATGAGGGCGTAAACTAAGGGAAAAAATAGGCTCAGGTTTCATGTTCAGTTTGTGTTAGCTTCCGTGTCCAGAATTACTTAACGTTTTTAAAATAAACTGTTTATGGAATCTTTCGAATAAATTCTAAAGTTTTTTTTGTGTTTAACGTCCGACTATTGTGCACACTTGGGCTAATGCAGACGATGGGATGATTTATAGCGTATGAAAATGCCAAGCCCTGGCCGGGAATCGAACCCGGGTCCTCGGGGTGAAAGCCCAGTACGCCATCAACTAGGCCACCGAGGCGGCTCTAAATTCTAAAGACTATGCTAATATTTCATTCTACGTAATAACTAGATGGGTGATCTGAGGTAATTTTTGGGTGATTTAACAAAACAGGGTGTAAATTTAAATTTAGGAAATTGTAAATTAAAACAGTCTGCAAATTTTCACTTTTTAAAAAGTGGTTTATAAGTTTTTTTTTTTGATTAATTACGCCCTCAAGTCTGATGGTTAAAGCCAGTAGTGGAATTTTGAATTTAGTATTAAAAAGTATCACTCACCAAGTTTTAAAGCTTACAATTATGTTGCAAGATGCATTATTTTATGTAAACTTAATTTCGTTGAATACTGAATAAAATGAATGTTTCAGTGCACTTTAAAGTTGGTGACCTAATTTGTTTGACTGATGCTTAATTACCTTTTTTTTTAAAAAAAATGCTTGAACCAAAATTCACAATGCGAATCCTCATTGTTCAGTTTTCTCTGTTTTATTCTTATTCCTTTACAAACTGTTGGTTCTTCTTTATTTTTCTTATACATTGATCATTTTATTATGATAATTCTTTTGTTTGTGTTTTATACGAAAGTATCATAAGCCTAAATGTTGGTTACAATATTATCAATATGATTTTTAATTTAATATGGACGGCGAATGAAAATGAGCTGCGGTGCTTGACAAATTTTTGTATAATTGAAATTTCGGTATCCTTACAATATATTTGTTACATTATATATAACAAAATAATACAATTATATTAACAATTTTAATATTATTCTATTTAATTATATATATCTATCTATAATTCGGTCTACAACGTTCTACGCCGTCTTCCGATCTCCAACCTCCACCGATCGCGGTCCCACCACAAGTCTTCTGGTAGATCCCATTTTTTTATTTCCTTTTCGACTCCATCTCTCCAGCTCAGTCTCGGCCTTCCTCGTTTTCTTCTTCCAGGTGTTCGCCATTGCATGATTTTTTAGGGAATTCGCTCATCCGGCATTCTTTTTACATGCCCGTATATATCTATCTATAATTCGGTCTACAACGTTCTACGCCGTCTTCCGATCTCCAACCTCCACCGATCGCGGTCCCACCACAGGTCTTCTGTTAGATCCCTTTTTTTTATTTCCTTTTCGACTCCCTCTCTCCAGCTCAGTCTCGGCCTTCCTCGTTTTCTTCTTCCAGGTGTTCGCCATTGCATGATTTTTTTGGGAATTCGCTCATCCGGCATTCTTTGTACATGCCCGTACCAAACCAGTTGTTTTGTTCTTATATCCTCTACAATTGTATGCCTTACGTCCATTATCCTCCGTATACTTTCATTTCTCACTCTTTTCTTGATCTTCCCGCCGCTCTTCTCCAAAAGGCCATCTCAGTAGCCAACAGCATTCTTTCTGTTCTGCTCTTAATTGGCCATATCTCACTACCATAAGTTATAATGCTTTTTACAATTGTGTCATAAATTCTTTTTTTATTATCATTTGAAATGTGTTTATCTCACAACACCCCGTTCAGCATAGATACAGCTCTCCTTCCAAATACTATTCGTTATATAATTCCTTCATCTAATGTACCATCTTGTGACATTTTAAGTCCTAAGTACGTATAATTTTGAGAATGCTGTATCCTCCGTCCATCTTCGTGCTGCCGTCCTCCAATGCACATGCACTCCGTTTTCCCCAGATTCACTTCAAGTCCCCACTTACTGTATTCCTCTATTAATTTGCGAGCCATATATCCGAGGTCCTCATGATCTTGTGCGAGGACAATCTGGTCGTCCGCAAAACATAGCGTGTATAGAGCGCTGTCGTCTTGTTTTAATATAATTAATATAAATTTAATTATATTAATTTTAATAATATTAAAATTATAAATACTAAAATTCCAGTAAAGAATAGGATCGGTGCACATTTCATGATCTTAGAATTGTAATAGACCTTAGAATTTTAATTAATGTCAATCGTTAGAATTTCGTTGATTCCATAAATTGACCAACGGCTGTTTTAATGGTAAAATTATAACATACAATATTTGGAAGGTATAACAAAATGGCGGGAGCTGGACAATTAACGGTGATTCGGTGAAAGCAATTCAACGCTAAAGTCATGTCAACAGACACGCTTCGTAGCGCCCATTCATTCAAAACGGTCAAATCAATTGACACAGTCATCGTGTTAGAACTTTTTCCTCGTATGACGTTTCACTTGTGAAATAGAAATTCCGTAAGTTACCTAACAGGGATTCTTCAACTTTCTAAGCCATATTGAAAGTTACCTGAATCGTATACGAGATGTGTTAAAAAAGTAACGAGAATACTAATTTTTTTAACAAAATATTTATTTATTCTTCTACATTG
>CM040183.1:7438092-7495592 GCA_022606455.1 Callitettix versicolor
AATAAATAAAACGTTTAACTTTTAAAATATCAGTGTGGAAAATTAACATTTTATTTTGTTTACAAGATTTATGGATTTGTATACAGTGTGTGACAGAATTCAAACAAAGCGTCTTGTAGTTTTTTTTCTTTGATACAGAAATTTATACGTCAGACTAGTTGAATTTTTTAAATAACTATTCAGCCAGGTTTTTTAAACAATATAACCTAATATACACGAACAAGTTTTCTTTCAAAAATACTCAATTTTTTAATTTATTCTTCAAATAAACACGTTAATGTTTGTATTTTTTAACATTTTGAGATGCCAACCATGTTATTAGCTAAATTAATGGAACACTCTGTACATAAAAACAAATTAAGAATACCTTACGTGTGCACAAAAGGTGTAGTTTAAAAAAGGTTTCCCAGTTCAAACGGTTTTTGAAAAAAACACTGTGTACGTTTTGTGTGACGCATAATTTGATCCATTGTGAATTACTTAAAGCTATTCATGGGTGGTGTGACTCACATTGACCCACTGTGAATTACATAAAGCTATTCTCAAGTGATGTGACGCACACATTGTCCCATTGTGAATTACAAAAAGCTATTCTCAAGTAATGTGACGCACACATTGTCCCATTGTGAATTACAAAAAGCTATTCTCAAGTGATGTGACGCACACATTGTCCCATTGTGAATTACAAAAAGCTATTCTAAAGTGGTGTGACGCACACATTTTCCCATTGTGAATTACAAAAAGCTATTCTAAAGTGGTGTGACGCACACATTGTCCCATTGTGAATTACAAAAAGCTATTCTCAAGTGATGTGACGCACACATTGTCCCATTGTGAATTACAAAAAGCTATTCTAAAGTGGTGTGACGCACACATTTTCCCATTGTGAATTACAAAAAGCTATTCTAAAGTGGTGTGACGCACACATTGTCCCATTGTGATTTAAATAAAGCTATCTACGGTTGGTGTGACTCACATATTGACCCACTGTAAATTACCTAAAGCTATTTAAAAGTGATGTGACGCACACATTGTCCCATTGTGAATTACATAAAGCTATTCATGGGTGGTGTGACTCACATTGACCCACTGTGAATTACATAAAGCTATTCTCAAGTGGTGTGACGCACACATTGTCCCATTGTGAATTACATAAAGCTATTATCAAGTAGTGTGACTCACATTAACCCACTGTGAATTACTTAAAGCTATTTAAAAGTGGTGTGACGCATACATTGTCCCATTGTGAACTACTGAAAGCTATTCACAAGTGGTGTGACTCATAAATTTTCCCATTGTGAATTACATAAAGCTATTCACGAATGGTGTGAGTAGCTTTATGAATGTAATGTATAACTTAAATCTTGAAGCTTTTCACTCCACACCCATACAATATACAAACACTACAATGGTTACACTAATTATAAAAAAATTGTGTAGATTGAGAATAAATTTTAAAAATTGCTGGATCGTTTTCAGGTCTTCCGCTTCCAAAAACACGCAATCACTTTGGACGTCAGACCGTGTCAGTGTCTGACTATGTCTGTGTGCAAACCATCGGAGCCGATTTTTATCAAAATTTTACTTTCGTGTAGTCTACAAGTAACGAAACAAAATATCTGGATAAATATATCCACAAAAAAAAATCTGCTTTTAAGCTTATGAAAAATCAAATAAAAATTAGTAATTCAAAGTAGTGACAAATTTTAAATATAAAAGATTAATTTAGGCATATTTTACTCTTGGTCCGAAGCTATACGAGTGTGTGCGTGTTCTTGGTGCAATTAAAAGGTTATAAAGTAGTTTTTGCTGCTAGATAAGCCTACAGAACTATTCTGAACAATTCGGGCGCTGTTGCTGAACTGAAAAGGTTATCACTGATTTTAATGGTTAACGCTGATTTTCAAAAAATACGGAAGATAAAAAAAGCTTTTAAATGACCACAATTGTGAAACGAATGCACTTATCCAAGTTATTATACAAGTTATTATCAAAGTTATTATCCAAGTTATTATCCAAGTTATTATCTAAGTTATTATCCAAGTTATTATCCAAGTTATTATCCAAGTTATTATCCAAGTTATTATCCAAGTTATTATCCAAGTTATTATCCAAGTTATTATCCAAGTTATTATCCAAGTCAATTCCCGTACTGATTTGTAATTAAGAAGACCTAAATTGTAATAATATCTGTTTAAACTTAAAACTGCATGCAATAACATAAACTGTTAAAAGTCTCAAACCATTGGTCAGTATTACTGTCCATTTCGTGGTTACGAGTCTGGCTGCGTGTTCAAGAACTAAAAAAAGTTTTGTCTTTAATTGGAAGCAAAAGTTTTTATCCAGGGCCGCCATATTTGATGACATTAAAGTGCACCAGCGGGGACAAGTAGGTGTCAACAAGATGAATAATATGTTTATTAGAAGAAGAGAAGATCTTGGAGGCAGATAGTGAAGGCGACATCTCGTCCAACCCGTTCCATAGCTTATTGATGAGGCCTGGTACGCCAGCTCCGTCATTATTTGTCTAATTTTCTGGTTATTAAATTTGACCGGTAGAAAACTAGACACTCGGAGCACGTGACTTTTTACACATAAATTAAACCGGAAACGAAGTAGCAGTGTTTCTCTTATATGTGGAATGGAATACTTGATAAATTATGACTTCTTAGACTGTTGGTAGCGTCTAATGGCTACTTTTCGAGTTAGTAGTGATGCTGCAGATAAATACTTGGGCAATTTAACACTAATAAATATAAGTGATGCATATCCTTAGCGGTGTGGAATTAGTAGTGATCACTATCTAAAAAAAATATTACTAACTTAACAGTGATACATAGCACACTGTTCCGAAATATAAGTGATTCGTTATCGCCATTTCCTCCTTTTTTTTAATTGATAATATTATATTTTTTGCAAGTCTCGTATTAAATTAATTATAAATAAAAATGTCCTGTGTTTCTGCCCGGGATTTTTGAGCGTGTGAGGCGCACGTCGTAACCACTACACTACGGAAACTAAGAAGAAGTTCATATTGGTAGTTATATTAAAAGATAAGTTGTTTTTTAAAATTCGTAACGGTCAGCTGATTTCATTGAACAATTGATAGGCTATAATACGTTTCAGGTTATGTTGTTAATAACTACCATTAAGTTATCGTGTTATCGAAAAAAAATCCTAATTAATATAACAATTAATACACGATTATTTAATAAAATACAGTTTATTTGATTATAATTTTTAAGGAAAAAAGAATAAAATTCTGTTACTGAACGAAAAAATAAAAATAATGTGTCGTGTTTTCGAACAAATTATCTTAACTAAAATAAAAAGGAGAAGAAAAAACGACACTAGATATTTATCTAGATTTTTGGTTCAGTGACATAAATGTTTCTTAATCATAGATCGTTAATCAATCCACGATCGTCTTGATCTACGTACTTTGCCGTGGTTCATATTCCTAAAACCATTGAACGTAAACGGACTAGAAGTACAGCCGTTATTGTAAAAACGTGCTTGATATCAGCCACTAAAGTCCACGTAATTTGACTCTTTGCCGCTAAGATCGCTGCAATCTGCAAGGACAGCGAGGAATACGTTTGAGATAATAGACAGTATTATTAGTTTAACTGTAACTGAACATTCTGCCGCAATGTGCCACTAAAACGAGCGCTCATATCCTCTCATAAGGGTACTCATTCTAGGGCGTTTTGTGTTCAAAGCTATAGTGTACATTGAGCAACAGTTTATTGCTGCACTCCCGAAGAATTTCCCACTAGACAATCAGGGATTTTGGTAATTCCGTATTTTCAGTGAATTTCAAATTTCGTGCACTGAATAAAAGTTATAATTTAGAATAATAGTTATAATTTATTGTGTAAAATTTTAGTGAAATACGTAGCGAAGGTTTTTAGATTTTCGTTGTTGTTGACTACTAAACAGTTACATGAAACGTTTCCTTGTGTAAAATTTTACATAAAGTTTTCTTGTGTGGTTTTTTAGTATAAATGTATGCATCTTATAATAACTTAAAAGAACTAAATATTTCACTCCATTACGATTATTATTTTTTTTTTACAACTAAGAAATCTATCTACAAGGCAGTAATTTACACCTCGATGAACACACTTTTAGGCCGGAGATTTATATCACGGCCAAATGGTTATTTCCTATTAATACTGTCCATCAATCAAATCGGAAGGTTTAGTTCTATACAGTCTACTATCTGCCGTAGATGAACCACCAGTCCCCGAACCTCGGAGCGTTCATGATGTGATGTTAGATGCGGTGTCCATGCTTCACTGCTTGAAATCCCTATGTATATTATCGTTTCGAATATACCATGCTGCATCAACACTGCATCGAAGAAACTTGTTGGCATTCAATGTATCCTTTTAAGAACGGTTATGCAGGAATTTGTGTGTGTGTGTGTGTTTCTGGGAGGGGGTTGTGTGGTGTGTGCATGCATGTGTGGTGTGGTGTGTGTGTGTGTGTGTGTGTGTGTGTGTGTGTGTGTGTGTGTGTGTGTGTGTGTGTGTGTGAGCGTGCGTGTGTGTATCTGGGAGGGGGTTGAGTGGTGTGTGTGTGTGTGTGTGTGTGTGTAATGCTTGTGTGTGTGTGTGTGTGTGTGTGTGTGTGTGTGTGTGTGTGTGTGTGTGTGTGTGTGTGTGTGTGTGTGTGTGTGTGTGTGTCTGGAAGGGGGTTGAGTGGTGTGTGCTTGCGTGCGTGTCTGTGAGTGTGTGTGTGTGTGTGTGTGTGTGTGTGTGTGTGTGTGTGTCTGGGAGGAGGTTGCGTAGTGTGTGTGTGTGTACGTGTGTGGGAGGGGTTTCGTAGTGTGTGTGTGTGTGTGTGTGGTGTTTGTATGTGTGCGTGCGTGTGTGTGTGTGTGTGTGTCTGGGCGGAGGTTGCGTAGTGTGTGTGTGGGGGGGAGGGGGTTTCGTAGTGTGTGTGTGTGAGTCTTTGAGGGGAGTTAAGTGGTGTGTGTGTGTGTGTGTGTGTGGTGTTTGTATGTGTGCGTGTGTGTGCGTGTGGTGTGTGTGTGTGTGTGCGCGTGTGCGTGTGATGTATGTGTGTGTAGTGTCTAGGAGGGGGGTTGTGTGTGTGTGTGTGTGTCTGGGAGGGGTTGTGTGTGTGTGTGTGCGTGTGTGTGTGTGTAGTGTCTGGGAGGGGGTTGTGTGTGTGTGTCTGGGAGGGGTTTGTGTGTGTGCGTGTGTGTGTGCGCGCGTGTGTGTGTGTGTGCGTGTGCGTGTGGTGTATGTGTTTGTAGTGTCTGGGAGGGGTTGTGTGTGTATGTGTGTGTGGTATGTGGTGTGTGTGTGAGCGCGCGCGCGTTGTATTTTATTTTTAATGTCTTTATTTCAGGCAGCATCTAATAGAGGTAAAATGCCATTATTTAGTTTCTCAAAATCAGCATGTGAGATAATTATAATCAAAATTTTTATACAAAGTTTAGTTTTGTACATTTTTTGCCAATTTTTTTTTCTGGCAGGCTGAGAAAGTCAATTTAAATACGACAGAGTTGAGGAAATAAAGAGTGCACAAACTTTCAGAAGGGCTGTAAAGTACCCAAATAAATCAAAGTTATGGGTCGTTATCACATTAAAAATTGCAGTTCCAGAGCTATTATTAAAACGGTTTGGGAAAAATCTAAATGCTTCATCAAAATCAGTTTATCGGATTTCGCTGAGATAAATTTAGTACTCTGAAAATAGAAGATACGTATTTGCGATTCAACCGAATAACCGAATCAAATTCCCGGCGGCTGTCAGGGTTACCTTGACATATGACAAATTTCAGAATCACCAACGTATGCAATGTTCATGCAATGTATTTTAAAATTAAATTACGTGAATGTAATAAAAAAGGCTACTTTTAATATCAACCAAACAAACGTTTTTAATGTAGTTTGTTTTAATGTAGTTGTTTTAATGTAGTTAACGTGAATGTAATCAAAAATGCTACTTTTAATATCAAACCAAACAAACGTTTTTAATGTAGTTTGTTTTAATGTAGTTAACGTGAATGTAATCAAAAATGCTACTTTTAATATCAAACCAAACAAACGTTTTTAATGTAGTTTGTTTTAATGTAGTTGTTTTAATGTAGTTAACGTGAATGTAATCAAAAATGCTACTTTTAATATCAAACCAAACAAACGTTTTTAATGTAGTTTGTTTTAATATAGTTGTTTTAATGTAGTTAACGTGAATGTAATCAAAAATGCTACTTTTAATGTAAAACCAAACAAACGTTTTTAATGTAGTTTGTTTTAATGTAGTTAACGTGAATGTAATCAAAAATGCTACTTTTAATATCAAACCAAACAAACGTTTTTAATGTAGTTTGTTTTAATGTAGTTGTTTTAATGTAGTTAACGTGAATGTAATCAAAAATGCTACTTTTAATATCAAACCAAACAAACGTTTTTAATGTAGTTTGTTTTAATGTAGTTGTTTTAATGTAGTTAACGTGAATGTAATCAAAAATGCTACTTTTAATATCAAACCAAACAAACGTTTTTAATGTAGTTTGTTTTAATGTAGTTGTTTTAATGTAGTTAACGTGAATGTAATCAAAAATGCTACTTTTAATGTCAAACCAAACAAACGTTTTTAATGTAGTTTGTTTTAATGTAGTTGTTTTAATGTAGTTAACGTGAATGTAATCAAAAATGCTACTTTTAATGTCAAACCAAACAAACGTTTTTAATGTAGTTTGTTTTAATGTAGTTAACGTGAATGTAATCAAAAATGCTACTTTTAATGTCAAACCAAACAAACGTTTTTAATGTAGTTTGTTTTAATGTAGTTGTTTTAATGTAGTTAACGTGAATGTAATGAAAAATGCTACTTTTAATGTCAAACCAAACAATCGTTTTTAATGTAGTTTGTTTTAATGTAGTTAACGTGAATGTAATCAAAAATGCTACTTTTAATATCAAACCAAACAAACGTTTTTAATGTAGTTTGTTTTAATGTAGTTGTTTTAATGTAGTTAACGTGAATGTAATCAAAAATGCTACTTTTAATGTCAAACCAAACAAACGTTTTTAATGTAGTTTGTTTTAATGTAGTTGTTTTAATGTAGTTAACGTGAATGTAATCAAAAATGCTACTTTTAATGTCAAACCAAACAAACGTTTTTAATGTAGTTTGTTTTAATGTAGTTAACGTGAATGTAATGAAAAATGCTACTTTTAATGTCAAACCAAACAATCGTTTTTAATAATTGATCGCATTCCTTTAATTTTATTTTGAAAATAAACACTCATTCGAACTAATAGTTTTCTAGCTCCTCGCTGGGACACGTTAAAATTCTCTTTTAAAAGTTATCCGATTTATCGGTTAAACGCTAGCGGCTAGAACAAATAAACGGACGATCGTAGGTTGATGCCGGTATGGTACGAATTAAAAATATTCGTGTGATTATATTTATTTTTCAAATTTATACAGACTGAATTGAACACTATTGTTTATTACGATATGAGTGTAGTATATATACGTATACTGTGTATTATACAGAGAGTGCGTTGCACGCGTGGTGCCCGGCCTCTTAAATCGATAAACCACCAGTTTATGGCTTTACATAACTCCTCTTTCCTGTCATAAAATGACCCCGGCAGCTTTATGGCTGCAACACATACTGATTGTATTTGCATAGCTCGAGTGTGACCGCGGGCCTGATGGGTTTATCCTGTTCCTTTATCTTACAAGGCAAATAAAAACATTAAATATTTATATTGTTTTACGACACGCGTGGATGTGGTGAAGCAATTAGTGAATTTTAATAGCTGTAATTGGATAAAGTTAATTAGTGAGTGGGTGATTACAGTACGTGGGATTGGGGATCGAAATTTTACGAATTATATTGAAGGTATGATCCGATTTTTTTGGTATTTTAAGTCGTTCTTTTGAGTACAGAAAATGGATTTTTGGTTTCACAATTAAACTTTTTCAGAAAATTATAATTATTTTTATAATACAATTATTAATGATTGCTAAGTAACGATTTCCTCAAGGACGCACTCACGAACCATATTTAAGCGCTCTATACACATGGGCACGCGAATTGCTGATCTTAGTTGACACGAATTTGTGGATGCTAGCTAACCACGTTCACGGACAAACTGTCTTCCACTGATTTGTGATATATTTGTTGCGTCTATCGCCAAGACGTACTCAATTCACCTTTGTGTAGAGAATACGAAACATTGTTCATTATTAATAGTCCACAAAATGTCGGATGTGTTATTTTTCTGATCCTTGTCATTGAATATAAATGTACAATAATAACCCTTAGGCGATACGAGGTGTGTTCAGAAAGTAACGAGAATTTTTAAATTTCGCGGGCTACTGAAGTATGATAAAACTTTCAGCTGTTTTCATTGTGGACTTTGTCTGTGACAGCCACTAACGTTAGACGTGTTTTTATGAGCTCGGCGATTTTCGTTTGTTAAAAGAAATGGATCAAAGAATTTGTATCAAATTTTGCGTAAAAATGGAATAAAGTGTAACAAAGTGTGTGAAATGTTAACAAAGGCCTGTGGTGAGTCTGCTATGAGTAAAGCAAGAGTTTACGAGTGGTATAAGCGTTTCCAAGAAGGCCGTGAAGACGTTGAAGATGACGAACGACCTGGACGCTCCAGCACATCACAACCGATGAAAACGTGGAAAAAGTGAAAGAAATGGTTATGAACAATCGCCGAATCACAATTAGAGAGGTCGCTGATGATGTTGGCGTATTGATTGGATCATGTCATGACATTGTTTCCAATGTTTTGTGAATGAAACGCGTGGTAGCAAAATTCGTTCCAAAATTGTTGAATTTTGAACAAAAATAGCGGCGAATGGAAGTTGCTCAGGAGTCACTAAATGAAGGCAACGACGATGCAGAATTACTGAAACGTATTATAACAGGTGACAAAACATGGGTTTACGGATATGACGTCGAAACTAAGGCTCAATCATCCCAGTGGAAGCATTCTGGCTCGCCAAGACCGTAAAAGGCTCGACAAGTGCTGTCGAACTTGAAGGTTATGCTCACTGTGTTCTTCGATATTAATGGCATAGTGCATCATGAATTCCTGCCACCAGGTGAAACGGGCAATAAGAAGTACTACCTACAAGTTCAACGCCGTTTGCGTGAAGCAATCCAAAAAAACGCCGGATCTGTGGAAAAACAATTCATGGCTTTTGCACCACGATAATGCACCAGCTCACACTTCATTGCTTGTTCGTCAATTTTTGGCCAAAAACAGTACTGTAACGATGTCCCAGCCTCCATATTCGCCAGACATGGCTCCGTGTGACACATTCCTATTTCCAAAAATAAAGAGAACCTTAAAGGGCCGTCGTTTTACAGCCGTAGATTACATTAAAAGCGTATCGCTGAAAGAACTAAAGGCTATCTCAAAGATCGAGTTTGAGAAGTGTTTCGAGGATTGGAAGAAGCGCTGGCACAAATGCATATCTCCAATGGGGACTAATTTGAAGGCGACAACATCAGTGTAGAAGAATAAATAAATATTTTGTTCAAAAAATTAAAATTCTCGTTACTTTCTGAACACACCTCGTACATATGAGCACTCGCTGCTGGTGGCTTCATGAGTCAGACTGTTCAACTACACTTAAACAGATAATAGTACTGTCTATTTTCTCAAACGTCTTCCTATTCTGTCCTTGCATTGCAGCGTTCGTAGCGGCAAATATTCCAACTACTTGGAATTTAGCCTCTGATATCGAGCACGCTATTTATAATATTGTCTGTAATTCCAGTCCGTTTATATTCAATGTACTCTCAATGACTTAATCGAAGCAAATCGGCAATATTTGGTAACTTTATACTGGGCGTACCTTAGACTAAGGCTTATACTTTTCTACTACCCCGCAGGGGGTGCAGACTGCACCTATTAAGAGCATTTACACGTTCCTCTCGGAACCCGAGTCTAACACACACTTAAACTTACAACACTGCATTTAACACTTTACACTCACGCTTACATTTAGGAAGGCGATAATAGCCTCAACGTGCTTTTCGCCTTAAAATAAAAAAAAATATTTTTCTACTAACAATTTAACAAATATTTTGAGTCTTCACATTTAATAATTTTTTTAAATTACAAAACTGGATGTTAACATTATTAAAACGCGTAAATGTATCTTCACAGCATAAAAAATAAATTTTAATTTCGTCATCGTTTTAAAACGAAAAGAACAAAGTATTTTGAGGTTAGGCCTATTACATGCGTATTTTGAAAAATCTTTGTCAAAGTTTTATGAAAGGTCTAGTTCATCAAAGAATCGTCAAATTTATTTAATCAAACATTATTATCAATGTGATTATGATCAACACTATGATCAAATAAATTTGACGTCCCTTGATGTGTAATATGTCTCTTAGCAACTAGAAAGTTGGATACACGGTCAGCACGTTGTATACACAACTATGTTGCTATTATTTAGTTAAGTTGTAACAGATCTGTTAGTGCTGATACTGTGTTCGAGCCCACGCAAGCCTGTTCTCGCTGGGTTAGGATGTGCTTTATTTATTATAATAAAAAGGTTATGCGGACTTGCTTCTAGCCTGTGTTGTAAGCAAATAGCGTTACGTAATTTCCAACAAGTCACGACAAACGATTGTGGAGAAATTTAACGTGTTATATATTTGCAAATAAAAGACTCTACAAGGAGTATTGTATGGTGTTTTTTTCCTAACTGAAAAAATGTCTTGGTGTTTATATCTTGTCTGTAAGGAGGCAGCTGAAGTGAGCAGCTGATGGGTTTAGCGATCCCACCGTACCATATTACTTTCATTCATCTACTCAAAGCCGCCTCGGTAATACATACATTTCTCTCTCTCTCTCTCTCTCTCTCTCTCTCTCTCTCTCTCTCTCTCTCTCTCTCGCTTATATGGTGTTTATTTTCGTTCGATTTCCTCCTCTTTCGTCGATAAGCCGCCTTGGTGGCCTAGTTGATAGCGTACTAGGCTCTCACCCCGAGGACCCGGGTTCGATTCCAGGCGAGGGCTTGGCATTTTAATACGCTATAAATCATCCCATCGTCTGCATTAGCCCACGTGTGCACAATAGTCGGACGTTAAACACAAAAAACCTATTCTACATAACCTGGATAACTCTAAAGTGTAAAGCGACCCGTGCTGATAAAGTGTATGACATCGGCCTAACAGTGTATCAAATGGAGCCCTGGGGTACCTGGCAACCTTACCCATGCGTGCAGGGCTCTGTGTGGGCGGAATGTTACCCTAGCTACTCATTTCTCACGAGTATGAATGTAAAACAGAACGAGTGAGACACCGCACAACAAAAAGCTGACCAAATAGGCAGAACTTCCGTAATGAGCGTCGAGAGAAAGGAAATTTAAAGGAATTAACAGTGAAATCATATACAAGTACCTCGATAATGAATTACTTCACCAATTAGAAGCGCCTTCAAGGGGAGTTACAATCCTAGACTTTACGAAGAAGAAAGTCTTTTTAGGAAATGACTTTAGGTTAATTAAATTTGTTTAGTTAAAGACTAAGGAAACAGATATATGACCAAACAGCGATGTTCTATCTTGGACTAAAAAAAACTGACTGTACTTTTTACGTGTCCAACGACAACGCATTAAACAATCGAAGTAAAAATCAATCATCGCGCATCCACCATCGCGCATCGAGCGTTGAACTATGGCCGTTCCACAGAGCAAGGCTTTGAATGATGGCACATTTCAGGTATGCGTGATACCAGGCTATATCTAACAACTAACTTAAGTATTGAATGGCAGACCTTACACAACTGGCAGCTTGATTCATTTGTCCATAGTTAGGCGGGTAACGAATGTTAAACTGCGGTAATGCTATATCTCAGCCACACGCATGTGGATAGCTTAGGCTCAGTAATCACGACTATCGTGCAAAGTGTAAAACTCGGCAGGGCACGTTTCAACAGTATTTTTTTTATAAAGGCGCCTGAAATTTGACCTATTTTACTTTATAAAGTGTGTTGAACAGTCTAGAAGTACAGCCATTATTACAAAACGCGTGCTCGATATCAGAGGCTAAAGTCCAAGTAATTGGATTAACTGCCGCTACGATCGCTGCAAGTTACAAGGTCAGGGAGAAGAAGTTTGAGAAAATAAACAATATTATTGTGTAGAATGACTGAATATAAACGGACTTGAAGTACAGCCACGTTACAAAAAGCGTGCTCAATATCAGAGGCTAAAGTCCAAGTAATTGGACTAACTGCCGCTACGATCGCTGCAAGTTACAACGTCAGGGAGAAGACGTTTGAGATAATAAACAGAATTATTGTGTAGAACGACTGAATATAAACGGCCACGTTTGAAGTACAGCCACGTTACAAAGAGCGTGCTCGATATCAGAGGCTAAAGTACAAGTAATTGGAAAATCTGCCGCTAATAAGATTGCTATCTGCGAAGTCAGAAGGTAATACATTTACGAAAATAGACAGTACTATTATCTATTCAACTATAGTTAAACATTTACGGAAGATGCCACCAGTAGCGAGCGCTCACATATCTCTTATGACGGTTATCATTGTGTAGGTTTGTATAAAATATTATGACCATTTTAAAAAGTAGTCTTTAAGGTTTTTTTAAAAGTTTTTCGGTTTATTAAAGAGAAATAACTTCAACGGATTTGAGATACATACAATTTATAATTTTTAAGCGAACTTCTAGTGAAAAATGAGTTTTTGAGCTCTCACTGTAGTAAAACCCAGACCCGGGGTCATATCCTTAGAACTGGTTATGAACTACAGTGTGTGTGTGTGTGTGTGTGTGTGTGTGTGAGAGAGAGAGAGAGAGAGAGAGTGTTTGTGTGTTGTTTGTGTGTGTATTTGTTTGTGTGTGTATTTTTTGTGTGTTTGTGTGTGTCTTTGTGTGTGTATGTTTGTATTTGTGGGTGTGTGTGTGTGTGCGTGTGTGTGTGTGTGAGAGAGAGAGAGAGTGAGAGTGTATTTGTGTTTGTTTGTGTGTGTGTGTGTTTTGTGTGTGTGTTTATGGTGTGTATTTGTGTGTTTTTGTGTGAGAGAGAGTGAGAGTGTGCTTGAGTTTGTGTGTGTGTGTTTTGTGTGTGTGTTTGTGTGTGTATTTGTGTGTGTGTGTGTTTGTGTGTATATGTCTGTGGGTGTATGTTTGTGTGTGTATGTGTGTGTTTGTGTGTTGTGTTTGTGTTGGTTTGTGTGTTTGTTTGTGTGTGTTGTTGTGTGTGTGTGTGTGTTGTGCCTGTGTGTGTATTTGTGTGCGTGTGTGTGTTTGTGTTTGTGTGTGTTGTGTGTGTGTGTGTGTGTGTGTGTGTGTGTGTGTGTGTGTGTGCGCGCGCGCGCGCACCTTAGCATTCATTAGTTTGTTGGTTTGAGACATTTTAACAACCTAGTAAAATCCTTTTAACCGTTTCGAAACGGCGATAATATTATATCTTAAAAAATTCCTGACAGTTTCGTCTTACGCCTTAGACATCTTTAAATTTCGAGCGTAATAAGCGAACTTCACAGGATGTAGGCTACACGTAGGTGAATGGAGAAGCTGATTTGAATAAACCCGTCTTTATTATGGTTGAAAAATTTGTCATGTTTAAGACTCGTGAATTGACTGACGAACCCCCCGCGAATTTCTTTATAACTTCATACTAAAACGTCGACAAAGAAAGGCAACAATTTGTTAGGCATATTTAGTAAAACACACAGACTGCGGTGCCAAAGACAAGGCGTAAATCAAGTGAGCCGTGCACGCCTATTGTCAGAGATATTTATAAGGCCGTGACCGCAACGACGCATAAAACAAACAACTGTCTGTTTTAATAAAGTATCAACAGCACGGAAATATAAGCGTCCATTAGTGATGGTATTTTTTTTATATTTTGTTTAATGAGCGACCGATTTTTATTAGTTTCGTGTTCGACACGGGTCGCATAAAACGGATCGTTAACGTGGGCAATGATATTCCCTACATTGTCACTTTCGCACTGCCTCGGACGCGATTAAAGTGGTTTTGTTGGGAGTTAATTTAGTATCGTATATAAAACAGAACTGCACTTTCAATATAACGTTCATTAAAGGCCTTTGTATGACGCTAATAGCGTGATTAAATCCACATCGTGCCTGTTACTCAAACTAATTTAAAACCTTACTTTTTTAAAAACATTTTTAATGCTCTCGTTTTTCGATTAAAAGCCTAGTGAATTATGTTATAATTTTTAACGAAAAAAATCAAATTAAATTACCTTAAACAAAAATCTTTAATGCATTTACGCACTATAAAAAAACGCAGCAGAAATACTACACAAAGTTTGTCACAAGAAATTAAAAAAAAAAAATGTAGAAGAGCAAGAAAAAAGCATTCATCCAATTTTGCACTAAACGTTTCATTTATGAAACACATAATTCAAGCCAGACTAAAACTTTTGACGTAAATGGAATTTACGAGAATAAATAGAAAATAAAGAAATTACGCTTAAGGTTTATTTTTGGTGTTTTTATGTACAGAACTGAATTTTGAATCAATACGTTTTTTACACTTACAAAACGTAAAATAAATCACTGTTGAAGAATTTAACGAAAAAAATGGGTTTTTTTAACCAACATTAGCTTAAACCGTTTAAAGATTTGATAGTTTTTTATTCTTCAGCGTTTACTGGCAGTATACGGACAGACATCCAAGTACAGGTAAAACCGATATTTTGTAACTTATGGGCTCTGAAGAAGGTAGATAATCAGAATTTGTAAGATAGATTTTTCACGATCACTATTAAAAAAAACTAGAATTGGTAGGTTAATGAAATAAAAACGCTATTGTATATTTCATCAGCTTTTTTTATTGGAGTCTTGCCAACCAAGGTTTCACTCGTTAGAGCATTGTTACCCATGTAACAGACTTGTTTTAAAACAGTACAACATTATATTTCTGTTTGGGAAAATCCACTATACAGGTCTAAAGAACTAGGATTGAATTTCCCAAACATAAATATAATGTTGTGTTAGCTAGTTTAATTTCAGTCTGTTGTGTAGTCTTGACAATGCTCACGATTGAAACCTTGGTTGGCAAGACTGCAAAAAAGTTGTGGAAATATACAAAAGTGTTTTTATTTCGTAAATATAATAATGTTAATTCAGGTGTAAATTATGTTTCTGACACAGTTGTAATTAAAAAAATATTAAAAAAATATAATTGATTACCACCAAGTACCAACAGTTAAATTAATTAAAATTAGTTTTGAAAAGGCAAAGTTTTAACAGAATAATCGTAGGCCATAATATGCGTCATCAAACCACTCCACGTTCGTTTAAAAAATCCTCTACTTTTTTATACAATTAATTAAAACTTTAGAACAAAATTTCCTGTAACTAGGGCATATAAAAAATAATTAATATTTGTAAGGTCGCACGGTTTTTCAATAAAACAATTCTGTAAAAGTAACCAGTCCTATGAAACACGAAATAATTGTTACATATTTACTGTCTGTTTGTAGACTACGAACAGGAAAATCGGCATAATTTATCAAATTCGTTTCAGTAGATTTTGTTGAAATTTTAGTAAATTTATAGAAAAAAATCATACGTCATGTCAAACCAAATTTTAAATAAAACAGATTTTTATTAGTGAGTAAATGGATTTTTAAAAACACTCTCAAACCGTAAATTTTTTTTCTTTTAATTTTTTTAAGCCTCTAAATGAGGCCACGTTTAGAGCAAAATCCGACGAAACGATTTTGATAAATTATGTCGATTTTTCTTAGGAATAGTGGGTTTTGTAAAGTTTTTGCGTAATTTATTCTATAGAAGACTAAACGCAATGGCATCGATAAGAAGGAAACGAACCAAGATTGCCGAAGTGCGGGCCAGTGATTGTAGTACCCAACGTTTCCGGTACTGTGTGAAAGTAGCCTAAAATATGTAACCTAATTGATGTAAAACATCTGTTTGTTAAAAAAAACAATAATATTGCAGCTGATAACACCTTAATACAGTACAGTGTGAATATTGTGAGAGAGAAAAGAATGTTACAGGTTAGTCCAAATAGAAGATATCAAGAGAAAAACCTAGAATAGGATTGACAGATCAGGTCAAATATGATATCGACGAAAGATTTTTTTTTAACGTCCGACTATTGTGCACACTTGGCGATGGGATGATTTATAGCGTATGAAAATGCTAAGCTCTGGCCGGGAATCGAACCCGGGTCCTCGGGGTGAAAATCCAGTACGCTATCAACTAGGCCACCGAGGCGGCTTATCGACGAAAGAGGAGGAAATCGAGCGAAAATTAACACCATATAAGCGAGAGAGAGAGAGAGAGAGAGAGAGAGAGAAAGAGAGAGAGAGAGAGAGAGAGAGAGAGAGAGAGAGAGCGAGAGAGAGAAATGTATAGGTTTTTTTAACATTTAGGGTAGCTAAAATTATGACTATAACGCCTAACTAATGGTATTATATCCCATGTTGTCAAATTAGGGCGCAAGTTATGCAAAATTGTTACACCCGTGTAGATAAATCACATAAACCCACCCAGCCTGGCAACTAATACAGTGTTAAAATGAGGTTAGGTATATTTTTAAATGATTTTGAAATTGTGTGTGTGTGTGTGTGTGTGTGTAATTTAATCACTCAAAAACTAATTAGCAGATTTAATAGACAAAAAGACATGTAAGCAGTTAAAATAAGCCTCAATTATCAGTTTAAAATAGAGAATAATTGTGTATTAACAAGTAAGTATTACTTTTATATCTCGTTCTGCGAAGTATGAAGCAATTTTTGTGATCGTGAAAAAGTCGATATATAGATGTTTCCAGATCGCCGAGTGTAAAAGACTTAAACCATAGTCTGTCTGTGTGTACATCGATCGATACTGAACTAACTCAACGGATTTGTTGACGGTCATTAAACAAAATTATAAGTATTTTTTAAAATCAGAATTTACCAACGCTATTAGCGTTAAAATATTCAGAAACTTAGCTACTTAAACATTATGCATGTTTTTTTATTGAAATGACGAAAAGAAATATTATGGATGCCATGATTAATTTTTGTATAAAATTTAAAGTGCTGACTTACGTTGGTTATTATGGTTAACTGAAGTGTAAAATATTGAACAAGTCTCGAAAAAAACTACTTTTTAAAAATCAAAAATATTATTGAACATTCTTTTTATAATCTTCTTCTTTTCTGCTAGGCTTATTGTCACTATGTTGAGTATAATTATCTGCCTTCCCTAGCTTCGTCAATTCTACTTTTGTTGACGCGTTTCGGAGAACCTCCATCTTATATTATTGAACAGCTGATAGGCTATAATAAATTTTTAGGATATCTTGTTAAAAAACAAGTCATGTTAATTTTTCGTGTTTTCCAACAAATTATCGTAATTAAAACAAAAAGGAAGAGAAAAACACGATACACGGTTTTATTATTTTTGGTTCTATAATGAAGAAATTGTTTCTTCTTCTTCTTTTCGTTTCACCCTCTTTGGGGTACGCTAAATCAATCATTTCTTGCGCGCTGTACTTTTCTTTGTTCCCAGTAGCTCTTCATTCTTTCCGATCTTCTTTTCCTCTTATCTTCCGAAATGACAGGTTTAGGTCTTATTTTGGTTTTATCTTGGAATCTTATTCTTTCGTCCTTGGTACTTATCTTGGCAGTTTGGTCAAGCAGTGAATTTTTTGTAATTTTTAATTCTATTAGGTCTTTTTCAATTTCTTTAAACCAGTTTGGTTTTGTTTTACGATTATGGAAAAAATCAAACACCTGTTCCGTCAATCTATTGGAGTTCATTCTAAGAAGATGGCCGTAAAAATTTATTCTCCTTTTTCTCATAGTATCTGACAGTTTTTCAATTTTCTTATAGAGAGCTTCATTTCTTATATACACTACCTTATTATCCTGAAATTTTGTTCCTATAATTTTTCTTAAGATTTTCCTTTCCGTTATTTCAAGCTTTTCTATCTGGCCTATGCGATTCATGGTTAATGTTTATGCTGCGTACAGTGCTTCCGGCTTGATCACTGTTTTATAATGTTTAATTGTTTCTTCTATTATATATTATTCTCACGTTTCCTTCTTCTTCTTTTTCTGCCTTGCACTTCTTCTGCTTCCTACCGGTGTCGCTCCAACGACAGACAGACGCGCAACAGTACAATATAGAATCAAGCAAACTCTAGCTACACTGGTCACGTGCAGAGGTTAACAAGCGAAGTGATTTTACTGCCTCAATAATTACTTCCCATGATTACACTGCACTCATTAATTTATGGCGAGCGCAGATAACGATTCAAGGTTGAAATTTGATAAAACTTTATGACGAAAAAGCAATAAAGTACCTCCACCGTAGGCAATAAACCGGCCGGGAAGAGCGTCCCGACTTGGAAAACCAGATTTCGTCGAAGCTTGTAACGAAATCTTATAGTTTAATTTGGAATTGTTCAGCGTAGTGTAGGTGATCAATAACGTGGCGGGGAGGGGAGTGTGTCACTCCATTCATTTGTCTGGCCGGCCTAATGGTGAAACCGTGTTGGAATTAACCAAAACAAAGAAGGACACATCAATTAAAGCGGGCTCTCGCCCACGCCGGGACAACCGGGCGCCGCCCCCTCGATACGATAACAATTGTTGTCGGACAAGCCCAACTATTCATACCCAACACTTTTATAGCAATTGTCGACAAAAGACTTCTTGTTTACACCAATCCCGTGAGATAATACTCCATCATTTTATTATTCCACTTTGGCGACCGGATTTCGCCGGAAATTCCTCAGTACAGGTCAAAACATCAATTTGCTTTTACAACTAATTTATCGAACAATGTTTGATATAGCCCACTACCGGCAATAATTGGACGCTGGGTAAACAAGATACGGGGCCATTTTGGTTTGTCGACAACTTTACGATGCGTTCAAGTTTTTGGACAATGTCTTTTCTAATTGAATTTCCAAATCTTAAATAGGCAATAAAATTGACTGGTTGTAGAATTGTATGCTGTGCAATTAATTAAAATACAAATCGAGGCTGCAATTAACCGTAATGTAAATAGTGGTGTTTAAAAAGCAGTAAGATTAAAATGAGCTAAATTTTGTGGTAGGAGGTGTGCTTATTGTTACTGAGCATGATTCATTTAACTTTGTAACGGGTAGGGTCGCGGTTCAGTAGCCACTCGGGGCATCAAGAGAGAAAGAAAAGGTTTTGCCCTCAGTTACACATGGTGAGGAAACATATCATGTAGGCAGTGGTCTCATATGTTAGAGTAGAATCTCTTACAATTACAGAGTGATAAGTAAAGGGAATTAAATACGACAACCCTTTTGATTTTACCGTGAAAGTTTCAATTAAAATTGTACATTTTTTTGTAAACTTTCGCTTATTTTAAATTTCATACACTTGAATTCGTTTACAGACACATTGAATATGAACGTATTAAAAGTACAACCAGCATTATAATAAAGCGTGCTCGATAACAGCGGCTAAAGTCCAAGTAATTGCACTATCTGTCGTTACAAGCGCTGTAAACGGCAAGGTAAACCGACAAGGTAGGAAGATGTTTGTGAAAAAAGTACTACTGCAGTTGAACACTATGCCGCAAGATGCCACCATCGAGCGCTCACATATCTCTCATAAGGGTTATCCTTCTAGTATGTTTATATTAGATGGTTTGGACCAGTAATATGTGTTTTCTTCTCCAGTATTCGGTTCTGAAACTACCGACAAAATGAAGAAATCTCGGCATTGTTAAAAATCGGAACTAATTTTTTGAAAATAAACTTGGACATTGTGGACAATACAGTTATTGAATGAATAAATGAATGAAAGAAAGAAAGAATGAATGAATGCATAAGTGGTGGATGAATGAATGAAGGAAGGAAGGAATGAACGGATGGACCGAGGAACGGATGAACGGATGAACGAATGACCGAACGAAGAAACGAAGGTATGAACGAACAAAGGATGAACGAATAAATGAATGAATTAATTAATGAACGAACGAACGAACGAAGGAACGAAGGAATTAATGAATAAATGAAAGAATGAATCAATGAACGAAGGAACGAACGAAGGAATGAACGAATGAACGAACGAACGAATGAACGAAGGAACAAATGAATGATTGAACAAACCAATGAACGAACGAAGGAATGGACGAACGAAGGAATGAATGAATAATGAATGAATGAATGAACGAATGAACGAATGAACGAATGAACGAACGAACGAATGAACGAAGGAACAAATGAATGATCGAATGAACGAACGAAGGAATGGACGAAAGAAGGAATGAATGAATAATGAATGAATGAACGAACGAATGAACGAATGAACGAATGAACGAACGAACGAAGGAATGAATTTGTAGTACTACTATTGCACTGCGACTTTATACATCTATTGTGCAGCATGTCTGTACTCCTGAGATGCTCAGTCCTAGTCTCTTTACAAAGTCTAGGATTTGGAGAGGATTCTAGGTGGATAGTCCCAACAAATGGAGGATTCTAATTGGTGAATCCCAGTTCCTTACTGAGATGCTTGCTAATTCTTTTTTCAATTTGTCTTTCTCTTAACCATAATTAAGGCGATCCTGCTCAATTTAATATCCTTAATATTGTGCAGTAAGATCCTGCTCATTCTATTTTATATTCTTACTTATGGAAACACTTATAAGTGTTTAAGGAAATGAGGTTCGCCTGAACAGAACCCTGCATGTAAGGCTAAGTCACAGGAAGGTCTCCCAGGGCTCCGTTTGATACACCATTAAGCCGTCTTTCACTCCATCAGCACGGGTCGCTTTACTTTAGAGTTAGTCAGGTTATGTAGAGTAGTGAATGTGTGAGTCTTGAGTAGATGAGTGAGTAGTATGAGCTACAGTACGGTGGGATCGCTAAACACCTGCCTCCGCCGGATACAGCAATAGAACAAATAAATATAATAATTTAGAACCAAAAGCAAATCAAAAAGATTCTTTTTTCGTTAAGTCCAAAAGTTTTATTTTCTGGGCGATGGAAAACTTGATGGATGGAGTTTGTCAAAACAGAATTAGGGCCTAAAGCGTTAATCCAAACTCCTTATTACGCACTAAACCTTTGTTTTTGTATAATTTAAAATCAATATAAATGAGTATACAATAAATAAATCTTATATATTAATGACCTTTCATATTGGGGTTAAATTGTTTAGCCTTTGCGGACGATTTGGCACTCTTATCGAACAGCTGGGAAGACACAACACACCAAATTGATTCACTAAGAGACATCGCAGGAAAAGTCGGCCTCCAAATATCCTTCAGGAAAACAGAGATAATGCCAATAAGAAAGACAGAACAAAATTTCGTAAAAATCGGTAACGACCGGTTAAAGATTACCGATAAATTTAAGTACTTGGGGGAAACTATTACCAGAGACCTCAGAGAAAAACCAGCAATACTTAACAGAGTAGCTAAATTAAGATCTGCCTTCTATTTGACCCAGAACACGTAAAAAAAAAATCGCTTTCTATAAAATCTAAACTTAGGCGTTATAACACGGTCATAAGGGCTAACGTAACTTACGCCTCCGAGACCCTATTTAATCTAAAGAGCCAAAATAGAACGGAGGAGCTCCAGAGAATGGAAAGGAGAGTACTTCGAACAATTATTAATAAGAAACACTTTGTGGGAGGACAGTACAGACTATTGCCGAACGCGGTCTTGTATCGGGACAACGAGCAGCTCACTAACATTTTTAGGAAAAGAAGATTGGCCTTCTTTGGACACCTAACTCGATTACCGGAGAGTAGACTTACGAGGAGATTATTGGACTACCAACTGAAGTGTAAAGTTAAGAACAAATGGTTGAAGGAGGTGGAACAGGACTTGGAGGAACTAGGAATAACCAAGGAGCAATTGGCAGGAAGAAGGGAAAAAGCGATCTTAAAAAGTCAGAAAACCCAATTACAGTTTAGGGGAAAACTTCCACGAGACGTAGTATATTCGGAAGAACTCAGACTTCAGAGATCAATAAGATTAAAAAAATACTGGGAAAAACGCAGAAAAACCAAAAGACTGTGTGTGCTCCAATGTGGGCTTAAAATTAAAAAAAAATGACCCTTCAAAACATATCGTCGAAGTCATCGTTTACAACGATGGCTTCTGCAACAGTCCATTTTCCAGTGAATGACCAATAAACTGGTTAATTGTTCCCGCTAATACCGGCATTGTGACTAACAATGTAAAACAGCAGCGGTATACATTTCTTCGTAAAACGTTGACATCGTAGTATATACAGTAGGGCTTAGTTGTCTTGTTTAACATTTGTCAACGCAACGGGCGCCGTAGTGCCCTTTCGCACATTTCACGGAATCTACTCCCTGGTTTCAGCTTCAGACCACTAAATTAACGTCCCCACAAAGGCAACGGTCCTGCTCGTGTTTACCCAAACACAATTGTTCCGGCATTGAAAAATGGTTAACCAAAACCAGTGTAACGTTCTCAGAAAATTGTGTCGATGTTTTCTTTTTAAATTGTGTGGGACGCGCTGCGGGGTAGTTTACAGGGTGCAAATACGCCCCTACCCATTAATTTTTAGTCACCTCCCGGGGTGAAAGTGGACCCAACGCGAGGTAATACGTCACTTTTGGGGACGGATTGAACAGTATCTTTATTCTGGACAGGGAAAATATTTGTTGGTGGTGTTTGGTCCAGTGACAGTGTCGGTGATCGAGTGCATTAAGTTGTTTCTTCGTCGAATATTTACTTTTTGAAACGGTTTATTGATGCAGTTGTCTTTCAGAAGTGATAGACAAATTATTTTAAAAATAACATCGCATGAATGACGATTTGGTAGTTCTGAAGGATTAGTGGATCAAGTTTAAATTGTCCTATATTTACATGAAATGGTAAAACATGTATTAATAACGCCTTTATCTTTCACCGTATTAGCCGACTCTAACTAAGAACCTTGAAGTGCGCAGTTCAGAGACGCAGCAGACTGGCCGGTGCTTTAGTCGCATCGAGCACCGAACCATCAGCATATAATCTGCGTGTATTGGGAATTTAAAACTAAAATTTCATTAGGAAAAAATGAAAATGTACCCTCAGTCAGAATATTTTGTGGTTTCCAGTTGATTTATACAGAATGTTAACTATCGTAATCACAGTCGATAATATTTTAAGACGTTTATTTGGCACAGATTATCCGAATATTTCGATAAATCGATTTTCGTCTTGTGAAGAAAGCTAAATTCAGTCAGACTGATTTATGGTTTCCCAATAAAACCTTAAATACCCATTTATACAGAATGTAAACTATCGTAATCACGGTCGATAATATTTGTAAGACGTTCATTTGGCACAGATTATCCGAATATTTCGATAAATCGATTTTCGTCTTGTGAAGAAAGCTAAATTCAGTCAGACTGATTTATGGTTTCCCAATAAAACCTTAAATACCCATTTATACAGAATTTAAACCATCGAAAGCACGGTCGATAATATTTTAAGACGTTTATTTGGCACAGATTATCCGAATATTTCGATAAATCGATTTTCGTCTTGTGAAGAAAGCTAAATTCAGTCAGACTGATTTATGGTTTCCCAATAAAACCTTAAATACCCATTTATACAGAATTTAAACCATCGAAATCACGGTCGATAATATTTTAAGACGTTCATTTGGCGCAAATTATCGGAATATTTCGATAAATCGATTTTCATCATTTGAAGAAAGTTAAATTCAGTCAGACTGATTTATGGTTGCCCAGTAAAACCTTAAATACTCATTTATACAAAATTTAAACCATCAAAATCACTGTCGAAAATATTTGTAAGACGTTCATTTGGCACAGATTATCCGAATATTTCGATAAATCGATTCTGATCGTGTGAATAATGCTAAATTCTCGCCGTAAAAACTTCGATGATTCAAAAGTAACGATTTTCCATTTGAACAGAATACATCACTGTCGTTCTCGGACATTCTTCGACGTCCTCTGTTCCTTCTTCGAGGTCAGTCCCTAAAGGTCATCCATTTTGTTGTCGTGCTGGGTGTCCGTGTCCGATGGCCGTATTGACGGATACTCGTGCTAAATGATTTGTCACTAGCAACGGTCTCCCGCCGAGAGGCCTCCGTACCACCCACACTCACCAACAGCACGCCAGCTTTTGTGTTTTGCGACAATTAAGCCCAGGAGCGCTTGTTGCCAACTTAATAACTTTATTTTTTGGCAACGATTTCATCTTTGTTCTGGGGCGTTCGTTTTGTCGTCCGGTGCCCGCGCACGCAACGCTTTCCGTAAGACCTGACTTATCGGTGTAATTATTGCTTTGAGAAGGGCGTGGCGAACTGGAAGCAAGCTTTGATCGCGCTCCTGCGGGCATATTTGCATAACGGCAAGAATGGATGCAGGGAATCGGAACAAGTATTGTTGGTATGACGTGGTCACGCCGGAATTAAGCGTGGTACACCTGATCACATGCTAAGTAGAAGATAACCAAATAAACAATGCTAAGAATTGGTTCAATGTATTTCTTTTTTATTTTAAGGCGAGAAGCACATTGAGGCAATTATGCCTCCCAAAATGTAAGTGTGAGTGTAAAGTGTTAAAGTCGTAAGTGTAGTGTTTTAAGTGTATGTGTTGATATTTAGACTCGGGTACCGCGAGGGACGTCTAAATCCTCTCAATAGGTGCGGCTAGTCTGCACCCCCTGCGGGTTGGTTCAATGTAAGCTTTATACTTTGGTAAATCTTGTCTTGTATAAGCTGAAATACAATCATATCTTACTAATGTAAATGTATCCTCGTTCCCATTTACTTACTATGTCTGGGTTATCATTAAGTCCCGTATTCTTATTTATTTAAAAATGGCACATATTTAACAAGAAATACTTCCTGCCAGTAGAGCTTCCCTCTGGCGAACCACAATTATAATTCTAGGACAGTGTGGCACTGCCATCTTGCCATTAAAACCTGACGAAACCAGCAAAGTTCACTTGTTGTGTGTTCCAGTACATTAGAGTTTAATGTTTTTTTTTTTTTTTGTGTGTTTAACTATTGTGCACACTTGGGCTAATGCAGACGATGGGATGATTTGTAGCGTATGAAAATGCCAAGCCCTGGCCGGGAATCGAACCCGAATCCTCGGGGTGAAAGCCCAGTACGCTATCAACTAGGCCACCGAGGCGGAGAGTTTAATGGGAAGGGAAGAGGCAGGATAGGACTACAGCCCACAACCTGTATGTGGAATACCTTCTACTATAGCACGCAGGCATGTCTCCCAATGGGTTTCTAGGGAACGCCATATGTCTTGGGAGAGAATGAACGGTCTTGTACGTTCAAAGATGATGCTAGCGGGTCCAATTAGGTCCCTCACAGACGAGGCCCTTAGGCTGAACAGGACGGATCTGCTTAAAGTGACAGGGTTTCTGACGGGTCACTGGAAATTCAGCGGTCATCTACTCAAAATGGAAATTCAGCGGTCATCTACTCAAAATGGAAATTCAGCGGTCATCTACTCAAAATGGAAATTCAGCTTTCATATGATAAATATTTTGTGTACAGCCGAGGAAATAGATCAACACATACTTTTTTATTGTTCAGCCTTGAACAGGGATTTGAATCCCTAGGCACTCTCTGGAGTGTGGGACAGGCAGTAGAACAAGCAACATTATTTGAAATACTTAACGGTTTTCTAATGACTTGACGTTGAATTGAGGTTGAACCTGTGCACAATAAGTTACATAACTGAGTGGCAAAACCAGGATCAACGGAATATTTGCCCTATAGTATTTAAAAAAAAATAATAATTTAAAAAATATAGTAGTCGCTATCACTTGTCCCCAAATTATTTATGTTTGGAATTAATCGAAGGATTTTTTTTTTAATTGGTTAATTAGATCATGATAAAATGTTTATTATATTTGAAAAAAAATTATTCGTGTAAAAGTAATAAATTTAAAATAAGAGTAAGGTATTTGTGGTTCGGAAAATCAAAATAAATCCCTTTTGCGTTGCTCTTTTTTTTGGTTTATTCTGCAACTCAAAATTCGTTTTATTTCAAAATTTGTTTTTGTAACGGTAATTTCGAAACCAGATTTTTTGTAAAATAATTGAATTTGTGACAGTTGTGTCATATTTTTGCACCATTAGTTTTAATTTGACCGACCGAATTAGCTAACGCCTCTGGCGTCCTCGACGTCCTTTCAAACTGCATCCTCAGGAAATATTTCTTCCTATGTTTATCTTATCATGTCATCGCTAACGACCTAACGGGGCCCTAATCTACGGCCCAGCAATCACTTATGTCCCTCGCAAAGCGAACGTGCACATAAAGATCGTAATTTATTGGCGTTTGGGTAAAACAGTAATAACTTCTTTGTTTCCGAGGGGGTGCGTTAACCCCCTACGGAGCTTTAAGGGTAGGGACTAGATGGTATCGCGTCCGACGACTTTGCGGGACATGTGTGGTGGCAGTCAGTTGGCTTGCGATCTGCGAAACTACATTTTGACAGATAACAGTGGTAGCTGGTTTTGTCATCTCCCATCTGCTCGGGCGACCGAGTTATTGGAGGTCGATTGTTGTAAATTCTATAATCGTGGATACGGCAAGGCAGACAGTGACAGATGTTTGGCTGGCTGATGGACGACTTCAAGGTTCGTGACTTTCGTTCAACATCAGTCTAATTAATGTAAAAATATGTTGACGAACTTTTAATGGAGCTACTGAAGCGGCTATCATAGTAACGTCCAGGCTCAGAGCAGACCCCGTTAGGAGAAAATAAATACCTGAAAATCAAAAAGACATAGTCTCTCAAAATCGTCTAAACAGATTTTGATGGTTTATTATTATATTTTTAAGTTACTTTATCGAATTTAATATTAAAGACGTTCGTGAATAATTTGTGGATGGGGAAACAATTCTTTCAGCTACCACAGTTTTATTGTTCACTTTTTATCCGGAACAGAATATATACGTGAATTTTATGTGGCCGCTGAATTTTATACGTGCTAACTTTTAAATAATTTAACAGTCAGAAAATCAGTGCTCGTATATTTTTCGTCACCTGTCCGGCCGCAAAGCACCGAATGATGAATTAAAAAGTCAACACAAGCCTAAATCATAAACAATTCAAACGAAACAAATCAATCACTCGGCAAACGGAATATTGATATTGGCGAATTAATTGAATTCCGTTTCCCGGCTACTGTATATCGCGCGTCACTGAAAATTGTCAAAATATGCGCAGCTGCGCGATGACAGGTCGGATCTATTAATCGTGCATAATCGATAGCTATTCATTTATCACGACTTCAAGGAAACCTGACGCCCGATCCTCAAAATTTAATAAGTCACGCGTCGAGCAGGATTGTTGAATGTTTAACGTAAAAATCCACTGCCGTCTGGCTGTCACCGGGGATATTAATGGCACTGTTTGTACGGCGTTCGTTATTTAAATCCTTTATCCGCGGAACTAGGTAGGCCTACCCGAAAACTATGGTTCGGTAGGTATCGCTGGCAAAGCGGTTCAATTCTGCTGAAATTTGGGCGATAAAACCTCACACCAAATGTTGATAAAGTAAGTCGATTATTTTTTATATAAATAATTAGGATTATGACCTATTCTTCCCGTCAATGGTCTATCCACTCACCTCATAAAGGCCTTTGGTAAATTTCAAACCTTCTGCAGCATACATTATGGCAAAAAGATTGATAAAATAATTAGAAACGAAATAATTTTTGAAAATAATTTAAGCCTGAAGAACAGCTTCGATCTGGTTGAAAGAATTAACGAACTGAAAATAAAAAACAACCATAAGTTAACCTCATTTGACATTTGTATTCCAGCGTACCCATCAATGAAACCATGGTTATACTAAAAGATAACCTCACCAAGGAATGCAATAAGTAATTTAATTTCGTTGACTAAAACTATTCTAAAGCAAAATTATTTCAAGTTCAATGATACATTTTATATTCAAAATGAAGGTTTAGCCATGAATGAAGGCTCTCCCTTTCCGGCATTTACGTTATTCGATGTCACTAACGTCTGGAAATCGACTCGGTACAGAAGAAAAAACAAAACGAACTCACTGTGCGAGAAAACAAATTAAATTTGTTTCCTTCCCAACCTGTTTCAACTGACCTTGAAAATATTTTTTTAAACAATTATAAAACTTAAAAATTTTCATTTTACTGACGGTGGAGGCCATTAAACAAAATTTAATATAAAACTGTAAAAATAGGCCTACTTTTAAATCTTATTTAGTAAAAATATCAGGCGGAGTCAACTTTTCCTTGGTTCAACAAGTGTGATCGGGTTTAATGGCCAAAAATATTTTTAAAAAACACTGTCAATGCGTGAGTACGAGGTGTGTTCAGAAAGTAACGAGAATTTTTAAATTTCACGGGCTTGAGAATCCGATTGTGCAACATTTTTTTTATTATGCTGGTTTTTTCTACGCTATCGACTAGGCCACCGAGGCGGCTTTTGTAATGTTTTTTTATGTTGGTATACATGTCCTTGAAGTATGATAAAAATTTCAGCTGTTTTCATAGTTGACTTTGTGACAGCCACTAAGGTTAGACGTGTTTTTATGAGCTCGGCGATTTTCGCTTGTTAAAAGAAATGGATCAAAGAATTTGTATCAAAATTTTCCGTAAAAAATGGAATAAAGTGTAACAAAGTGTGTGAAATGTTAACAAAGGCCTATGGTGAGTCTGCTATGAGTAAAGTAAGAGTTTACGAATAGTATAAGCGTTTCCAAGAAGGCCGTGAAGACGTTGAAGATGACGAACGCCCTGGATGCCCGAGCACATCAACAACCGACGAAAACGTGGAGAAAGTGAAAGAAATTGTTATGAACAATCGCCGAATCACAATTAGAGAGGTCGCCGATGATGTTGGCATATCGACTGGATCATGTCGTGACATTGTTTCCAATGTTTTGGTTTTGTGTATGAAACGCGTGGCAGCAAAATTCGTTCCAATATTGTTGAATTTTGAACAAAAACAGCGGCGAATGGAAGTTGCTCAGGAGTCACTGAATGAAGTCAACGCGGATGCAGAATTACTGAAACGTATTATAACAGGTGACGAAACATGGGTTTACGGATATGATGTCGAAACTAAGGATCAATCATCGCAGTGGAGGCATTCTGGCTCGCCAAGACCGAAAAAGTTCGACAAGTGTGGTCGAACGTGAAGGTTATGCTCACTGTGTTCTTCGATATTAATGGCATAGTGCATCATGAATTCCTGCCACCAGGTGAAACGGTCAATAAGTACTTCCTGCAAGTTCAACGCCGTTTGCGTGAAGCAATCTGAAAAAAAACGCCCGGATCTGTGGAAAAACAATTCATGGCTTTTGCACCACGATAATGCAATGCACCAGCTCACACTTCATTGCTTGTTTGTGAATTTTTGGCCAAAAACAATACTGTAACGATACCCCAGCCTCCATATTCGCCAGACACGGCTCCATGTGACTTTTTCCTATTTCCAAAAATAAAGAAAACCTTAAAGGGCCGTTGTTTTACAGCCGTAGATGACATTAAAAGCGCATTGCTGAAAGAACTAAAGGCTATCTCAAAGATCGAGTTTGAGAATTGTTTCGAGGATTGGAAGAAGCGCTGGCACAAGCGCATAATCTCCAATGGGGACTATTTTGAAGGTGACATCAATGTAGAAGAATAAATAAATATTTAGTTCAAAAAATTAAAATTCTCGTTACTTTTTGAACACACCTCGTATATTTTATTCTCACAAAACCGACCGTCATCACTTTTAAATAACGTAAACACAAAATAAACTGAAAACAATTCCATTAAAACTTATATTTAAAAGGCTCATTAAATGTGACACCAGTTAAACTTAAGTGTATATAGAATCATTACTATGCAAAACTGAAACTAAAATATAAAATGTACGACTGTCGTAACACGAGGTTAAAATATACTCGTTCCCCGAAACCATTTTGCTATTTTATTTTTTACCATTCATAGTTAAAACAACAAATACTGTATGATTTTCACACAAATTTGATGAGAAATAATGTGTGCATGCACACAACATTTTCATTTTAACATGTATCATGTTTCAGGGCTGGTTGTGATGTTGGATTTTGCGTGGTGTGAGTGCACAAATTGACATATAACAGTATATTTTGCTCGTTGCAAGTCTCTTATTAAATTAGTTACAATTAAAATTTCCTGTGTTTTCACTTGAGATCGAATCGGAGAGGCGCACGTGATAACCACTACACTACGGAAACTACGAAGAAGTTTGACCAATGTAAAATTAATCGTTAATTGAATTTTGATAAATATGTAATAGTAAACGATTAGTTGTTTTTTATTAGTTCGTAACGATCAGCTGATTTCACTGAACAGCTGATAGGCTAATAAGTTTCAAGTTATGTTGTTAAAAACTAGCTACGTTAATTTTTCGTGTTTTCGAACAAATTACCGTAAATAAAATAAAAAGAAAGAGAAAACGTGATACATGACTTTTATTTTTGTTTCAGTAACAGAAATTCTTTTTTTAATCATTTTTTTTCACCCGAAAGTTTTAGATTCAACTTAAGCACGTTGGGCCTTTATTTGTACCAAGATGGATTTCGTAATAGCTCATTCTCCAATAAAATTTACTAACATTAAATGGCACAACACTGTTTAAACTTTAAAATTAAAAAAAAATCAATATTCATTGGAAGGCCATTTTTATTTTTGTAACAAACCAGTTTCAAGGTTAACCGTATGTAGGCCACAGTTTAGCAGTTTACACGTGAAAATATTTTGCAAAAACGCAACGGAATCCAGTGACCCTTTGAGGTCATCCGTCACTGTCCATGGTCCACGGGAGGACACGTTAACCCAGCACGCCTACCGGATTCTTCTGTCACCAGTGACCAGCACCCTGGAGTGTCGTGGGTCAAACATCTTGAACTGAAATCTTGTAAAATACAGAAAACAGACGTTAACAGGTTTTAAACATAAATACAACCTCTCCGACAGCTGTTAGGAAAATGATAAAAATACAAATACAAACCTTGACCACCGTAAATGTCATGTTTGTGTTTTTTATCTTACATTTTGTTTCTTAGTAGAATTTCACTCTCGTAATCCGAGTTGGAAACTGAAAACTATTATTTAAAATATTTAAATGACATTGATTATACAATCATAATTATCAACATATTTATAATCATGATAACCTTGACGTCATTATCGTCGTCATCGTTGTCAACATCATTATAATCATGATAATTCTTGGCATCATTTCCGTCATCATCATTGCCAGCACCAAACGTTACTAAAACCACGATAATCCTTGAGGTTATTTTTTGTCATTATCGTTGTCAACATCATTATAATCGTGATAATCCTTGGCGTTATTTTCGTCGTCATTGTTTCAACATTATTCTAATCATGATAGTCCTTGACATCATTTTCGTCCTTATCGTTGTCAATATCTTTATAATCGCGATAATCCTTGGCGACATTATCCCCATCATCGTTGTCAACATCTTTATAATCGTGACAATCCTTGTTGTCGTTATCCTCATCATCTTTGTCAACATCTTTATAATCGCGATAATCCTTGGTGTCATTATCCTCATCATCTTTGTCAACATCTTTATAATCGTGATAATCCTTGGCGTCATTATCGTCATCATCGTTGTCAACATCTTTATAATCGCGATAATCCTTGGTGTCATTATCCTCATCATCTTTGTCAACATCTTTATAATCGTGATAATCCTTGGCGTCATTATCGTCATCATCGTTGTCAACATCTTTATAATCGCGATAATCCTTGGCGACATTATCCCCATCATCGTTGTCAACATCTTTATAATCGCGATAATCCTTGGCGTCATTATCGTCATTATCGTTGTCAACATCTTTATAATCGTGACAATCCGTGGTGTCATTATTCTCATCATCTTTGTCAACATCCTTATAATCGCGATAATCCTTGGCGTCATTATCCTCATCATCTTTGTCAACATTTTTATAATCGTGACAATCCTTGGCGTCATTATCGTCGTCGTCGTTGTCAACATCTTTATAATCGTGATAATCCTTGGCGTCATTATCCTCATCATCGTTGTCAACATCTTTATAATCGCGATAATCCTTGGCGTCATTATCGTCATTATCGTTGTCAACATCTTTATAATCGTGACAATCCGTGGTGTCATTATTCTCATCATCTTTGTCAACATCTTTATAATCGCGATAATCCTTGGCGTCATTATCCTCATCATCTTTGTCAACATTTTTATAATCGTGACAATCCTTGGCGTCATTATCGTCATCGTCGTTGTCAACATCTTTATAATCGTGATAATTCTTGGCGTCATTATCGTCATCATCTTTGTCAACATCTTTATAATCGTGACAATCCTTGGCGTCATTATCCTCATCATTGTTGCCAATATCTTTATAATCGCGATAATCCTTGACGTCATTATCGTCATCGTCGTTGTCAACATCTTTATAATCGTAAGAATCCTTGGCGTCATTATCCTCATCATCGTTGTCAACATCTTTATAATCGTGAGAATCCTTGGAGTCATTTTCGTCGTCATCGTTGCCTACATAAAACATTATTAAAACTACGATAATCTTTAACGTTAATTTCGTCGTCATTGTTGTCAAAATTATTTTAATAATGAAATCCTCGACGTCATTATCGTCGTCATCGTTATCAATATCGTTATAATCGTGATAATCCTTGGCATAATTTTCGTCGTCGTCGTTATCAACATCATTTTAATCATCAATATCATGTTTTTTGCCGTAGTTGTCATCTTTATCGTTATTAACACGATTATGGCTATTGTTATCCTTATCATTAACTTTATCTTTATTAATATCTCCATCGTTATCAACGTCATCGATGTTGCCATGCTAAGTAGAACTCTTACCTGTATTCAGCATATACAACTTCACGTATCTTATGTACTTGAAAAGAAATGTAAACACCTCGTGCCTCGTGCTTTTTATATCGCGGATTATTGCATATATAAATAGAGAGAAGGAGAAAAAAGCGTGAGAGAAAGAGAAAGAGGGAGAGTTGTAAAAAAACCAGTGTCTTAATCCTGATCGACATCATATTGTAAGCATGTACAACATATTAACAGTTTAATAATATTTTATTACAGCCAACTAGCAAAAAGACATAAATCCAAATCTCGAACAGGATTTATTCGAAGTTTTTCAATCAAATTCCAGACCAAACTGTTTTTATTGGGCGGATTAAGTCAATTTACAGCTTTCCCGCGTAACATAAATTACAAGAGTTTTTTCGCAAATACGAGTCACTCACCTCGATTCGCTCCGCTCGCTAATTGGACATTAGTTACGTCATTTTAAACTATACTGATTGCCTGTTAATAACCCCGATCGATACATATCTACAGCGATTTGTTTTTTGCTGAACGAGTGTCGTGGAATCGTAAATTAACGAAGACGGGTTGTTCCTCATGTGGACACTGGCAACCTGAACCTTTTGCTGGGCTCGGTAATTTCCGGGTGCGATTTAATCAACCAGGCCTTTAGAATTTTACCGGATAAAGGTTTCTGTATGATATTTACAGAAGATCAATGCTACGTTCGCTGCATCAATAACTATCGGTTACCTGTACACCCGGCGTCAGTGTTGCCAACCTGGTTTCACTGGAACGTTAAGCGTCACAGAAATAACAATCAGGATGCCTGGTGCCATTATTTTATGATTTTTGAAATGGTAAACGGAAAGATAATCATCATGAAAACAAATAAACACAATTCACTCAATTTAGGGCATCTGAAAACAGAAAGATAAAAGTATAAGAATTCAAGAATACTTTCTGTATATTTGAAATTGACATCAATTTTCATATTGAATTGAACGTAATTGTTTTGAGGATATAACTGTGTGTGTGTGCGTGTGTGTGTGTGTGTGTGTGTGTGTGTGTGTGTGTGTGTGTGTGTGTGTGTGTGTGTGTGTGTGTGTGTGTGTGTGTGTGTGTGTGTGTGTGTGTGTGTGTGTTGTGTGTTGTGTGTGTGTGTGTTGTGTGTGTGTGTGTGTGTGTGTGTGTGTGTGTGTGTGTGTGTGTGTGTGTGTGTGTGTGTAAAATTTGGTACTAAGAAGATCTTGTATAAAGCCCCAAATGGCTTTTGAGTGGAGAGATCGTGTGTTGGAAACCTGGAGACATAGTATTGTATACAGATGGCTCCAAGACAAAGTCAGGCACTGGTGCTGGGGTGTACGGTCTGAGACCGGGGTTAAAGAAAGTAATTACCCTGGTACAGCATACAACAGTATTTCAGGCTGAAGTGATGGCCATTAATTACTGTGTTCGGGAGAACTTGGATCTGGGCTTCAAGAAGGCACGTATTCATATTCATACCGATAGTCAGGCAGCAATAAAAGCACTTGCGGGTCCTATAATATAGTCCAAGCTGGTCTGGGAGTATTGGACGAACCTTGACGTTCTGTCCCGATATAACCGGGTAACTCTTCACTGGGTTCCGGGGTATAGGGGAGTTGAGGGTAATGAGGAGGCAGACCGAATGGCTGGACGTAGATCTGCACCTGAGTTTATCGGACCTGAGGGATTTCTTTATCGTTGGCCAGGTCTGCAATTAATGGGTGGATTACATGTCAACACCAGGTAAGATGGGACAACCTTCATGGGCATTCCCATAGTAAACGTCTCTTAAGCAAAGTTCCTTCTGGAGGAATCAAAGGGGCAGCAGATGTCCTGGGCAGAGCACAACTCAGGAGGATCATTGGGCTCATAACAGGGCACTGTGGTCTGAGGGTGCACATAAACAGGATAGGTGTGCACCACGGAGAAACCGTGTGTAGATTGTGCAGGAAGGAGGAGGAAACTGCAGGTCACATAATTTATGACTGTGAGTCTCTTGCTAGTACGAGGCTAGGGGTTTTTGTTTTCCAAGTGTTTCTCTAAACCAAAGTGGTTTGGCTCTTTTATTGTGAAAGTAGTCAAATATTTTTTTGGTTAGTCTATTCGGAGGATGTGCCCATAAAAATCAATTCTCCTTTTTCTTATTGTGTCTGATAGTGCTTCAGTTTTTTGGTAAAGAGTTTCATTACTGATGTGGAGTAATTGGTTGTTACGGAATTTGGGGCCAAAGATTTTTCGTAATATCAATCTTTCTTTGATCGCCAGCCTTTCACGTGGGCCCTGGGTTGTGAGAGATAATGTTTCAGCTGCATATAAGGCTTCTGGTTTAATTACCGTATTATAATGCCTTATCTTTGTATTCCAGGAGAGGAACTTCTTGTTGTATGTATTTGGTAAGTTGGAAGGCTAATTCAACTTTATTTCTCCTAGATTCCATAACTTTTTTTCTAGGGCGTTCCAGCTGATCCAGTCCCCAATATATTTGAATTCTTTGACTATCTCAATGTATTGTTCTCCCACTTGAAGCTTTTCTTTTGGTTTTTGTATGTTTGTCAATATTTTAGTCTTTTCAAATGAAACTTTGAGACCCATTTTTAACGCTTGCTTCTGGAGTTCGAGTCTGTTCCTTAGCTTCTTCCAATGTCTCAGCTAGTAAGGCCATGTCATCAGCAAAAGCTAAACAATATACCTTAATGCCTTTGTTCTTAGTTCCTAGTCTGATTCCACTATGCGTATTCACGTTCCACTCTCTAACTAATTTTTGTAGAGCACAATTACATAACAATGGAGAGAGTCCATCTCCTTGTCGGACCCCTCAAAATGGGTGGAAAGTTCTCCCATGAATTGAACTTTGGAGAATGTATTCGTTAATGTTTCCCTGATAACATTTGTGGTTTTGTTATCAAGGTCTAGTTCCTTCAGAACCGAAAATAAGGATTTCCTATCTGTAGAGTCGTATGCTTTTTGAAAGTCAATAAAAGTGATAACGTACGATTTAGCCATTGACTTTTGGTAGTTCATGAACATTTCATTTCATGATGAACGTTTCACTGTAGCAAAAAACTCTAAATCCGATCTTTTAAGTTTTAGGATTATGACCTATTCTTCCCGTCAGTGGTCTATCCACTCACCTCACAAAGGCTACCGCAGTTTCGAAACTCTATCGTTTCATCTTCAGGCCGCTATACAAAATGTTAAATCCCTCTGACGAGGTCGTCACAAAGTCAAACAAAACATTAAGCATACATCACAAACACTGAGCACAATTACACGTTTAAAATATTCATCATGAAATTCGGCTTAGCCAAGCTACTCACGCGACTCGTACGTCGTTACATTCCGGACTGCGGAGTCTCTATCATTAGTAGCGCGCCCGTCATTATCAGTTACGGTGCGTCTGTTGGTTTTTGTTACTTATTCAAATCACTTATCCTTAGAGCCATGTCATATATTAAATTTGATTTAAATTAAAATTTTTCATTGAGGATATTGTGCGGGTCTGATTTTTTGCTCTTGTAAATCTCAAACTCTTCAATCGCATCCATATAACTACTTTTACGACACAAATGTAATATTTCCATGTTGGTATGGATGTTTTCGAATTTATGGTTTTTGTCCATAAGATGTTCTGCGAAAGCCGAGTTTGTCGATAATGCACTTCTGGGTATGTGCTCTTTAAAGCTTTTCTTAAAAGAGCGAGATGTCTGGCCGATATAGAAGCTTAGGCAATCGCTACATTTTATTTTGTATACACTCCACTTGTATTTGCAACTGGCTTCTTTAATAATGTTGATAACTTATTAGTTGTTCTGAAAGAGACATTTATATTTTCTTTGGCTAATACTTTTTTTTAGGGTGTGGCTTAAAGTTGAGCCATATTCCGTGGAGATGTACGTTTTTTATCAGGACCGATTTGTTTGTTTTTGTGTTTGGCAATAAGCCTATCAACAATTGAGCTTTTATATCCGTTAGAAACAATCCGTTTTAAGTTTTACAAATCAGAACGGGTTTCTGCGTCGTTCTGCGGACATCTTTTCTTTTTAAGCAGCGAAAAAATATCAACATTAAAAAGAAATTCATTTAAATCTCACTCGACATGATTGTAAATAATGTGTAATATAATAAAACCAGTTGTATTTGTACAACAGGCGAAGCTGATTAATAGGTTAGGACAAGAAATGAAATGCAATAGCTGGTCCCGCCGCGTTCGGGTTGAGTTATGCATCCTGGAACAGTGGAGTCGCATCGGGCTGAATATCTATGTGGCCCAGCGGGTCCCCGGAGCACCGTGGCCATTGTTCTAGCGGTTATTGGCGAAATTCACGCGGCTAGTCCAGCTGGAACGGCGGAATAGTGCTCTACATTCTGTGATACTTTAAAACGACCTTGTGATATCTTTGAATGCCTTTAACTTTGATCCGGAAAGAATAGGATTTAAGGAAGAAACAGTATTGTTTGTTAAAAAATAGTTTCCCACAAATGTTCTCGCTCTTGTTTTTATTTTTTCGTCAACAATGGAGGAGAAAAATCAATATGATTTCTCAAAATATGTTCATCATACTAAACTGAAATTATTGTCTTGCGTGAAGGTTCGTAAATGAAGTCAGAGATATTCTACATGTTAGTAAGTTTAAAAGTAAAACGCATTTTCGTTTCGACAATAAATAAAACAAAAACAAAATAATAAAAAGTTGTGGAACCTAAAGAGTTACCGATAGAAGTCAATGATATTTTTGCTGAAAAAATGTATATTATGTTTGTATATATAACAGTTTATTTATAATAATTGTATGTAATGTATTAATTGTATATATTATTAACAATTACAATTATGTATATATAATTATATATATATATATATATATATATATATATATATATATATATATATTAACGTCCGACTATTGTGCACACTTAGGCTAATGCAGACGATGGGATGATTTATAGCGTATGAAAATGCCAAGCCCTCGCCGGGAATCGAACCCGAGTCCTCGGGTGAAAGTCTAGTACGCTATCAACTAGGCCACCGAGGCGGCTGTGTACATATATATTATTATTATTATCTGCGCATAGACCCTGTTGGATCACGCAAAGCACTCCGACTCATGTCTTGTTCCTTCTAATCCTCCACACCTCCCTCAGCCTGTCCCCATGGATCCTCTTCCGCTCCTCCGTCCATTTTACCCTTGCTCTCTTTGGGATTTCATTCTCTGGGACCTTCCAACCGAGCATCTTTCTCCTGTATGCGCGCCTGTCTTCAACATCTGTTGAGTCTATTTCTGCGTCATGTAGGTCTATTCTGACTTGTGCGATCCACGACGTTGTTGATTTGACACCTTGTATATACTTAAGGATTCTGTTGGCAAGTCTCGTTGTTGGGAGTCTACTGATGTGCCCATAGAACCGAAGCCTCCTTCTTCTGATATCTGCTGCCAGGTTCGATATCTTCTCTGTGGTCTTCCGGGAGTGCAACCTGTATCCATCTTCTGTTAATCTCGGGCCAAGGATCTTCCTCAAGATTTTGCGTTCTTCCTTCAAAATACCTCCATGGTAGCTTTTGTGTGGAGTGCTAGCGTCTCGCTTGCATATAATACCTCCGGTTTTATGACTGTGTTGTAGTGTCTGATTTTTGTGTGCGTCGACATACATCTCTTATTGTAGATATCACGCGTTATACCAAGAGCCCTCTTCATTCTCAGTAGCCGAACCTTTTGCGCAGCTATATATATATATATATATATATATATATATATATATATATATATATATATATATACCTTTTAATTTCGTTAGGGCCTTGGTCGTACTGTATATAACTTGACTCGTATTATTTCATGTCATTTTGTTGAAAATAAGTTTTAAGTAAATGCTGCACTAATTTAGTTTTCTGAACCGTAATTAGTTTGAATATATGCTTACAAACATCTTGTTTTGTTTAAATAAATACGTGAATTTATCTTAGATATTATAGATAGTTATAGTAAAAGATCAGCTGTTTTATGTTAATTTGTGACGAACAGCTGATTTCATTGAACAGCTGATTGGCTATTCAGTTTCAGGTTGTGTTGTTAAAAGCTAGCTATATTAACAACAATTATTATAAACGTTTATATTAATTTCGAATGTATTTACAACGTGCACGTGTTCTTCAATTAAGGAAAAATACCGAAACCAAAGCAACACAATTTTTTCACATAATACGCGTGTGGTGTTATCGGAAGGAGGAGGAAAAAAAGAGAATTAGAATCGAAATTAGTTTAATTGTTCGTTACATGTTTCCGTTACATTCTTTTGTTGGGGACATTTTTTTCTATTCGCTCCTCTCGCCAAAGCTACGAATAAAAGCTTCGATTCAATAAGATGCGATGTCGTTTGAGGTTTATTTCCAAAGCGTGATCAATAATTTTTGATCAAATGATTTTGAGAAATTTGGCCTGTTTCCGGTATTTTTGTCTATAGTTCCCGAACAGATTTTCAAAGAAATGTAATCCAGTAGGTATGTTCGGTTTGGTATTTAAGGACTTAGGACCTGAGTAAAATTTAATAAAAATCAGTAGTTCTAATTAAGAAAAATATTTTTTTTTTATATATATATATATATATATGTATGTGTGTGTGTGTGTGTGTGTGTGTGTGTGTGTGTGTGTGTGTGTGTGTGTGTGTGTGTGTGTGTGCGCGCGCGCGCGTTGTGTTTGTAGGTAACGATGGGTCGCGAAAAGAAATTTTAGGCTGAAAATAGGTTTCATGACACAAAAATTTGGAAGCCGCTACTCTTTACGATTTTCAATACTAATTTTTGGGATTTAAAATTGAGTAGTACGATAGTAAAATCAGATTTTCAAAAAAATTACAAAAAAATCTTTAAAAAATGCATATTAAAAACGTTTCGAAATATACCGGAGTTCATGGTTAATTTTTTGTAATATAAATATTATAAAATACAATATTGTATTATAAAAATATTATAATATTATAAAATATTATTAAAACATAAATATATAAATATAAAATATAATAAAATATTATAAAAATAAATTGCAAATACGAATATGTTCCGGTTTGTGTGTTTTCATTATGTGTCGTTAGATTTTAAAAATACGCTTCCATCACGTCAGCATGCTGCAATTATGTCAAAATAAAGATTCAACTCGGTAATGATTGTGCACAATTTACCTACAAACAAACAACCTATATGTACATCATGAATTGTTTTATCGTCTAAATCGAGGACATTAAAAACATCAAACGGTTCAGCGAAAACCCTTAAATTTGATTACTTGAGGTCAAAGTGTGTGTGATAGTGGCGCCTCTGTCGGCACCTCCAGAAACCTGTTCAACAAATAAAACCTTTCTTTAAGCCTAACATACGCACACGAACACAAGTACAGTACGTGAGAAGCCAGAAGTTATGGCAGTTCCGGGTTGACCAATTCCGTCAGTAAGGATTTAGTACCTTACTTATGGTCTAATATTCGATTAGAAAATATGGCATGTACTTCACTTGGGCTCATGAAATGAGTTCGATCCTGTTTTTGGAAAACAAGTATAATATGTATTCTAATGTTATAAAAACTAAAGGTAGGACAATGAACTTTGATTCTATAATACATAGAGCACCCACCCAATGTTAAAATCAGGATGCCAGAATGAAAGGTAAATTGCACGTAGTACCAGAAACCGATATGAGAGCGCACTGAACTCGTTTTTCTGACATTGGTCGGAATAAGATAAAACAGCAAATATGCTTAGAGGTTTTATAGCTCATAACAGATCGAGCGAAGCGAAGTTACTGTTACGACTCGACTTTTCGAAATTTGGTTTGTAATTTCGTACGAAGGCACATTTTTTTTTTTTTTAACGTCCGACTATGGTGCACACTTGGGCTAATGCAGACGATGGGATGATTTATAGCGTATGAAAATGCCAAGCCCTGGCCGGGAATCGAACCCGGGTCCTCGGGGTGAAAGCCCAGTACGCTATCGACTAGGCCATCGAGGCGGCCCGAAGACACCTTGTATGAAGCTCTAACGACGAATCTGTAAGATTGTTTCTTATTCAATTTCGTTCAAAATGGCGACCACCGATTTACAATAATGAATGCACGCCGTTTTAGCCAAACGCATCGACCGATTGTTTTGAAATTTTTTACGAAGATACCTTGTATGAAGCCCGAAAAACCTACGTGTAAGATTTTTTCTCATTCACTTCCGTTTCAAGATACAAGGCTCTGAAGACGTTTAGTGTACTGGTTGTTTCCTGTAATACTGGCTGAACGGCAAAACCTATTATAATTGTGACCGTTTTATGTAGAATGAGCATAAAATCAGTTGGCAAAACAGTTAACCTACATAATTTTAAAACTTACCGTTTATACTCTAGCGTTTAACACCGACCAAATGCACTTTTTTGCTGGCGAAAAACCGATAGGGTTATCATTCGCCGATACTCAAAATAAAAATATAAAAGAACGAATAAAACAAAAATTTAAGTTTAATAAGAAAACATAAAACAAACTATAATAGCAAAAACAAATAAAACAAAACAAAATATATAACAGATATATATATATATATGACTAAAACTAGTTAACAGTAAAATATATCTTAAAACAACAACATACACACAAATTATTGTAGGGGTGTAAATTGGCCCTGCAACAATAAAAGAAATATAACGTATCTAAAACTAAATAACAAAATAAAAACAACTTAAAAATTAAATTAATAAAACAGCAAATATAAACAATATTTTTAGGGTTGTAAAGGGGCCCTACCACAAACAATAACAAAAATATAAATTAAATTGTTTTTAAAAAATTCAGACGATGAAGGAAGTCTAGGATCCGGTCAACGGCCGAGGCAGTATCTCCGAACATCGTCTGCAAAAAATTGCTCAGACCACACATAACCCGGATTTTTTGAAAACCATCACAATCGAGCAGTGCTTTATTGTGATGAAACGGACCTAAATCTAAACATATCAGATTAACTCAGGGTTTGTTATATTTTTAAATATAATATTGAATCACAATTTTCTTTTAAGGATCAAAATCGCTACTCTAAACTGAGTTAGGCCGCCAAATGCGGAGCTGAATACGCATTCAAAACGTAATTGTTTTTAATGTTACGTTTGGCCACTGAAAGCGTAACGGAGCTGAGCGGAGTTGCTGGGCTTCGCTTCACGTAGCTTCAACTCTGTCTAGTTCCGTTTGAAGCTGACGGCTTCCCCCCACCACGCTGACCACGCCTCCAAACTTATTATATCTCGTTACCTAGGTTACCCAGAATCAGCTACAGTAGGCCTAATACTTAGACTTAAAATATACAAACGCGTTCTTTAATCTGGCTGAGCTCAGCTTCCGGTTGCAGTTCCTCTTCCGCTCCGCTCGACTCATCCTAGCGCAGCTCCGCTCAGCTTTTGATGGCCACTCGGCCTTATGAATCTTCAGTCACCGAATATTGTCGAACGTCTACGGTATGCTGAGTTTAAATAATTTATTTTACCTGACCTCTGTTGTCACATGTAGAAGTTTGCCTGATGGGTAAATTCCTTGGCATTCAGAGACAAACAGCTATGATGAAATTCTACCATACCGCGCATGCTCAACAACACGTATAACTTAAACAATATTTGTTCTCGCGGGGAATGTAGCCTATAATCCTTGGAGGAACTAACAAGAATTCAATTTCCGCTGAGAGTATACCGCTCTTTACTTCCTTCTTAGGATGGATGTTTTCCTTTTGTAGGTAAATCGAACTTAGATTTTAAACTAGACTAGGTGAAATAATTTTAACTTTTTGTATCTAAAAATAATCATTGACGTAATTAAAGCCAGTTTCTAAAACATCTTTGTAAAACGTTTCTAAAAAAACTTTTCAATGCACAAACGCGCGCACGTACACACACACACACACACACACACACACACACACACACACACACACACACACACACACACACACACACACACACACACACACACACACACACACACACACACACACACACACACACACACACACACACACACACACACACACACACACACACACACACACACACACACATACACACATACACATACACATACACACACACACACACCAAACACACACACACACACACCAAACACATATACACATACACACCACACACACACACACACACACACACACACACACACACACCACACCCACACACACACACACACACACACACACACACACACACACACACACATACACACACACACACACACACACACACACACACACACACACACACACATACACACACACACACATACACACACACACAAACACACACACACACACACCACACACACACACACACACACACACACACACACACACACACACACACACACACACACACACACACACACACACACACACACACACACACACACACACACACACACACACACACACAACACGCGCGCGCGACTAATGGAGACGTCCATTAAATAATTTAGATTGATACATTCCATATTCCAAATTACACAAAATTAGAAGTATCATTAATATAAATATACTTATATGATACTTAATGTACTTATAAAATAATTACATTTACTTATATACAATTATCATTCATTGTATTTTATCTCCTAACTGTTTTCGTATACGTGATCCAAATTGAAACCGTATTTGAAAATACTAAAATGTGAAAGAGTTGCTCTTAGTTAACAGTTAATAATCTTTTCAGTTTTAGGAAAATAGATAATTAAATATGTTAGGTGACTGTGTTTTAAAAACGTTTTAATTTCGGAATAAAATATATTAAAAATTGTATAATTTCCACAATCAAACGTTATTAGATCGTGTTTCTTTTTGAAAAATCTCTCCCATAACGTCAGCGAGACAGTTGCGTATGCGATTCTATGTAATATTCAGATTTTATCCCTAATTACGGTATTGAAAACCGACTTCCAAAAAATATTATAGTAAAAAAGTTATGAATTTTTGCAATGTTCAAAAATCATTTTCGTATTTTAACTGTAAATATGTAGCCCATATTTTTAAAAATCAAGTTTTGGAAATTTGCTTCTATCACGTCAGCTAGACAGTGAAGTTCTGTGATTACTATAGTATTTATTCATGAATAAACGGCGTAGAGCCTATATTAAGTAAATTGTAATAGGGCTAATTACAAATATCTCTAAAGGTAGGTATTTTAATAGTCACTATTATTTTCATTAAAAATGGAAATCATCCCTTAAATGTAACATTACTTTTGTCTACGTTTGAAATATTCCGAATCTTGAAATTAAATTAAATGTTTTCCACGCTAGAACAAAAAAAATAAGTTTCAAGGTTTTGATTCCCGCAGAAAAATATAACGAACATCTGTTTTTTTTTAAATTTTACTTTTAAAGAATCTAAAATTTTTAACTGTTATTCTTAGGTAGCAATTAACCGTAAATTTTCAGTTTCAAAACGAATAAATACTTAATTATTTATGTTAACTTTGTTTTCAAAATATATTTTAGAACAAAAATATATTAAAATTTGTGAACCAATAAATATATCTAGACGTAAAGATCTTAAACAACTTATAACGAAATGAAATATTCATAGCGAGATCAGTGCACTGTTTATGTTTTTAAACATTAAAAAAATTAAAACATCGGAAAATGTTACGTCAATTATATAAGTTATAATAATATTCTCTCACAAACTGCTTTACTCTTTAGGATTTTAACTACAGTTCAACAGTACAAAATATTGTACGTTACCTGAACGTAGATTGTTGATAAGGTAGGTGAATATTTTTACTCTTCCTAGCCATTTAAAAAAACAATTACTTTGCGACTATCGCGCATTCTGCCGTGTACACCTGGAACTCTTTGTGCTACCGTTGTGTAGCCATGCTGTATGATCGGCTTAACTTTGTTTAGTTTTTGTTAAATATATCTTGCTTTAGGTTTAATTTTAATAATAATTATTATTTTTTTGTTCGGTATATTTTCTCACTCTTAAGCGTAGAGTAGTCTGTATTATGTTGGAAAATAATAACTAATTGGTAAATATATCTCTTTTCCAAATTCTATACTGAATACATTGACCGATTTCAATGGAATATTTTCGTTAAATGCAATTTTCCCATGTTTCGAAATATTTTTTACAATTTTATGGTGTCAAGCCAAAACTTCGATAAATAAAAAAATATATTTCCCAAAATCGGAGAACTGTCCAAAAACAGAACGTATGGTGTGATTTGACCTCTAAAAATTTGGATCGCGACCTATACTTGGGCGATAAATATAGTCATATCTTCTCAAAATTTTAGTTTCAGTGTAAAATTTTCCAAAAGAAAATTGAAAAAGTTAAAACCTGACAGTCATCCGTGTTTTTCTTCGAAACTTACATTATTTTAGTTTAAAATTTAGTTAATTTTGGCTTCCGTTTTTAACGACACCATCATAAATAAATAAAACCAGACAAATTGTTTCGTAGAATTTAGGACTTCAAAATATTCATGTCTGACAATCTGTAGGATTTTCTTCAATAGCTAAAGCATATTTTTCGGGCCGAGGCAAGCAGCATCAAATGCGCATTGTTCAAAAATAAACACTGTTTTAATTTAAAAAAGTTAATTAAATGTGTGAAAGTTTGTGCAATGTTTTTGCGACACATGTAATTATTTATTTTGTAAGTTTGTGTACAAAGATCCTCACAAAAAACATAGCTTTAACAACAATGTATTACGATCTCTAATACAGTCGGCATTGGCTAAACAGATGTTCGATGCCTTGCAATCAGCTGGTTATGTTTCCTCATATTAAATTATCAGCTGACAAATCAACGTAAAATAAGCATCTGTCCGTGTCAAATGTCAGTTAAAACACGATATCCAGCTGCATAATGTAGGGCCTATACTCTGCAGTGAAGTGATCACACCGATAACAAGAGTATAGTTAACGTGATATTGTTTATGTGATATTGTTTAACGTGATATTGTTTATGTCATATTGTTTATATGATATTGTTTGTATGATATTGTTTATGTGATATCGTTTAACGTGTTATTGTTTATGTGATATTGTTTGTGTGATATCGTTTAACGTGCTATTGTTTATGTGATATTGTTTATATGATATTGTTTGTATGATATTGTTTATGTGATATCGTTTAACGTGTTATTGTTTATGTGATATTGTTTATGTGATATTGTTTGTGTGATATCGTTTAACGTGCTATTGTTTATGTGATATTGTTTATATGATATTGTTTGTATGATATTGTTTGTGTGATATCGTTTAACGTGCTATTGTTTATGTGATATTGTTTATATGATATTGTTTGTATGATATTGTTTATGTGATATCGTTTAACGTGTTATTGTTTATGTGATATTGTTTATGTGATATTGTTTGTGTGATATCGTTTAACGTGCTATTGTTTATGTGATATTGTTTATATGATATTGTTTATGCGATATAGTTTAACGTGTTATTGTTTATGTAATATTGTTTAACGTGATATTGTTTATGTGATATTGTTTGTATAAAACGTGTGTATTTATTTATAACAACTGTATTAAGTAAACTGAAGTCACAAAACTGTAACATTGGCTGCAATAGGAACGTTCATTCCATAATGTTCACACAATGCAGAATAATACACAGTAAAGGCATAAACAAATTTTGCAATATTTTTACTTTCTCCAGCCGTTAAACGAAACAGGCCGTATCTGATTTTAAACATATTTACGAGGTGTGTTTAGAAAATAAGGAGAATTTTAATTTTTGGAACAAAATATTTATTTATTCTTCTACATTGATGTTGTCGCCTTCGAAATAGTCCCCATTGGAGATTATACACTTGTGCCAGCGCTTCTTCCAATCCTCGAAACACTTCTCAAACTCGATCTTTGAGATAGCCTTTCGTTCTTTCAGCGATGCGCTTTTAATGTCATCTACGGCTGTAAAACTACGGTTCTTTAAGATTCTCTTTATTTTTTGAAATAGGAAAAAGTCACACGAAGCCATGTCTGGCGAATATGGAGGCTGGGGCATCGTTACAGTACTGTTTTTGGGCAAAAATTCACGAACAAGCGATGAAATGTGAGCTGGGTGCATTATCGTGGTGCAAAAGCCATGAATTGTTTTTCCACAGATCCGGGCGATTTTTTCGGATTGCTTCACGCAAACGGGGTTGAACTTGTAGGTAGTACTCCTTATTGACCGTTTCACCTGGTGGCAGGAATTCATGATGCACTATGCCATTAATATCGAAGAACACAGTAAGCATAACCTTCACGTTTGACCGCACATGTCGAGCCTTTTTCGGTCTTAGCGAGCCAGAATGCCTCCACTGGGATGATTGAGCCTTAGTTTCGACGTCATATCCCATGTTTCGTCACCTGTTATAATACGTTTCAGTAATTCTTGTTCGTCGTTGACTTCATTTAGTGACTCCTGAGCAACTTCCATTCGCCGCTGTTTTTGTTCAAAATTTAACAATTTTCAAACGAATTTTGCTGCCACGCGTTTCATATACAAAACATTGGAAACAATGTATAACGAGATCCGATCGTTATACCAACATTATCAGCGACCTCTATAATTGTGATTCTGCGATTGTTCATAAACATTTCTTTCACTTTTTCCACGTTTTTTTCGGTTGTTGATGTGCTGGGGCGTCCAAGGCGTTCGTCATCTTCAACGTCTTCACGGCCTTCTTGGAAACATTTAAACTCTTACTTTACTCATAGCAGACTCACCATAGGCCTTTGTTAACATTTCACACACTTCGTTACACTTTATTCCATTTTTTACGCAAAATGTGATACACATGCTTTGATCCATTTCTTTTAACAAACGAAAATCGCCGCGCTCATAAAAACACGTCTAACATTAGTGGCTGTCACAGACAAAGTCAACAATGAAAACAGCTGAAAGTTTTATCATACTTCAAGGGCATGTATACCAACATAATAAACAAAATGTTTGACAATCGGACTCTCCAAGCCCGCGAAATTTAAAAATTCTCGTTTCTTTCTGAACACACCTCGTATTTATTTATTTTTTATTTTAAGGCGAAAAGCACATTGAGGCTATTATCGCCTCCCTAAATGAAAGTGTGAGTGTAAAGTGTTAAAGTCATAAGTGTAGTGTTGTAAGTGTAGTATTGTGTGAGAGGGACTTGACGCGAGGGACGTCTAAACCCTCTCAATAGGTGCAGCTAGTCTGTGCCCCTGCAGAGTCTACACCTAATAATATTAATAATATATATATATATATATATATAATAATATTATATTATATATATTATATTATATATATATATATATATATATATATATATATATATATATTATTTCTCGAGTCAACATGCCTCTTTCTCAGCACACACTATACGTAAGGATAAACAGGAGGCATCTTTAGAAAGATTTTTTAACCGGTTTCTGACATTGCAAAACGATTTTGCGCTAAAACTTACTGTTTGTGCGAAATTTTAACATAAAAGACACTTTAACTGTCAGGCAAAACGGTATCACGGATGCGCATGCGCGGCATCACAAATCGGACAATATGTTGTACATTTTACAAAGTTAACTTATTAATCACGAATAGACAATCCAATTAAAAATGCCGCTTTTTTGCATAACGTGCTTAGAACAATTTCAGTATTTACTTAAAAATCATTAAACTTACAGGTTAAGTGGCCTTACTGACAGTTCTCTCTCCCTGCCCGTCGTACAAGTCGGGACAAGCATTTCGAATACCAAACACATGTTTTAGACACTGTTTTTACACAAATATATTTGTGATTTCTCCCTCCATCGTGCATTTACCTATTGTTAACACGAAGTACAATTAAAACATAAAAATATATTTAGAGGTTATCAAATATGGCTTTTCATTTGACTAAACGACAGTCACTTATTGCGTATCAAGTCGCAGGGACAGACACTACAAAGAGCAGGATTGTGTTTGCCAGGATTGTATCTGTACTCACGGACAACTGTATGTAAACTTTTCAAGGGTAACTAAATCAACTAACAAGTTTGTATCCATTAAAGAAAATGAAATACAAAAAGTACAAGATTATATTTCTACATCAAATATCGTTTACAACGAGGTACTGTAATGCACTGTAAAAATTTGTATTAAAAAAACAATTATCTCTATTTAATTAGATAATTGTTGATCGATCGCTTTTCGATTTATTTTTCAAACATATTTCCCTTCCTTCCAACTACCGCCCTCACCCCAACTCTTATTCAAAAGGCTGTGTTTACTTAAAACTTTCATAATGAGAAATTTCGCACTGGCCTCTCTGGTTTGACATTAACGATGGACGTATCCGTGTTCAGGTCCCTCGAGGTAACAAGAAAATTGTGGCGTTTGGAGGATGATCGATGGAAGTGGAAAAAATTTGAAGTAATCGGTGTCCATGTGGGTTTGTATTGGTCCAGTTATATCACTAATGCTATTGCTACATTGAAATTATACACAAGTGATATTAAAAAGAAAATAGACAAGAGTACCTGTAATGGCTACGCTGGGCATATAGTACAAAGGCGTTTATTAATAATGTAATATTTAATTGATCACATTTATATAAGCCCTGTATAATTTTAAATAAATCAATATTAAATGTAAAAAAAATAGTTACAGGTTTCAAAATGCATCCATTAGTGTCAAGAAGAAATCATTGCACTGAGCCAGAATGCACATTACACAATAAGCTCACTGGTAGTCTTAAAATCACTTTGAAAATAATAATTAAGTGTATAATGCTATCGTTACTCCTTTTACATATTATTTGTGCTACCGATACTTTCTAAATTTTTTCTTACAATTTTTCGGTAATTTTTCACTAAAACGCTTTATTACGTGCCCAAAAGCAACTATCCAAAATATAAAAGCTCGGAAAGTACGGGAGGTATTTTTTTGTTAAGTAAAAATTTTTTTAAAACGTAGACCAATTTTGTAGCAAAAAACCATAATTTTCGCTAACCATAACTATCGAATCACGATATAAAAATCTATTCGAACGTGTAAATAATGCCCCGTACTAGAAACAACACTGACACCGTGCCCGGCGCTCCGAGTTGCGCGACAAATTGTAAAGATGTTGGAAGATAAATCCGAAACAAATTTACAAACACGGTGAAGGAAAAAGACCCGAACAGGAAACTGACATTAATCTTGGTTATCTGCGACCGTGAATCTACGAGTTTGTGACAAAAACAAAAAACGAAACCAAACTATTCCAAAGATAGGGTAAGTATAGAACATAATGGTAGGACGCCACCTAGCGGAGAAAGGTCGACTGATATAATTCAACAGGGCCGAAGCTAACCTAACCGGACCGTTAATTTATTCCACTGACCACTCCCAACAAACTCCATTCACAAACCTCTTGCTATCTAGGAAGGCAGACTGTCATGGTTTATTGAATTTTATGGTTACAACGCGGTGTGATCCGAATTTTATTTGTTTTGATTTAAATTGACGTCACGCGCTCGTTTGAATTTTATTAACGGCGTCTACAACAATTAATTCTGAATAAAAAGTTATAATTCAACCGCCAGTGGACGCTGGAGTGTTCATCCTGCCTTTACGAAGTACAGGCTGTTTGAAAAATAAATCGCTAGTTTTAATGTGCCCTAGAATCTGTACAAAGCGACACGCTATTCTAGTTTGCGGTATTTAATTCATCTGTTCACGTTTTGGTCACGTAAGTGTGGGAATTCAGTGCCTGCAGTTGGCAGGCCTGCGTGACCTTGAGAATAACGGCGGCAGTGCTGACTTCAGGCGTTCAGTGCGGTGCAATAGCTACTCCGCAACAAAAGGCACAGTGTGTTATTTGGTTCATGCAAACTGAGTCTGTTATAACAGTACAGCGTAATTTTAGACATGAGTATTTGGTGGTGAACCACCTACAGCAAAAACTGTCCGGTATTGGCTAAAGGATTTCAAGGAAACCGGCAGTGTTTTAAAACCGAAGTCGCCGGTAGACCGAGAACTTCTGAAGGTACTGTTAAACAGATCCGTGTTACTTGTGTTCAAAACACATAGAAGGCACTGGCCAGACGGAGTCTACAATTAGGAGTGCCTAAAGGTACTTTGTACGATGTGTTACGTAAAAGACTTCATTTGCGCGCCTTCAAATTACAACTGTTACATGAATAACTGTTTTTTCTTTAAGTTTAATGTTTTAGGGTTTTTTAGTGGTGCAAATATTTCCATCTGCAAACGCTACGAACAGTCAGAAAGTATAATCACGACACAGATGTACCGCTGAAATGATGGAAGCGATTTCCAAAAGTTTTTCTTTAACTTAACCTTTATAAAATTTCGATTCGACCGTCACAATCATCATTAAAATCTGCATATATTAGCATTTTAAACTGTCAAGTTATAAAACCGAAATAAACACCGTCAAAATATATCTTAATTTCAATTGATTTTGAAAATTCAAATTCTGATTTATGCAGTTTTTATCGCTGATTAAGGACAGTGAAATCAAACTTTTAAAACGTTTTAAGTCAAAAATGTTGTCCATGTTTAAATTTTTGAAATAACCGCCATTTTGAAACTGTTTTTACCATATTTGATGTTTATGTCAGGTTTGAAGTAAATCGGACCAAATTTGCGAACGTGAGCGTAGTACAAAACACACACACACACACACACACACACACACACACACACACACACACAAGACACACACAACACACACACACAACACACACAAACAAATACAAAACACACACACAACACACAACACAACACACACACACACACAACAAACACACACAGCCACAACACACACAACACACACATACACACACAAAACACACACAACAACAACACACACACACACACACAACACAAACACACACACACACACACACACACACACACACACACACACACACACACAAGACACACACACAACACACACACAACACACACACACATACAAATACAAAACACACACACACACACACACACACACACACACACACACACACAACACACAACACAACACACACACACACAACAAACACACACACACACAACACACACACACACACACACACACACACACACACACACACACACACACACACACACACACACACACACACACACACACACACACACACACACATACATACATACACACACACACACACACACACACACACACACACACACACACACACACACACACACACACACACACACACACACACACACTTCAATAGCCAAGGTCTTGATGTCTGCTTCAACAGTTCATTTTTCCAATATGAATTCGCTAATAATAAAGCAAATAAATAGCCAGTGGTATTTGTCCATAAATATCTACAGGCGTTTCCTCCAGTAATTTCATAGTTTCCTGGTAATAATTCTCCAACACGGTAAGCTACCACAAGAACAAAACCAGCCTGATGCAGGTGAACATAGATGAATGAAACGAATCCCGATGGTCGATGAGCCCTTTTGATTGTTAAAAGTGGGTAGATTGATCACTACGCCGGAGTAGGCCGCTATCTGTCCAACCTATCTGACGACAGAGATTTACGAAGGAGGCAATAAATTTTTACAAAAAACCTAGGATGGTTGCATTAATTGGGGTGGTTTCAAATTTTTTATTGATATGTTGTACGGGTTGGTACACTTTTGAAAAATCCAAGTTTTCGAATTTCCACCATCACCGCTGGTACCGCCATTTTGAAAAAAACGCTAAATTTTCGAACTTGGCTCTACTTTCAAAAAAAAACTCATACAGTGTTGACCTGACAAAACATTTTTAAACTGTAATAATATTCCAACACTAACTGACAATTTTAAAAAAAGAATAGCAAATCAATCCATAAAGTTTTATTCAAATATAAATACACACGGCACAAGATAGTTTAGTATATTTGAAATTTAAAAAAAATACCATTTAGAAGTACAATATAAACCCTGACTTTGTTGATGTTCGTAAAAGTGTAATATTACTGTGATATTTTTATTTTTTGGAAATTCGCTTCCTTCACGTCAAGCAGACACCTACGTGATTCTATTACTTGTAGATGTAACGATCCATACACTCCAATAATTTTCAACAAAATTTTAGAACCGATTTCGACAAAACATTTTATAAGGTTTTTAAAAAAATAATAGGCTGAAAATTAAAACAAAATGGATTTGAATTATGACAAACAAATACAGAAGCGTATGGGTACGAAAAAGAAGAAGTACGAGGTGTTTTCAGAAAGTAACAAGAATTTTAATTTTTTAAACAAAATATTTATTTATTCTTCTACATTGATGTTGTCGCCTTCAAAATAGTCCACATTGGAGATTATGCACTTGTGCCAGCGCTTCTTCCAATCCTCGAAACACTTCTCAAACTCGGTCTTTGAGATAGCCTTTAGTTCTTTCAGCGATGCGCTTTTAATGTCATCTTCGGATGTAAAACGACGGCCCTTTAAGGTTCTCCTTATTTTTGGAAATAGGAAAAAGTCACACGAAGCCATGTCTGGCGAATATGGAGGCTGGGGCATCGTTACAGTACTGTTTTTGGACAAAAATTCACGAAGAAGTAATGAAGTGTGAGCTGGTTCATTATCGTGGTGCAAAAGCCATGAATTGTTTTTCCACAGATCCGGGCGTTTTTTTCGGATTGCTTCACGCAAACGGCGTTGACCTTGTAGGTAGTACTCCTTATTGACCGTTTCACCTGGTGGCAGGAATTCATGATACACTACGCCATTAATATCGAAGAACATATCGAACCTTCGCGTTCGACCGCACTTGTCGAGTCAGAATGCCTCCACTGGGATGATTGAGCCTTAATTTCGACGTCATATCCGTAAACCCATGTTTCGTCACCTGTTATAATACGTTTCAGTAATTCTGCATCGTCGTTGACTTCATTTAGTGACTCCTGAGCAACTTCCATTCGCCACTATTTTTGTTCAAAATTCAATAATTTTGGAACGAATTTTCTGCCACGCATTTCATACTCAAAACATTGAAATCAATGTCATGACATGATCCAATCGATATGCCAACATCATCAGCGACTTCTCTAATTGTGATTCGGCGATTGTTCATAACCATTTCTTTCACTTTTTCCACGTTTTCATTGGTTGTTGACATGCTGGGGTGTCCAGGGCGTTTGTCACCTTCAGCGTCTTCACGGCCTTCTTAGAAACGCTTATACCAAGTAAACTCTTGCTTTACTCATAGCAGACTCACCATGGCCTTTGTTAACATTTTACACACTTTGTTAAACTTTATTCCATTTTTACGCAAAATTTGATAAAAATTCTACGATCCTTTTCTTTTAAAAAACGAAAACCGTCGAGCTCATAAAAAACACGTCCAACCTTAATGGCTGTCACAGACAAAGTCAACAATGAAAACAGCTGAAAGTTTTATCATACTTCAAGGGCATGTATACCAACATAATAAAAAAATTTACACTCGGACTCTCCAAGCCCGCGAAATTTAAAAATTCTCGTTACTTTCTGAACACACTTCGAATGTTTACAAATAAGTAACTGAAATTGGTCAATCCGTTTTAGACTGTAACTATGAACACTGTCAGAAGCGTGGATAATTCCTATTTAAAACGTAAAATCTACTTTTTTGGATTTAGGAGACCTGAAAACTAACATATCTGTGAAGTCTTACAACTGTTTTTTTCACAAACACTGAATTTTGAAGATTGGTTTTGAGAGCAAATCGAAAAAATAAAATATACTTAGACCATCAAAGTTATTGCTTTCTTTTCTGTATTACTGTAAAATCATTATGGAAATCATATTTTTATTACTTTTCGTGTTCAATGACCAAAATAAGATTAGAGCGTTTAAACTCCCTCTCCAATGAATGGCAGAAACACATGAATCTAGGGTTTAAGTTTTAGTAAAAATTATTTTGTATAATCAGAACCCGAAAACACAATCTCAAAATTTATTTTTTCACGTCAATAGAACAGGCTTGCTCTCTATTACATAATAAAGTCATAAAGCAATGAATTGTTTAAAATAAAATAAAAAAGTATTTATTTAATTGTTTAAAAATTAACTATGTTTTTGCTTAGCGGTAATAACATTCATTAGATGCTTTACCCACTAATTAAGAAATAATTATCTCGTTCATTTGTATTTACTTTTAGAATAATTTAATAAAAGTAACACTTCCTGTTTTGATTGTATATTAATTACTTAATGTATTTTAATACATAGGTCTGTTATTTATATTAATTGTAATAATTATTTAATGGACAATATAATTTGTTTTATTGTTGTCAACAATCACCGTTCTCTATAACGAAGTTTCTTATAGTACCTTATCAGGTATATTGTATTGTTAAATCCAACTGTCTTAGGCCGGGAGGCCATCAAGTACCAGGCGCTTGTCTGAGCTGAGGCGAGCGTAACGGAGTTGAGCAGAATGAAGTTGAACGGCAACTGGAAGCGGAGTTCAGGTTGTTTAAAGAACGCGTTTGTATCATTTAAATATAACTTTGAGACCAACTGTAACGGATTCTAGGAACTAACAAACACACACACACACACACACACACACACACACACACACACACACACACACACACACACACACAACACACGCACACACAACACACACACACACACAAATCAACACACACACACACACACACACACACACACACACACACACACACACACACACACACACACACGCACACACACACACACACACACACACACACACACACACACACACACACACACACGCACACACACACACACACACACACACACACACACACACACACACACACACACACACACACACACACACACACACACACACACACACACACACACACACACACACACACACACCACACGCACACACACACACACACACACACACACACACACACACACACACACACACACACACACACACACACACACACACACACACACACACACACACACACACACACACACACACACACACACACACACACACACACACACACACACACACACACACACACACACACACACACACACACACACACACACACACACACACACACACACACACACACACACACACACACACACACACACACACACACACACACACACACACACACACACACACACACACACACACACACACACACACACACACACACACACACACACACACACACACACACACACACACACACACACACACACACACACACACACACACACACACACACACACACACACACACACACACACACACACACACACACACACACACACACACACACACACACACACACACACACACACACACACACACACACACACACACACACACACACACACACACACACACACACACACACACACACACACACACACACACACACACACACACACACACACACACACACACACACACACACACACACACACACACACACACACACACACACACACACACACACACACACACACACACACACACACACACACACACACACACACACACACACACACACACACACACACACACACACACACACACACACACACACACACACACACACACACACACACACACACACACACACACACACACACACACACACACACACACACACACACACACACACACACACACACACACACACACACACACACACACACACACACACACACACACACACACACACACACACACACCACACACACGCGCGCACACACACACACACACGCGCGCGCGAGTGCACACACACACACACAGACAGAATGACCAAAATCATAACCGAATGTAACACTGTATTAGTTGCCAGGCTGGGTGGGTTTATGTGATTTACCTACACGCGTGAAACCATTTTGCATAACTTGCGCCCTAATTTGACAACATGGGATAAGTTAACCCTAATAGTGTAATGCAGAACACAGTGAAGTGTAAGCAGTTTTCCTTGTACTGTGCGTGGTAATGTTTGAAATTCAAATAAAAATATAATTTCTGTTTAAAGTTTAAAGTATTGTATATCATTGTTTGCAGAAAGAACTGTTACATTCAATAACTGTAAGCAACAAAAAAAAAATTTTTTCAAGACAGTTATGACCTTTGGAATAGGAGAAAACTCTGTTCGTTAATTTAAAAACTCAACTTAGAGACCCATGGAAAAATAGAAAACATTTTTTGTAATTTATTTCAAAATATACAAAAGTTTCTAAATTTATATGTGAATAGGATTATATTTATATTTATATAAAATTCTTAATGGATGAAATGTGAGAAAGAAAACATTATTCTTGACACAAATGTCTTAAAAATACCACCAAACATACAGTTGTATACAACAATATGTAAACTCAAATAAAACCACATAATTTATATACCATTTTGAAGACAATTAATCACTAAACAATAATGTATAACATAAGTATGACATTTATTTGGAGAAAAAATTTAAAATAATATATATATTGAAAAAGTGATTTTTTCTGTCAAATTTACAAAACCTTGTTTATATTCACCCGTTGAAAAAACAGTAAGCATTTTTTCCAATATATACAAAAGTTTTTAAATTTAATTCTGAAGAGAACAATATAATTTATTTTTTA
>CM040183.1:7508092-7533092 GCA_022606455.1 Callitettix versicolor
ACACACACACACACACACACACACACACACACACACACATACATACACATATTACACACATTATTTACTAGCACAGATATGCGCGCGCACACACACACACACACACACACGCAAGCGCGCACACACACACACACACACACACACACCTACACACACACCTACACACCTACACAAACACACACCTACACACAGACACACACACACACACACACACACACACACACACACACACACACACACACACACACACACACACACACACACACACACACACACACACACACACACACACACACACACACACACACACACACACACACACACACACACACACACACACACACACACACACACACACACACACACACACACACACACACACACACACACACACACACACACACACACACACACACACACACACACACACACACACACACACACACACACACACACACACACACACACACACACACACACACACACACACACATACACACACACACACACACACACACACACACACACACACACACACACACACACACACACACACACACACACACACACACACACACACCTACATACACACACACACACACACACACACACACACACATGCACACCTACACACACACACACACACACACACACACACACACACACACACACACACACACACACACACACACACACACACACCACGCATACGCACACGCACACATACCCACACACAAACACTTATTAAGGTTATTATTATGTTTGGCTCTTATTAAGGTTATTTTACTGTTTATTCAATCTTCCTTACATGTTTTACTGCCACCACTTTTTGACGGACTCTAACGCCGCTGAGAGAAGCACGAAAGGCATTTCCCATCCCAAAAGACCAGAATACGCCACAGCCACTGCGAGCATTGTTCCCAAAACACTACTAATTATATTTTCTTTGTGCAGTTCAGTTCAGGTTGTGATTTTATCCGAAATGTTTATGAATATAGCTTTTGTTATTATGTTTTCATCTTACGCTCACACTGGGAAGAATCAGACCGTATCCAGCCAGGACAATGCACTTGTCAAACAACCGTCTTTGAGCTAGGTGACGACAATTAGTAGATTACGTGTCAGCTGTTCGTTTGTTAGCAGCTGTTATGAGAAACTTGTGTACTTTGGTGGTTTCCTAGTAAGTTGCATTTACCGTGACTGGCAGCGTTGTTTTAAAACAATACTTTCGCGAAGAAATAATACAGTCAGATTTTTTTAAAAAATTTGACAATTTGTTAATTTTTTTAAACTGTGACGCGACGTTTGGATTTCAAGTAACAAAAGCTTTTGATTTTTTATTAGGATATGTAACCGGAATTTGTATTTTAACATGTATCGTGTTTTAGGGCTGGTCGCTTGATGCGAGTGCACATATTTACATTGGTATTTTATAGTAAAAGATCAGTTGTTTTATATTGATCCGTAACGATCAGCTGATTTCATTGCACAGCTGATAGGTGTAATACGTTTTAGGTTATTTTGTTAAAAACCAGCTGTGTTGTAGTAAAAAGTCAGTTGTTTTATGTTAATTCGTAACGATCAGCTGATTTCATTGAACAGCTGACAGGCTGTAAATACGTTTTAGGTTATTTTGTTAAAAACCAGCTGTGTTGTAGTAAAAAGTCAGATGTTTTATATTAATTCGTAACGATCAGCTGATTTCATTGCACAGCTGATAGGCTGTAATACGTTTTAGGTTATTTTGTTAAAAACCAGCTGTGTTGTTGTAAAAAGTCAGTTGTTTTATGTTAATTCGTAACGATCAGCTGATTTCATTGAACAGCTGATAGGCTGTAATACGTTTTAGGTTATGTTGTTAAAAACCAGCTGTGTTGTAGTAAAAAGTCAGTTGTTTTATGTTAATTCGTAACGATCAGCTGATTTTATTGAACAGCTGATAGGCTGTAATACGTTTTAGGTTATGTTGTTAAAAACCAGCTGTGTTGTAGTAAAAAGTCAGTTGTTTTATATTAATTTGTAACTATCAACTGATTTTATTGAACAGCTGATAGGCTGTAATACGTTTTAGGTTATGTTGTTAAAAACCAGCTGTGTTGTAGTAAAAAGTCAGTTGTTTTATGTTAATTCGTAACGATCAGCTGATTTTATTGAACAGCTGATAGGCTGTAATACGTTTTAGGTTATGTTGTTAAAAACCAGCTGTGTTGTAGTAAAAAGTCAGTTGTTTTATATTAATTTGTAACTATCAGCTGATTTTATTTAACAGCTGATAGGCTGTAATACGTTTTAGATTATGTTGTTAAAAAGCAGCTGTGTTGTAGTAAAAAGTCAGTTGTTTTACATTAATTTGTAACTATCAGCTGATTTTATTGAACAGCTGATAGGCTGTAATACGTTTTAGGTTATTTTGTTAAAAACCAGCTGTGTTGTAGTAAAAAGTCAGTTGTTTTATATTAAGTCGTAACGATGAGCTGATTTCATTGAACAGCTGATAGGCTGTAATACGTTTTAGATTATGTTGTTAAAAAGCAGCTGTGTTGTAGTAAAAAGTCAGTTGTTTTATGTTAATTCGTAACGATCAGCTGATTTCATTGAACAGCTGATAAGTGTAATACGTTTTAGGTAATGTTGTTAAAAACCAGCTGTGTTCTAGTAAAAAGTCAGTTGTTTTATGTTAATTTGTAACGATCAGCTGATTTCATTGAACAGCTGATAGGCTGTAATACGTTTTAGGTTATGTTGTTAAAAAGCAGCTGTGTTGTAGTAAAAAGTCAGTTGTTTTATGTTAATTCGTAACGATCAGCTGATTTCATTGAACAGCTGATAGGCTGTAATACGTTTTAGGTTATATTGTTAAAAAGCAGCTGTGTTGTAGTAAAAAGTCAGTTGTTTTATATTAATTTGTAACTATCAGCTGATTTTATTGAACAGCTGATAGGCCGTAATAAGATTTAGGTAATGTTGTTAACAACTAACTATATGTTAATTTGTCGGTTTTCGAAGAAATTATTGTAATTGAAATTAAAACGAGGAGAAAACATGATACAAGATTTTTATTTTTGATTCAATAACAGAAATGTTTTTTTGCTGTACCTTATAATAATTAATTTTTTTCTAAAAATGTAGGTTTTAGGAAATTTAGTTTTTTTTTGCGAAACTTTTTGAAGGACACATGATTTAATTATTGTTCATAGTGATAATAATGGCTTAAAACCAGAAGAAACCACTGCCCGTTTTTGTTTTTCCACAGATCCGGGCATTTTTTTTCGGATTGCTTCACGCAAACTTGTAGGTAGTTTGGTGAAGATCCTTTTGTAGGTAGTTGTGAAGATACTTTTGTAGTAGTGAAACTTGTAGGTAGTTGGTGAAGGTAGTTGCACTAGATCCATATTGACCGTTTCACCTGGTGGCAGGAATTCATGATGCACTATGCCATTAATATCGAAGAACACAGTGAGCATAACCTTCACGTTCGACCGCACTTGAGCCAGAATGCCTGCACTGGGATGATTGAGCCTTAGTTTCGACGTCATATCCGTAAACCCATGCGAAACTTTTTGAAGTACACATGACTTAATCATTGTTGATAGTAATAATATATTTTAGTTGTAGTTGAGTCATTTATGGTAACCAACAAATTATAGAAATGGCTGAAAACCAGAAGAAACCACTGCCCGTTTTGTGGATTAACCTTACTAGTTGCTTTCTTTAATCTTTAAAAGCTTTCTTTAATCTTTTTATTGTCATTTTGGTCCTGAACCTTCCTCATCAGCAAAACCCTCTGCCATCTTTTTACATCTTCCAACATTCTTAGATCGTCCTCAACATCAAACAAAGTTTCTGTAAGATTTGTGCACACATCCTTCTTCCTTCTGCCTCTTCCTGCATTGCCATTCTTATTCCTCTTCCCATTAATTGAATATAGCATAGCCAATCTTCACCGTTAACATGGCATCATCATTTCAGATAATTTTGCTAATCTTTTTGAAAGATAAAATCAGCGTTCGTTGTGACAATCCTTAATTACTTTGTCTTTCTCTTTACTTGACAAAACTTTTTCATTGAATTTTCCCTTCCGATGCGTTTAATCGCTTTTCTTTTAACAGCCGCCTCGGTGGATTAGTTGTTAGCGTACTGGGCTTTCACCCCAAGGACCCGTTCGATTCCCGGCCAGGGCTTGGCATTTTCACACGCTATAAATCATCCCATCGTCTGTATTAGCCCAATTGTGCATAATAGACGTGAAACACCAAAAAAATTCTTTTAACAGTATTTTAAAAATTATATTTAAAATACATCACAGCATTCTTTCCCACGCTTAAATAAACGTCAAATTTTTTCGACAAAAAGTTCATTTTTTTAAAAATTTACTGACTACATTGCAAATCTGTTTAATATTAAACTGTTTTAAATTAAAGTTGCAATTATCTTTTAACTGTCAGAAACTGCGTTTACCGGTAAAACAATAAAACAGTGTCAAGTAAAAATCTAGATTTTACTTGATTAATCTGTCGGGAAAACGTTGAAGCACTTTAAAACAGAATTAAAGCGCGTCGCTAAGGGCCTACCTAATTAATACATCCTCATCTTAAGTTTGTCTAATTCTTAGCTTTCACTAAAGTCGTCGAGTTGAAAGTTTCCAACAGCTACGGATGTCAAAGTTTAAACAAATAGACCCTAAACCTCTTCTCTGCAGCTTGAAGCGAGTTTTTAGTCTACACACTGTCTCAAAAACATACTTCTTGTTTGTATACAGTACTACCTGCTAAAAAGATCGTTTTTTAGACGCAGCAATTTAATGCGTAATGGTAATACAAAGCTTTCAACAATGGTTTTTTTAGATTCATAATTCAGAATTAGCGGATTTTTTTTACGATGAATCAAAATTATTAAAGAATAATCTACGCTTAGAATCAGTACGTGCGTTTTTGGGTCATCAATTTCAGTTGAACAATTACGAAATTTCCAAAAACAATTTACGAGAATTTCAGTGGTTCAAGTATTTAGTAAATGAATTTATTAGTACTGCCCACTATTTCAAAAACGTGCTTCTTGTTTGTGTATTGTACTAACAGCTAAAAAGACCGTTTTTTAGATGCAGCAATTTAATGCGTAATGGTAATATAAAGAGTTGCTTTCAACAATGGTTATTTTAGATTCATAATTAAGAATAAGTGGATTTTTGTACTATTAATCAAAATTATTAAAGAATAATCTACACTGTCATCGCTTAGAATCAGTACGTGCGTTTTTGTGACATCAATTTCAGTTGAACAATTACGAAATTTCCGAAAACAATTTACGAGAATTTCAGTGGTTCAAGTATTTAGTAAATCGATTTATTGCCCACTATTTCAAAAACGTGCTTCTTGTTTGTGTATTGTACTACCCGCTAAAAAGATCGTTTTTTAGATGCTGAAATTTAATGCGTAATGGTAATACAAAGCTTTCAACAATGGTTTTTTTAGATTCATAATTCAGAAAAAGCGGATTTTTTTTACGATGAATCAAAATTATTAAAGAATAATCTACGCTTAGAATTACTACGTGCGTTTTTGTGACATCAATTTCAGTTGAACAATTACGAAATTTCCGAAAACAATTTACGAGAATTTCAGTGGTTCAAGTATTTAGTAAATCAATTTATTAGTACTGCCCACTATTTCAAAAACATGCTTCTTCTTTGTGTATTGTACTAACAGCTAAAAAGACCGTTTTTTAGATGCAGCAATTTAATGCGTAATGGTAATACAAAGCTTTCAACAATGGTTTTTTTAGATTCATAATTCAGAATAAGTGGATTTTTTTTACGATGAATCAAAATTATTAAAGAATAATCTACACTATCATCGCATAGAATCAGTACGTGCGTTTTTGTGACATCAATTTCAGTTGAACAATTACGAAATTTCCGAAAACAATTTACGAGAATTCCAGTGGTTCAAGTATTTAGTAAATGAATTTATTAGTACTGCCATTTAAGTTAACAAGCACTTTAATTTTCAAACGAACTCTTAAACATTAGAGGAACTATTTATCTAGTTGGTAACGTAACCGGTTCAGCAGTTCTGGGAATACACTGATTAGCCTACCCAGTCACTAAGTGGTTTTGGCTTTTTTAATATATTTAATATTGACTAATGTAGAATCCACCGAATAATGTACTATTAACGTACGTTTAGTCCTACCATAATGGCGAAGAAAATGGTCGTTAACACTCACTTTCGTTCATGACGTCAAACAATACTTTATGCAACTGCGGCTCGAACTAAGAACCTTTAGGTGCGCAGTTAAGTGACGCAGTAGAGTGACCGGTGCTTTAGCCACTTCGTCCACCGAGCCACTCGTACATTAGAAACTTCTGGCGGAACTGAATAATAAAAATAGTTGTAATAACTATTTTATTTTTTTAAAGACCGACTATTGTGCACACTTAGGCTAATGCAGACGATGGGATGATTTATAGCGTATGAAAATGCCAAGCCCTGGCCGGGAATCGAATCCGGGTCCTCAGGGTGAAAGCCCAATACGCTATCAACTAGACCACCGAGGCGGCTAATTACTCTAAAATAAACTGTATATATTTATATCGATTTTTAAATCTTCTTAATCGATAAAACACTTTTTTGAACATTTGCAACAATTGGGGAAAAGTCAAACTTGACTTCTGCCTGTTACGCTGTCAAACATAATAGATTTTATGCAAATTTGCACTCACAGTTAGGAACTGCACTTATGGTTGTTTTTTTTAAATATAATGTAATACGCAATATACTCGTATGTGATAAACGCATGTGGATGTTAATGGCCTTTCTGACAACTTTGCTGTTTTTAACCGATGTTTTGTGAGATTATTATGGAGGCAGAGTAAAAAAGGAAACGAGAGATACAATGCGATATAGGAGAGATGAATTTGTGAATAAGATCTTTGGTTCTGGACTGTGTACTTGGTTTCGTGGAGTAGTGGACGAGGATGTAGACGCGAAATCTTGAAAGCGTCTAAGATCAGGCAAAATCCTAAAAGTTGTATAACCTCTTAAGATTAGATGTGAGGATCTTTCAGTAGTATAAAACCACCAGTGAAAGAAGAAAAAAAGGATGAAGAGGATGTGGATGCGGAGAGTCAAGGAGGATGATAACAGGAGTTTAAAGTGCTGTCAAATGGTGAATAAGGCTTTGATAAATAAGGGGTAGTTGTGTGGATCTTTGATTCTGTTGTGTACTTGGTTCCATTGAGGAGTGGACGTGGATGTAGAGAGGATAAGGGAAATGTTGCGAAATCTTGAAGTAGTCTAAGATACAAGCACGAAAAATCATAAAAATGTTATAATCTCTTAAAATGTGATATGAGGATCTTTCAGTGGTATTTAAAAAAACACCAGTAGAAGAAGAAAAAGAGGATGAGGGACATGGGAAGATGTAGGATACGGGAGTCAGGGAAAATAATAACGTGAGTTCAGAGTGCTGTTGAGTGGTGAACTTTAATAAACAATTTAAGATTTAAGGGTGTAAAAACACTAAGATTGAATACGATCGCTCATTAAGTGTACGAAAATCATTTACTTCGAAAATTTAAAGGAAACAAAGCTAACAAGTGTGAATGATCTTGCTGGTATTGACACGATACGAAATGATTTAAAACATAACCTACAAATTACGAGACAATTTCGTCTTTTTAATTAAGCAATTCGAAATTCCAGTCAGCCCGTTAAAATATTCGGATAAACTCTGGAACCAGTTACAGCTTACATTTCCGTCCTGGCTGAAGAACAGTGTCCAACGAAGACCCAGAAATATTTAAAAGTATATCCAATGTTTATCGCATGTTCCTAGGCACATTACCGTCATTAGGAAGGCAGTTCTATTATGCGCGGTCGGATAGGCCTGAAATATTTCTATAACGTAATCGGGCAGTTGTCATCGGGCAGGCGAGGAATGAATGGGCAGCTAATTTCCCCATAATATATAACGTCACTGCAGAGGCGCCCGGGGAGGGATGCCGCAGGGGTCCGCGCGCAGCAAGACTCTGTCCTTCCTTCCTTGCACACATACAAAACATTTTAATCATTATTTATGTTTTATATCTGAAAATATGAGTAAAACATTTAATTTATGATTATATTCTGAGTTTTTTTATGTAAAATATGTTATGGTTTTTTTCTTGAGTAGATTTTTTTTATGGGTATGAAACGTAAGATTTCAGGTGAATTTTAAGTGGTTTTACGTTTTGTTTATTTTACGCCATGGAGTAATGTAGACAGAAGGCGACGTAACTCACTATACGTGAACTATATGCTGCTCCGTAAGCAGTTTTGAAGTATTAAATTCGAGTAGGCTAATTATCAAAGTGTCGTTGATAAAATTGGAGCTGCCATTATGGTAAGACCCGGGACCATAAAATGAAAACAAATCTAGAATATAGTTTGGTTGTCATAGAAAAAATAACCTCAACAATCTTCTGTTCAATACAAAAATAGAATTATTTTTTTACTGACAGTGCAAAAAAATAATTCAAACTAAAGTGAAAAGTTTCTTTCAAATTTGGCACAAAAATTGTTTTCTTTTAAACGCTTGGACAATTTCGTTACCCAAAAACGTTCAGCCAAGTGATAATTGCAGTAATTCTATTTTTTTTTGCATCAAAACTGTGATTTTTTTTAACATTGTCTTCTTTATTTGTTTCACCCAACTTTGGGGTACACCAAATCAATCACTTTTTAATGTTCTGTGCCTTCCTCGTAGCCCAGTATTGCTTCATTCGTTGTGATCTTGCTTTTCTTTCTTCGTCAGAGATTTGGATCGTTCGCTTGGGTTTGACTTTGCCTTGGAACCGTTGTTTCTTGTCCTTGGTTATTGTTTTGGCTGTTCTGTCCATGAGCATAGTGTTAGTGATTTGTAGTTCTGTTATGTCCTCTGTTTCTCTAAACCAAAGTGGTTTGGCTCTTCTACTGCGAAAATTGTCAAATATTTTTTTGGTTAGTCTATTTTTGCCCATTCGGAGGATGTGCCCATAAAAATCAATTCTCCTTTTTCTTATTGTGTCTGATAGTGTTTCAGTTTTTTGGTAAAGAGTTTCATTCCTTATGTGGAGTAATTGGTTGTTACGGAATTTGGGGCCTAAGATTTTTCGTAATATCTTTCTTTCTTTGATCTCCAGCCTTTCAAGTGGGCCCTGGGTTGTGAGAGATAATGTTTCAGCTGCATATAAGGCTTCTGGTTTAATTACCGTATGGCAATGCCTTATCTTTGTATTCCAGGAGAGGGACTTCTTGTTGTATGTGTCTTTGGTAAGTTGGAAGGCTAATTCAACTTTATTTCTCCTAGATTCCATAGCTTTTTTCTCTAGGGCGTTCCAGCTGATCCATTCCCCAAGATATTTGATTTCTTTGACTATCTCAATGTATTGTTCTCCCACTTGAAGCTTTTTTGGTGGTTTTTGTATGTTTGTCAATATTTTAGTCTTTTCAAATGAAACTTTGAGACCCATTTTTAACGCTTGCTTCTGGAGTTTAAGAGTCTGTTCCTTATTTTGAACATTGATTATTAAAGATTTTTTTTTTATTGTGTTCAGGATAATGATCTGCCTTCCCTAGCTTCGCCAATTCTACTTTCGTTGACGCGTTTCGGAGAACCTCCATCTTCAAAAACTATATCTAAACTCTTAATTTTTTTAATATGTGATTCAATTATCATAATCAACGTTAAAATCAGCATAAAGCCACCAGTTTTAACGACAAAAATGTGATTGAAAGTAGTCAGTAGTAGATGCCATATAAGACGAAAATGTATTTACCTAAAGTCAATGTTCGTAATGATCGTTTACGTGAATAAAAGTGTTTGGAAATTAGCTTCTATCACGTCAAAAAGCCCTAATAATTATTACAACTGGTTTCATCGACGGTGTTTACTATTTTGTTTATTTTAAATGTTTAATTTCTTTTCTTATTTTAAGGCGAAAAGCACATTGATGCTATTATCGCCTGCCTAAATGTAAGTGTGAGTATAAAGTGTTACAGTCGTAAGTTTGTGTTAGACTCGGGTACCGCCTAAATTCTCTCAATAGGTGCAGCTAGTCTGCACCCCCCTGCGGGTGCATTTTAGTTTAAAATACACATATCAGGTTACATATTATTGGTCAGCGTATTGCATTTCAGATCGAAACAAAAAAACCGCCGAGTGGTAAAAAATTCGCCAAGTCCGCAATTAAAAAAAGTTGTTAAATCACCTTCGGATTCCGCCAAGAACCAGTCACCCGTTTATTGAGTATACTGAACATCAATCTTCGCGTTTGGCCGCGGAGTGAATTTCTCCGTCTGAACAGCTGATTTCAGTCGCAGGTACATTTGATAAATCGGTATGCAAAATATCGGAATGTGCATGGGTCAAGAAACCACTTTTAAAGTTTTTATATGTAGAATTTATTTTTCGTGAATACATTATGAAGATTCACAATGTAAGTGGTCGCCTTGACTGTTTTTGACTGTAAATTGTGAAACAAAACTTCGAAATTCCTAGATTTATTTTATTAAGCCTAGTTCTTAATTATTATTATTATTATTGTTATTGTTATCGTTATCGTTATTTTGTTATTATTATTATTATCATTATTATTATTATTATTATTAATATTATTTTTATTATTATTATTATTTATTTGTTTCACCCAACTTTGGGGTACACAAAATCAACCACTTTTTAATGTTCTGTGCCTTCCTCGTAGCCCAGTATTGCTTCCTTCGTTGTGATCTTGCTTTTCTTTCTTCGTCAGAAATTTGGATTGTTCGCTTGGATTTGACTTTGCCTTGGAACCGTTGCTTCTTGTCCTTGGTTATTGTTTTGGCTGTTCGGTCCATGAGCATAGTGTCAGTGATCTGCAGTTCTGTTATGTCTTTCTCCGTTTCTCTAAACCAAAGTGGTTTGGCTCTTCTACTGCGAAAGTAGTCAAATATTTTTTTGGTTAGTCTATTTTTATTGGCGTCCTCTGGGTGAAAGCCCAGTTCGCCATCAACTAGGCCACCGAGGCGGCTAAAGAACATTTGAACTGTTGGAAATATGAAAAAAGGACTGAAATTTCGCTAATCATTTATAAGAATCTGGTAATTCTTTTAAATTGAACAGTATCATTGTAATCCATAAAAACCAAAAAAGTATAAAACTGTAAATGTCCTGAAATATATAGATCTAATTGTAAAACCTTAATTTTAATTTAAATGAACAGACTAACTTCAACCCCTCTCCCTAAATCAAGCCTATTGGTTAGAGGTTTTCTCAATCCTGCTGCTCACTGACCTTACATTGTCAATTTTTCCTTTCTTTACCTTCTCTCTTCCAGTTTTAAGACAGGCGGCCACCAAGTGCGGAGCGGACAACCACAAGCGGAGTTCAGTCAGTTTAAAGAACACGTTTGTATCTTTTAAACATAAATGTTTAGGCCTACTGTAACGGATTCTATGAAACTACTATGTTTAAATCCGTAACTTAGGTAACAAGAAATAATAAGTTTGGAGGCGTGGTCAGTTTGGTGGGGGAAGCTTGAAATCCTAACCTAGACAGAGTCGAAGTTACGTGAAGCTCCTTTACGCTTTTAGTAGCCTTAATTAAAACAATAGTAGTAGCGAATTAAAAACAACATATTAGGTTTTCAATTCGTAGTCCGCTTCGCCTTTGGTGGTCACCCGGCTTGTCCATCTTCTCTATTAGTATGCAAGAACACTTAGTAATTTTTAACTTCAATATGTCTGAAGATGCCTCACGGCGAAACATGTCAGTAAATAAAAAAGAACTTTTATGAAACTATGTACGTTTCTATTTTTCCTGGTTTAGATCTTGCACTTAACTACAGCAGGTCATCGCCATGATCACCTGACCAACCCACATTCGGAATCATCTACATAAGGTGGGAGCGTGCAGGGTGTTGAAACGGCAACACATATACTTCTTGAGTGCGAGGTCCTGGAGGCCAAAAAGGAGACTCTTTGGGCCTCAGCAACCAGATCAGGAGTTCAACCAGGACACACAAAGATTCTGGAGCTCTTCAAGGGCACTGGAAAGGTGAAGTAATGAAGGTACACAAAAAGCTTTTAAGCTGACGTGTCGTGGGCCACAGAGCCTCTGGTAATCCTCCCCAAAATAATTGCTGTTAATTTAGCCACGGAGGAAGCTCAGAGGAAATAATAATAATATCGTTTCAACGTGCAGCGACGTTGTCCGATGCCTAGATTCCACTCTTTCCGATCTTCCCATTATCCGATTTGTAAATTTCGATCATTCATAGCTTTACGGATTCCTTTCATCCAGCCCTTTCTTGGTCTTCTTGCCCTTCTTAAGGTCGGTACCCACTCCATTGCTTGTTTCAGCAGTCGCGCTTGGCTCATCCGTTAGACATGACCGTACCAAATTAACTGACTCCTCTCAATATCCTTTATAATCGTGTCCTCTATTCGCATCTGTTGACGAATTACCTTTTTCTTTGGACTCTCGATATCCTAGCAGCTCTTCTCAACGCACCCATTTCTACAGCCTCTATACTTTTCTTGGTTTTTTCTTTAATTCTCCACGTCTCAGCTCCGTATATTAAAAAAAACTTTTAATAATCGCATTACATACGAGTATATTGAGCTTTTGTGATCTTGTTATATTCTTACTCCATAATACGCCGTTCAAGCATCCTATTATTTTCCTTGTTTCTGTTATTCTCGATCTTATTTCGTTTTCATCCGTACCGGTTTTAACGCCCAAATATCTATACTCTTCACATGGTTGTATGTCCTCCGTAGAGTTAATGTAGACTACTTATTTTGTCACCTATACATAAATATTTTGTTTTTCCTATGTTCATACATAATCCCCACTCTTCATGTATTTCTTTTAACTCAGAGGAAATAAGACAGTTAATAATTTCTACAGCGTAGACAAGAATCACCTCACTAAAGGTAATAGTTGAAAAGAAAGTGAGCTCACGAGTGCACCATATCCACACAGACTATCCATGTATCGACATGCACTGTGAAGCCACGCTGCGTGGACAGGCAACCAAGTGATCAGTGTCGTGACTGCTTACTTCCACGCTATTAAGTCCATTAGTAATTTACTTACAAACAGGGTTTTTTTGTAATATTATTTATATCGTTTTCGCTTCTGTTACGTTACATGTTTTGCGTTCTGACATTAGTATTATATGTTGTACTGGAGTACGGAACGTTTGTTGCACAATGTTTACACGCTATCTATACGGCAGAATCTTTCAGCTGTGCTTCTATGGTGAAACTAGCTTTAAACATAATCTAGTTATACGCGGGAAAGCAATCCAAAGGATTGATATTAATCTATTATATTAATTTTGGTTTTACTGCGCTTCCCAACGATTCCCAAATATCCAGGAACGTCTTCACGCACTTCACCGTTCTTAGAACAGAGATCACCGGATAACCGCTAGCGTTGTGGTTTTGTGTGGACGATTGTTCGATTAAATTTTTTTTAACGTAAATCTACACCTGAATTTTATATTTAGCTATAGTTAAGACTATTTAAAATCTCCGAAAAGTTTCTGTGTTTAAAACTGTTTTTAAATTTAGAAAAAAATGGACGGAAATTTACTTTTAAATTAGTAAAACAGGACGGAATATTTCTGTTTTTGTGTAAAAAACGATTGATCAATTTTTAATTTTTAATCGGGATACTAAATCCATCACAGAAAGTTACAACTTAGAGAGACGAAACGCTTTTCACTTTTCGCACGTTTTTACCTAATTACTGAAGCTTTTTTAATGTTAGCTTTGGCTAGAGGAGGCAATAGAAAAAGTATGCCGAACGATAGTGTGTAACGGAAATACGAAACGAACGAAAAATTTCTGTCTTTGTGTAAAAAACGATTGATCAATTTTTAATTTTTAATCGGGATACTAAATCCATCACAGAAAGTTACAACTTAGAGAGACGAAACGCTTTTCACTTTTCGCACGTTTTTACCTAATTACTGAAGCTTTTTTAATGTTAGCTTTGGCTAGAGGAGGGAATAGAAAAAGTCTGCCGAACGTTAGTGTGTAACGGAAATACGAAACGAACGAAAAACGAATTTCCTCCCTATTTCTGTCTTTTTCTTCCTCATTTTCGATACAGGCGTATTATATGAAAACGTTGTGTTGCTTTCGTTTCGGTATTTTTCCTTAGTTGAAGAACACGTGCACGTTGTAACCGTTTATAATAATTGTTAGTATTTCTAGATTTTAACAACATAACCTGAAACTTATTACAGCCTATCAGTTCAATGGAATCAGCTGATCGTTACGAATTAACATAAAACAACTTATCTTTTACTATAACTACGGTAAATAATATGTAAGCTACCAAACCTATTGTTTTTAATGTAATTGCGGGCACTGAAAGCGTAACTGAACTGAACGGGGTAAAGCGTAGCTTCGACTCTGTCTAATTCGGTTTTGAAGCTGAACACGATTCCCCCACCACGCTGACCACGCCTCCAAACTTATTATTTCTCGTTACTTGGGTTACCGTTGTCTAGGTTACGGTTTTTAACAAAGAATTTTCCTAGAATCCCACCCGAATATTTAGATTTAAAAGATACGAACGCGTTTTTTAAAACTTACTGAACTCCGCTCCCGGTTGAAGTTCATCTTCATTCCGCTCCGCTCAAACAGCGCCACCTGCATTTGGTGGTCGTCCAGTCTTTTACAGATTTTAATTTCATTCACAACACGCAATCGCATCACCGAATATTTTAATTCATTATAATATTGTCATTATAATATTGTAACTTCATTTATACGTCATTATAATATTGTAACTTCATTATTACTGCATATATTTGTACCAACATGCAGACAAAGGTTCTTCTTTTATTATAAAATTAAATGTAAAAATATATCGCAACTTACCGTAACAAAACCTAATAAAACAAAATTTTAAAAATATTAAAGTTTAATGAGACACTGTAATTGGTACAATTAAGGCCCGTTGTGCGATTTAAAATGCTTTTAAGGTGATTTTAAATTAAATTGAATACCTGCCGGAGCCGGGGATGCGCTGGGAAAATTAAAGTTTAAAATGTCGGCCGCTCATTATACATATGCGTTATTCAACAGATAAAGATATTTTAGACAATGCGTAACATAATTATTGCAATTTAAAAGTGTGGAGCTGGATTCAACAATCACATCTTGTACAATGACCGACTTCCGGCGAGGTAATAATCTCTGGCCGATCTGCTGCTATTGTTTCAGTCAAAACGTTGTTAGACCTTCCCGCTTTAATTAATCCGAAATTATTAATATTCACTAATTGCTGTTTATATTCGGTAACGCGTCACGGGAGATGCAATTCAATGCGCCGGTGAAAATAAATGTTTTTTTAAATTAAATTATATTACATATAAATTAGTAAATTATATGGTGTAAAAATATTTGTTTCTCGCGTAACGGCTCAATTTAATGTAAGGTGAACGTTGAGAACCTACGCGATAGAGGAAATTATTTTCTTTTCTATCAGTGTAACAATTCATTAAAATTGTTTTGTTTTTAATTTCCGTGATCCTAGGGGAAAAACATAACAGAAAATTCAAAAATTCCTACTTTGCTAATTGTAAAAACTAACTGTATTGTTGATTTCTGCAAAAAAGAACGTTTTATTTTAATTTTTAGAATGAAGATAGATTTTTTTAAAAACAGAATAAATCCGTGTTGCGACTAGTTTAAAATTAGGTTGATATCGTCAAGCAGCTCTACCGCTTGGTGAAAACGGATTTCTAAAAACTACCGAACGATTAGAATGAAATATTTCGAAAAACTAAATCAAATTTACCGTACAAGTTTACTGTGTTATTAATTAGTTTGAATTAGTTCTTAAAAAAACAAAATTAGTTCACAAGTGACCAGCAATTATGTGACTTTATACGAGGTGCTTTCGTACCAATTTTCAAAACAATCGGTCAATGCGTTAGGCGTAAAATTGCGTTATTGTAAATCAGAGGCAGCCATCTTGAATGAGGATATTTTTCACCGTGTTTCGGGCTTTATACGTGGTACGAGGGTTGATCAAATATAAATGAGACTGACTTTCTAAAAACTTTTCCGTTGGACATTGAACTCTAAAGGGTGGGGTTTCAGGTAGCCTAGGAGGTTTGGGACGGGCGTAGACGGGCAACATTTCCGTTCGGACCCTTCAGTATAAAACTATACAATGAGTGAGAGTGAAGTGCACGTTTCCGTGGAGCAGAGAATTATTATTAAGTTTTTGGCCAAGGAGGGGGTCAATCCGACTGAAATCTTTCGTAGATTGACGGCTCAATACGGGGACAGGACCCTGTCAAGAGCTCGCATTTTTGCTTGGCACAAGGAATTCGCCGAAGGACGGGAAGCAGTAGAAAACCTAAAGGCCTAATCACGATCGTCGGCCGGGAAGGTAATGGCCACTGTATTTTTCGACAATCAATTTTCACGTCGATTTCCTCCATCAACGATGCACAATAAATGCACAATATTATTGCGATGTTTTAGAGGCCGCAAAACAGTCTTTTCGTAGGAAAAGGAAATCTAAACCGGCGAGAAACGTCATTCTTCTTCACGATAATTCTTCTTCACAATCGGCGAACGCTACGAGGATTAAACTCAATCAAATTGGCTGGGAACCAATGGAACATCCCCCATACAGTCCAGACTTATCACCCTGCGACTATCACCTGTTTGGGCCACTCAAAGAGGCGCTTGGAGGCCAGCGTTTTGAAGACGATTCTGCGGTGGAGACCTTCGTGCTCCAATGGCTCAATGAACGCCCGAGAACTTTTTACGAAGATGGAATTAAAAAACTTCCAATCCGGTGGGAAAAATGTGTTACTCGTGCGGGAGACTATGTAGAAAAATAAGTTGTATCAAGAATAATTTGTAAGTAAGCAATAAATTTTTTAAATAATCAGTCTCGTTTATATTTGATCAACCCTCGTACTTCGGATCGAATTGGAAAACAATCGGTCAGTGCATTAGGCGTAATACTGCGTTATTGTAAATCAGAGGCAGCCATCTTGAAACGGAATTGAATGAGAAAATATTTTTCAAATACGTTTTTCAGGCTTTAATACAGCGTATTTTCGTACCAATTTTCAAAACAATCGGTCAACGCATTAAGCGTAAAAGAGCGTTATGCTAAATCAGAGGCCGCCATCTTGAAAAGGAATTTAAATGGGAAAACATTTTTCAAATACATTTTTCAGGCTTTAATACGGCGTATTTTAGTAAATTTTCAAAACAATCGGTCAACGCATTAAGCGTAAAAGAGCGTTATGGTAAATCAGAGGCCGCCATCTTGAAAAGGAATTTAAATGGGAAAACATTTTTAAATACGTTTTTCAGGCTTTAATACGGCGTATTTTCGTACCAATTTTCAAAACAATCGGTCAACGCATTAAGCGTAAAAGAGCGTTATGGTAAATCAGAGGCCGCCATCTTGAAAAGGAATTTAAATGGGAAAACATTTTTCAAATACGTTTTTCAGGCTTTAATACGGCGTATTTTCGTAACAATTTTCAAAACAATCGGTCAATGCATTAAGCTTAAAACAGCGTTATTGTAAATCAGAGGCCGCCATCTTGAAACGGAAGTGAATGGGAAACATTTTTCACATTCTTTTGAGCTTTATACAAGGTATCTCTGTACCAAAGTTCAAAACAATCGGTCAGTACACTAAGCGTAATACTGCGTTATTGTAAATCAGATGCCGCCATCTTGAAACGGACTTTAAATGGGAAAATATTTTTCACATGCTTTCAGGCTTTATACGTGGTACTTCGTACTAATTTTAAAAACAATTGCTCAATGCACTAAGCGTAAAACAGCGTTATTGTAAATCGGAGGCAGCCATCTTGAAACGGAATTGAATGAGAACATTTTTCACCGTGTTTCGGGCTTTATACGTGGTACTTCGTATCAAATTTGAAAACAATCGGTCAGTGCATTAGGCGTAATACTGCGTTATAGTAAATCAGATGCCGCCATCTTGAAACGGAAGTGAATGGGAAAATATTTTTCACATGCTTTCAGGCTTTATACGTGGTACTTCGTACTAATTTTAAAAAACAATTGCTCAATGCACTAAGCGTAAAACAGCGTTATGGTAAATCACAGGCAGCCATCTTGAAACAGAATTGAATGAAAATATTTTTCACCGTGTTTCGGGCTTTATACGTGGTATTTCGTATCAAATTTGAAAACAATCGGTCAGTGCATTAGGCGTAAAACTACGTTATAGTAAATCAGAGGCCGCCATCTTGAAACGGAAGTGAATGGGAAACATTTTTCACATGCTTTCAGGCTTTATACGTGGTACTTCGTACTAATTTTAAAAAACAGTTGCTCAATGCACTAAGCGTAAAACAGCGTTATTGTAAATCGGAGGCAGCCATCTTGAAACGGAATTGAATGAGAACATTTTTCACCGTGTTTCGGGCTTTATACGTGGTACTTCGTATCAAATTTGAAAACAATCGGTCAGTGCATTAGGCGTAATACTGCGTTATAGTAAATCAGATGCCGCCATCTTGAAACGGAAGTGAATGGGAAAATATTTTTCACATGCTTTCAGGCTTTATACGTGTTACTTCGTACTAATTTTAAAAAACAGTTGCTCAATGCACTAAGCGTAAAACAGCGTTATTGTAAAACAGAGGCCGCCATCTTGAAACGGAATTGAATGAGAATATTTTTCACCGTGTTTCGGGCTTTATACGTGGTACTTCGTATCAAATTTGAAAACAATCGGTCAGTGCATTAGGCGTAATACTGCGTTATAGTAAATCAGATGCCGCCATCTTGAAACGGAAGTGAATGGGAAAATATTTTTCCATTCATTCGAGCTTTATACAAGGTATATCTGTACGAAATTTTAAAACAATCGGTCAATGCGTTTAGCCAAAACTGCGTAATAAACAAACACAAACCAAATGCGAAACGGCCGTGTTGAAACAAAAACCTGTGAGTAATATTGTTTAAACTTAAACTACAAAATTATTTATCTGACACATTTTCCGCTTACAATAACGTTATATTTAAGTGATTTTTTAAAAAAATAATATGGATTATTTGTAACAAAATTGTTATCAAAGTTTTAATTTACTTAAGCTCTATTGTTGTGATTATTGAACTGCTAAGCCGTACTACCGACATTCTATAGAAGTATTAACCGTAGAACAATGTACTTAAGAAAGATTTTGTCTTAAGAATCTGTAAGGAAGGACAAATTGTCTTAAGAATCTGTAAAAATGCCGTGAAGGAGTATTGGAGGAAGAAGAAGATGGAATCCTCACAGTGCACTAACACGGATAAGAAGACACCGAAATATTGACTAAAAGTGGTCCCAAAATTAAGACAAAATAATTACAAGATCAACAAGTTGATAATGTAATTTTTAAAGTAATTTCGAACAGAATAAATCTAAAAACTTCTACGTTTTGTTTCATAATTTACTTCGTTGGCAAAGTCGATTTTGCCAGAGAAACGTTGTATTTTTGGTGAAATATGTTATTATTTTCTTCCTTACTTTTATACAGTACACGTTATTCTATAGAGTGTATTAGTGAGTATATTCTAGATAAAACACTAAGTTGTTATATGCATTTCCTTCTGGATGCGTGTCTGCTATTAGACCAAAATTTAAAAATATTTATAATTATAAAATGTATTACTAGATCTATGCTCTATTTGTCCTAATTTTTTTCCTTCTATTGACCCGCAGGGAGGTGCGGACTAGCTGCACCTGTTGAGAGGATTTAGACGTCCCTCGCGGTACCCGAGTCTAACACACACTTACACTTACGATTATAACACTTTACACTCACACTTACATTTAAGAAGGCGATTTAATGTGTTTTTCGCCTTAAAATATACATATACGAGGTGTGTTCAGGAAGTAAAGAGAATTTTTAAAATTCGCGGGCTTGAAGAGTCCGATTGTCAAACATTTGTTTTTGTTGGTATACGTGTCCTTGAACTATCATAAAACATTCAGTTGTTTTCATTGTTGACTTTGTCTGTGACAGCCACTAAGGTTAGACGTGTTTTTATGAGATCGGCGATTTTCGTTTGTTAAAAGAAATGGATCAAAGAATTTGTATCAAATTTTGCGTAACAAAGCGTGTGAAATGTTAACAAAGGCATATGGTGAGTCTGCTATGAGTACAACAAGAGTTTACGAGTGGTATAAGCGTTTCCAAGAAGGCCATGAAGACGTTGAAAATGACGAACGCTCTGGACGCCCCAGCCCATCAACAACCGATGAAAACGTGGAAGAAGTGAAAGAAATGGTTATGACAATCGCCGAATCACAATTAGAGAGGTCGCTGATGATGTTGGCATATCGATTGGATCATGTCATGACATTGTTTCCAATGTTTTGTGTATGAAACGCGTGGCAGCAAAATTCGTTCCAAAATTGTTGAATTTTGAACAAAAACAGCGGCGAATGGAAGTTGCTCAGGAATCACTGAATGGAGTCAACGACGATGCAAAATTACTGAAACGTATTATAACAGGTGACGAAACATGGGTTTGCGGATATGACGTCGAAACTAATTTTTTTTTTAACATCCGACTATTTTGCACATTTAGGCTAATGCAGATGATGGGATGATTTATAACGTATGAAAATGCCTCGCTGGAATCGAACCCGGGTCCTCGGGGTGAAAGCATAGTACGCTATCCACTAGGCCACCGAGGTGGCTGTACGTCGAAACTAAGGCTCAATCATCTCAGTGGCGGCATTCTGGCTCGCCAAGACCGAAAAAGGCTCGACAAGTGCGGTCGAACGTGAAGGTTATGCTCACTGTGTTCTTCGACATTAATGGCATAGTGCATCATGAATTCCTGCAACTAGGTGAAACGGTCAATAAGGAGTACTACCTACAAGTTCAACGCCGTTTGCGTGAAGCAATCCGAAAAAAAACGCTCGGATCTGTAGAAAAACAATTAATGGCTTTTGCACCACGATAATGCACCAGCTCACACACACTTCATTGCTTATTCGTGAATTTTTTGGCCAAAAATAGTACTGTAACGATGCCCCAGCTTCCATATTCGCCAGACATGGCTCCGTGTGACTTTTTCCTATTTCCAAAAATAAAGAGAACCTTAAAGGCCGTCGTTTTACAGCCGTAGATGACATTAAAAGCGCATCGCTGAAAGAACTAAAGGCTATCTCAAAGATCGAGTTTGAGAAGTGTTTCGAGGATTGGAAGAAGCGCTGGCACAAGTGCATAATCTCAAATGGGGACTATTTTGAAGGCGACAACATCACTGTAGAAGAATAAATAAATATTTTGTTCAAAAAAATAAATTCTCGTTACTTTCTGAACACACCTCATGTATATATATATATATATATATATATATATATATATATATATATATATATATATATATATATACACCCCACATTTACTATATGGGGTGCAATATTAAATTTATTTACTATTTTTAAAATATCATTATAAATTTTGTACAGTGCATATTTCTGTCTTCTTGAGCTTCAAGCACTTTATATTTGTTAACGCGTTTCGGAATACATTCATTTTCAAAACTTATTAATGCACTCAGTAATAATAACAATACATTAATCAGTTTTGAAAATGGAAGCATTCCGAAACGCGTTAACAAAGTGTAGTTTTTGAAGCTAATAAGGGCAGACACGTATGCTACAAAATCAAATCTATTATAGTTTCGGTTCTACGTTATGAGCCAATCAGGACTTATTTCATAAATAACGACTAACTACGTCATGGAAAACGGTATTAAAATAATCAACACAGACAAACATGCTGAGATCTAAATTACATAACTTTATTAAATAAACAATCATATAATATAGTCTGATTCATAGGGTGATCTGGGTATATTACAAATTGATAATAAAATATTAAATATGATACAAAGACAGATTGTTACAACTAAGAAATTGTGCTTCACATTGTAATTTACAAATATAAATTGAAGTGTAACAGTTTCTTCCCAAAAATCAAAATGGGGGAACACGTAGTACCAAAAGACAACACTTAAGGTCGGTAAAACAGATTTGAATCTAGCGGGTAGTGCTGTTCGAAGATCATACGGTATTTACAATAGTTCAAGTTGGACGATAAGTTATACTGTGAATTTCTGTTCTAGGTAAGTGCAGAGGAAAGAGATTTCGGGATAAATTAAATGTTTATTTTATTTATATACATTAAATTTGCATTTACATTTGCACATTGCCCTTTTAGCTGTATCGACACTAAAGTCTATGTACACTGGCTGTGGGTCGTGCCTTTTAGTGGCTTTATTAAAAAAAGTCTTAAAACATTGTTTATTAGAAAATAAAGTATTTCGGAACTAATAAGAATCGCCAGAATTTTTAGGTATTTTAGTGCGATTATGAATCAATTATTGATAATGAAATCAAAATTATTGATAATGGATTCAAAATTATTAATAATGAAATCGAAATTATTGATAATGGAATCAAAATTATTGATAATGAAATCAAAATTATTGATAATGAAATCAAAATTATTGATAATGAAATCAAAATTATTGATAACTGAATCAAAATTAGAAGTTACAAACACTTGTCGCAAACAACTCAGAACAATAATTTTCAAAAAATAATATTTTATACTGGTTTGGTCGGTTGTTTATTTGTGTAATTTAGTTAATTGTACAATTTTCTACTAATTGTTCGTTGGTTTTTACCGCTAGTATCTGAGCGGTAAACATTAAATTTGGTTCGAACCACATGTAGGAAAAAATATGTTGTTTTTAATTTTAAAAACTAGAGAAGAAGACAGAGAGGTGAAAAATAATTTTCTACAGTATATCGTGTTTGGTTCAGGATTAATAAATATACGATCATTTGTAATCCGAAAATCGAAACTGAAATTCAAAATTCGTAAGTTTGAGTAAATCTACTAGTGGCATTGAAGAAAATTTGAACGAAATCGTTAATGCCAATTTAAATATATTGTATTTAAAATTGTTTTTACCACAAATATTGATTTTTAAAAATAATAAATTGTTTTACGATGTGGGAAAACTACATCCGAAATTCAAAATGTTAAAAATACGTTTTGGCGAACACCATCCGTTTAAAAAGGACCGATTACGAATTTTGATTTTTTTTTTTAATCAAATTCATCAAGCGATAAAAATGTTTAAATAAAATTATGTTTTTGCCAAAAATTTAAATGCAACATTTAAAAAATAAGTGCAGCATCTGGTTTTATATGCACTGTGCAAACAGGCCTGTTTTTTTTATTAAAATTTTTCCATTTATTTTAAAATTTGATTTTACAGTGCACGTTTCTGCTTCACGTCAAATAAAAATTTTAAACAAATTACGGCAAGTTTTTTTTTAGGAATAAAACAAACGATCTGTGTTTGAATACGCGTCCCCTTGCTTATAAAGCAAAAACACGGTTACAGTTTAAAAGAGGTTTAATTCAAAACGCGAATAAAATATTTTATGTGTAATTTTGCGTACGTTTATTTTACTTGTTATTTGTAGTTTATGACAAGTGTTGAAAGTTTTACTGCTTGTACACAACCGTGTAAAATTATACATTATACACTGTTTACAATAATAAAAAAAAAGCTTAAAATTGAATTCGTCTACAAAAATATACACTGGAAATGTTCTACATAATTTTCTTTACGTATGGTAATCAACTGAATGACAAAAATCTGACTATAGTTATACTTTATTGTAAACATTTTTTTTCAGTTTTTCTGTATTATCGGTTTCAATAATAAAATTCGTTATTTGCCCACAACGATGCCAAGAGGCTTAGAAAAAAGTAATTCTGTTATTGAATCAACAATAAAAATCATGTATCATGTTTTCTCTTCCTTTTCATTTTAACTACGATAATTTGTTCGAAAGCACGACAAATTAACACAATATTTTTTTTAAAATCTAACCTAAAAATGATTATAGCCTATCAGCTGTTCAATAAAATCAGCTGATCGTTACGTATTAATATAAAACAACTGTTCTTTTACTACAACAGCTGGTTTTTAACAACATAACCTAAAACTTGTAATAGCCTATCATCTGTTCAATGAAATCAGCTGATCGTCAGGTATTAATATAAAACAACTGTTCTTTTACTACAACAGCTGGTTTTTTTTAACAACATAACCTAAAACTTGTAATAGCCTATCGTCTGTTCAATGAAATCAACTGATCGTCAGGTATTAATATAAAACAAGTGTTCTTTTACTACAACAGCTGGTTTTTTAACAACATAACCTAAAACTTGTAATAGCCTATCAGCTGTTCAATGAAATCATCTGATCGTTATGAATTGATATAAAACAACTGTTCTTTTACTACAACATAGCTGATTTTTTTACAACATAACGTAAAACTTGTAATAGCCTATCAGCTGTTCAATGAAATCAGCTGATCGTTATGAATTGATATAAAACAACTGTTCTTTTACTACAACAGCTGGTTTTTTTTAACAACATAAGCGAAAACTTGTAATAGCCTATCAGCTGTTCAATGAAATCAGCTGATCGTTACGAATTAATATAAAACAACTGTTCTTTTACTACAACATAGCTGGTTTTTTTAACAACATAACCTAAAACTTGTAATAGCCTATCAGCAGTTCAATGAAATCAGCTGATCGTCAGGTATTAATATAAAACAACTGTTATTTTACTACAACATAGCTGGTTTTTTTAACAACATAACCTAAAACTTGTAATAGCCTATCAGCTGTTCAATGAAATCATCTGATCGTTATGAATTAATATAAAACAACTGTTCTTTTACTACAACATAGCTGAATTTTTTACAACATAACCTAAAAGTTGTAATAGCCTATCAGCTGTTCAATGAAATCATCTGATCGTTATGAATTAATATAAAACAACTGTTCTTTTACTACAACATAGCTGGTTTTTTTACAACATAACCTAAAAGTTGTAATAGCCAATCAGCTGTTCAATGAAATCAGCTG
>CM040183.1:7538092-7645592 GCA_022606455.1 Callitettix versicolor
ACGTTGATTATTAAATTTGGACTGGGTAAGTAGTTTAATGGCGTTAAAATCAAATTTTTGCAAAATCCTTTCTTAGTGCACGCCTACATGGTAACATAAATATACTCTGAAAATTTCAAGTCGCTAGCTAAAATAGTTTTGGTTCTGCATTGATTATGAGTATTGGCTGTACGTTGATTATTAAATTTGGACTGGGTAAGTAGTTTAATGGCGTTAAAATCAAATTTTTGCAAAATCCTTTCTTAGTGCACGCCTATATGGTAACATAAATGTACCCTGAAAATTTCAAGTCGCTAGCTAAAATAGTTTTGGCTCTGCGTTGATTATGAATCAGTCAGTCTGTCAATCAGGACTTCTTCTTTTATACGTATACTAAGATAATTAATATGATTTTTTAAATCATTATTTAAGCACCTAAAAATACGATCAATTAATAAAATTAGAAATACACTTTTCATCTGTTTAATTAAAAGAAAATAAAACAACTAAGCCTTAATTATTAGTTACAGTAAAATAATATGTTATTGATAAATAAACATCAATAATAGGTTAATTTTTTTCACGTAATTTAGTATTCTTTTATTATCGCTTTGCGCGCTTAAACTCCTTGTAAAACAAAGAGCGTCTGCAAAGAACATTGAGCAGAGAGCAGGATAGTTGAAGAGCAATCACTGCTAGTGCCAAGAACAGTGGTCTCAGTAGCAGTGATAGCATTCACAGTCTCGCCTCTATTGAAGAGCAATCACTGCTTGTGCCAAGAACAGTGGTCTCAGTAGCAGTGATAGCATTCACAGAGCAGAGAGCAGGATAGTTGAAGAGCAATCACTGCTAGTGCCAAGAACAGAGGTCACAGTAGCAGTGATAGCATTCACAGTCTCGCCTCTATTGAAGAGCAATCACTGCTAGTGCCAAGAACAGTGGTCTCAGTAGCAGTGATAGCATTCACAGAGCACAGAGCAGGATAGTTGAAGAGCAATCACTGCTAGTACCAAGAACAGTGGTCTCAGTAGCAGTGATAGCATTCACAGTCTCGCCTCTATTGAAGAGCAATCACTGCTAGTGCCAAGAACAGTGGTCTCAGTAGCAGTGATAGCATTCACAGAGCAGAGAGCAGGATAGTTGAAGAGCAATCACTGCTAGTGCCAAGAACAGTGGTCTCAGTAGCAGCGATAGCATTCACAGTCTCGCCTCTAACTATAACGGTCTTCGTTTAGGTTTAATTCTTTCTTATCGACATTAGGCTATTAGATTTTCTAAAATCAGTTAATGGTCATCATTTTGATGAGCTTAAATGAGCTATCGGAAGACCGGTACACGAAATTTCATTCAAAACTTTCGAAATAACGCCACCAAACCGGCAACTCTTATGAATACACCATTGATTAGATTTTCACAATATAAATCAAACAATATCAGCCTACGCTGACGTAGAACAGCTAAACGCGCATTGTGAAAGCAGATTAGTTCACAGCCACCTTGTCAGATGGCGCCACAATAAATGATTAACTATCCAGAGCCAGGAGTGACGTGTGATATTCACAGAGATGATATTTCGTCATTACTTTTAATTGCCCGGCTGTCCGCTAGACGGCGGTGAGAAATCATTTTGATTGACATAATAAGGCCTAACATCTTTACTGTTTAAACAAACACTGGACGTTCGTTATCTGGAAATGTTTTCTTTCAAAGGTTACCGTTTGTTAAGTTGTCTGCAAGCAGAGAGGCCTATAAGCCGATTGGAGGGATGTGGTGCGAATTGTGTTCGCATTTTGAGAAAAGCTTGTTCGCAAGGCACAAGAACAGATGTCGCGAATGTTTTAGCATTCAAATTAAATTTTTATAGTAGCTGGTACACAAAATTCTCAAATGACATTCTTTCATTACCGTTCTACGGTAGCTGCTACGGGAAAAACAAAATTTTAAGCAAAATGAATAAACCAGAATGTAACACACAGCTGGTATATTCTCAAAATATAATAGGCCTAAAACATTGTACAGGATTTTAAATACACAGGAGCTAGGTAAATGTATGAAAAATAATTCTTCGTCAACAACAGAGAAAGCATTCAGTTTTTATTAACCAAATAAAAATGGACAATAAATTTTGCTAAAATAAATTTGGCGTATGGAGGAAAAATAATTCTCGTACGGAGAAGTTTAGAATTTTTTTTTTTAACGTCCGACTATTGTGCACACTTGGGCTAATGCAGACGATGGGATGATTTATAGCGTATGAAAATGCAAAGCCCTGGCCGGGAATCGAACCCGGGTCCTCGGGGTGAAAGCCCAGTACGCTATCAACTAGGCCACCGAGGCGGTTAGAAGAAGTTTTTTTTTTTTTTTTTTTTTTACGTCCAACTATTGTGCACACTTGGGCTAATGCAGACGATGGGATGATTTATAGCGTATGAAAATGCAAAGCCCTGGCCGGGAATCGAACCGGGTCCTCGGGGTGAAAGCCTAGTACGCTGTCAACTAGGCCACCGAGGCGGTTAGAAGTTTAGTTTTTTTTTTTTTTTTTTTTACGTCCAACTATTGTGCACACTTGGGCTAATGCAGACGATGGGATGATTTATAGCGTATGAAAATGCAAAGCCCTGGCCGGGAATCGAACCCGGGTCCTCGGGGTGAAAGCCTAGTACGCTGTCAACTAGGCCACCGAGGCGGTTAGAAGTTTAGTTTTTTTTTTTTTTTTTTTTTTTTACGTCCGACTATTGTGCACACTTGGGCTAATGCAGACGATGGGATGATTTATAGCGTATGAAAATGCAAAGCCCTGGCCGGGAATCGAACCCGGGTCCTCGGGGTGAAAGCCCAGTACGCTGTCAACCAGGCCACCGAGGCGGCTGGAAGTTTAGAAAGACCTACACAGTGCAAGGATCGGCGAAATGGAAAGTAAAAGCACATTACTGTTTCGGGGGGGGGGAACTGTACCAAATTTGACGGCTGAAGAAGCAACACTAAACAAAAACAAATTTAACAAAGAACCTGAGATGTTTAGTGAAAAAAAGAAATTTTGTTTGGCCCATATCCCTACACGAACTAACACTTCTTAAAAACGATTTTGATTTTAACATTTATATTTTACAGCCTGACATTAGGCGTATTTTAACATAAATATTATCAGCTGTTAATAAATAACCTCACATTGACTATTTTATTTCGTTAAATGTCTGCGGACAATACCAGGAGGCCTATGGATTTCGTACTATGAACAATTTAAGTAGGCACAGCCTTTTTAATAAGTATTTAATTTCCTTTAATGAATACAAACGTTTTAGTTGATTTAGTCACCCTTGAACAGCCTACATACAGTTGTAACTAAGACGGCATTTGGTAAATAAAATCCTGCTCTTTGAAGTGTTTGTCCCTGCGACTTGTTTATAGTGATAGCAAACGCAATTTTAATAGGTAACTATCGTCTAGTCAATTGAAAAGGCATGTTTGATAACCTCTAACAGTTTTATTGTACTTCGTATTTTATGATGTCCGTATTAACAATAGGTAAATGAACGATAGATTTTTTTCTTTTTTTGGTGTTTAACGTCCGACTATTGTGCACACTTGGGCTAATGCAGACGATGGGATGATTTTTAGCGTATGAAAATTCCAAGCCCTCACCGGGAATCGAACCCGGGTCCTCGGGGTGAAAGCCTAGTACGCTATCCACTAGGCCACCGAGGCGACTATGAACGATGGAAGGAGAAATCACAAATATATTTGTGTAAAAACAGTGTCCAAAATATTTGGTATTCGAAATGCTTGTCCCTGTACGACGGGCAGGGATAGGGGACTGTCAGTAAGGCAACATAACCTATAATTTTAATGACTTTTAAGTAAATATGTTCTAAGCACGTTATGCAAAAAGTGACATTTGTCTATTCGTGATTAATAAGTTAGCTTTGTAAAATATACAAAATATTGTCTGATTTGTGATGCCGCGCATGCGCATCCATGACGCCGTTTTGCCCATGACAGTTAAAAGTGTCTTAAAATTTTCCACAAACAGTACGTTGCAATGTCAGAAGCCGGTAAAAAAAATCTTTCTAAAGATTTTTTGCCTGTACGAATAGTATTTGCTGAGAAAAAGGGATGTTGAGAAATAATATATGATATGATATTCCCTGCAAGGCTAATGTTAATTAACAATAGGGATTACTCCGTTATTTTTTTAGATAAAATTATTTTTGATATTAAATTTTTAAGGCTTTCTAAGTGGGAACGTTTTTACATTTTTTGTTTTTAAAGAACTTTGCTGATAACGTAACTGCTTTATAGAGAATAGATTTAATATGGCTGATAGTATCCAAACACTCGAGTTAACTTTGAGGTTATGTATATTTTTATCGTTCAAGTTTCAAATGCAAGCCTGACGCGAAAGGTCGAAACCGCCGGGAAACAATAGGGATTACTCCGTTATTTTTTTAGATAAAATTATTTTTGATATTAAATTTTTAATACTTTCTAAGTGGGAACGTTTTTACATTTTGTTTTGTTTTCAAAGAACTTTGCTGATAACGTAACTGCTTTATAGAGAATAGATTTAATATGGCTGATAGTATACAAACACTCGAGTTAACTTTGAGGTTATGTATATTTTTATCGTTCAAGTTTCAAATGCAAGCCTGACGCGAAAGGTCGAGACCGCCGGGAAACAATAGGGATTACTCCGTTATTTTTTTAGATAAAATTATTTTTGGTATTAAATTTTTAATACTTTCCAAGTGGGAACGTTTTTACGTTTTGTTTTGTTTTTAAAGAACTTTGCTGATAACGTAACTGCTTTATAGAGAATAGATTTAATATGGCTGATAGTATCCAAACACTCGAGTTAACTTTGAGGTTATGTATATTTTTATCGTTCAAGTTTCAAATGCAAGCCTGACGCGAAAGGTCGAGACCGCCGGGAAACAATAGGGATTACTCCGTTATTTTTTTAGATAAAATTATTTTTGATATTAAATTTTTAATACTTTCCAAGTGGGAACGTTTTTACATTTTGTTTTGTTTTTAAAGAACTTTGCTGATAACCTAACTGCTTTATAGTGAATAGATTTAATATGGCTGATAGTATCCAAAACACTCGAGTTAACTTTGAGGTTATGTATATTTTTATCGTTCAAGTTTCAAATGCAAGCCTGACGCGAAAGGTCGAGACCGCCGGGAAACAATAGGGATTACTCCGTTATTTTTTTAGATAAAATTATTTTTGAAATTAAATTTTTAATACTTTCCAAGTGGGAACGTTTTTACATTTTGTTTTGTTTTTAAAGAACTTTGCTGATAACGTAACTGCTTTATAGTGAATAGATTTAATATGGCTGATAGTATACAAACACTCGAGTTAACTTTGAGGTTATGTATATTTTTATCGTTCAAGTTTCAAATGCAAGCCTGACGCGAAAGGTCGAGACCGCCGGGATATACCGAGGCGGTTTAGGTATAAAATGCAACAACTTTATTGCTTTTTGAAACTTGGAAGGCGCCGGAATAAATTATCAAAATGGCCGCACATGAAGGGCAATACGGTCGGGCGAGGTCCGCCAGGAATTGTAACAAAATTTGTCAGTCGAGGAGTGTAGGTCGTTATTACGACACTATACTGATACCAGATCTGCAGGACCGGCCTTGTCCTGTCCGATCCTGGGTCCACTATATAAACTAATTCGCCGTATCCATTGGATACAAACGGACTAAATGTACAGTCGCCATTATAAAATACGTGCTGAATATGACCGGCTGAAGTCCAAGTGATTTGTCTATCTGCCGCTAAGAACGCTGCAAGCGTCACAGCGGTGGAGACGTTTCAGAAGTAGACAGTAATATTGTCTATTTTAGTTGAACATTCTGCCGCAAGATGCCGCCAGTAACGAGAGCTAACAAAGCTCTCGTAAGTGTTATTACGTGTACGTTTATATTCAATGCCGTAGCACTAAAAACATGGCGATGACTGAATTCAAAACCTAGGAAATATTGTAGCTGCTCCAAAAATTAATTTGTAGTGAAGAATGAAAGGAGGATCACGTTTTTTTCGTAAATTAACCTTGAGCGTCGTTTCATAATCACTTCCATGACTTTTTTGAACCCGTAACTCGTTTTTTTGTAACTTTTGTCTACATAATGAACATGCATACAATATTTTTGGGACATAATTGATTTTTTTGTTCATAGTTTGTTAACAACTATTTCCAATAAAATAGGGATCAATAGCTTAAACCAGGGGTCTCCAAATTTTCCAGCCTTAGGGCCATACTGATTACTCCAGTAAGTTCCGAAGGCCAAAACCATATTATCATTGTTGCCGGTGGTAAAAAGTGAAATAGTCCACTGATGAAAAAAAAAAGTCCGAAAAAGTACGCAACGTTTAAAAAAGGCTGCAAATCTGACTAAAGTCCGCAAAACAGCAACACTGCATATTATTAATTTTCCTGTCATTATCTGTAATTTCTAGATTAGTCGTAGAGTACGAGCCATGAGAGTAACGTGACACGACATCTGGTGGACACAAGCGGAAATAGGTAGTACCTTCTATCGCTAACAGATGGCGCTAATAGCACGTACAGAATAATCTCGTTGGTTCGAGAAAGTTCTGGTGTCTTCCACTCACTTCTAGATGGCAGTAATTGGAATATATAAGAAGGCTAGTGGCGCAACCACAAGTCAGTTCCTATGACACTGTTGTGAAATAAAATAGTGCGTACCTCCTTAAAACGTGTTTGTGCGTGTTTAAGTTTTAAACATCTTTGTAACAGTATTTTGATTTGAATCGTTGCTTTTGTGTGTGATTTAGTAGTATGGAAAAGAAGCGAAAAATTGATAGTGAATGCAGAAAATTCAAAGATCAGTGGAACATTCAGTATTTCGTAATTGAGTCCAGTAACAAGGCGCTATGTTTGATTTGCAATGAAAGCATAGCCGTTCTCAAAGAATATAATATTAAACGTCACAAAAACAATAACAATAAGCCTACAACAATGTTATGAGTAGTTAGCCCATGACCATATCAATGTAGATGTCATATTAATAATTATTCAACATAAAATTAGAATACTTCAGTAAACTAAATTTAATTTGCTGTAAAAAATATGTTCTCTAAAAGGAGTTTTCAAGTATGCTAGCTCTCCGCGGGACGGACAAAATCTGTCCGCGGGCCGGATGTGGCCCTCGGGCCGTAGTTTGGAGACCCCTGGCTTAAACGATTTCGTTAAAAAGTAGCCTACCCTAATATTGCAGTTGCAAGAAACCGAATTTAACATTTTCGATAAAATGTATCGTAATTAGGCTATCGCTAGACGTTTTTTAAAAATTATTCGAACCGGTTGGTAAAAAAACCTTTGAAAATTACCAAATAACACGATATCATCAAAATCCGTGTAAACGATTTTTATCAAATTTAGCTTCAGAACAAAAACGGTGAATCGTTATCCAACCAAACATTCGATTCAAGGTCTCGATTAAAGGTATATCTCTTGATTCCCGAAACTGAAATATTTTACGGTATTAACGTTACAAATAGCAATGTTTTGAATAGCCTACCTGCTAGAGTCGGACGAAAGAAGTGTGAAGGTATCCCCGTACCTGGGAGAGAGATGACCCTAGACGGGGCTCACGAAGCCACTGTTCATGGGTTGCGAGCTGCACAGATCAAAGCGAAATTATGTCACAACTTTCTCACAAAAATTTAAATTATTAAAATTATAACCGCGGCTCAGCAAATGACGACAGAAGTCCGAAGAAAATCTAAAAATAACATCTAAAAATCGATCCATCGCGTGTTTATAATTTAAATCGAAATAACAAATTTTAAATAAGAGAAATTTATCTAGTTTTTACCACTTTACTTCCAAATTCATTTAGTTTAAATTTAGTCCATCTGTCGTCTTTTAAAATGTAAACAAAAATTCACAAACCGATTTTTTAAAAATTTGCTAACTGATCGATAGGTTTCGAATGGCCTGTTTATAATATTAATATTTATAATATTAATAATTATAATACTGTTTTTTTTGGGGCATTAAAGGGACAGATTTGGTAATTTTTGGTAAAATCACATGTTTGGTAATTTTTAAAGGTTTTTTTCAACAAAAACGATTTTTTTAAATAAAAAATAATTTCGAGATATGGGAAGACTACATGTAAACGACAAATTTCATTAAAATCGATTTTTGTTTAAAACACGCGCGAGCTCGCGAGCCGCTCGCGCGCACACACACACACACACACACACACACACACACACACACACACACACACACACACACACACACACACACACACACACACACACACACACACACACACACACACACACACACACACACACCTACACACACACACACACACACACACACACACACACACACACACACACACACACACACACACACACACACACACACACACACACACACACACACACACACACACACACACACACACACACACACACACACACACACACACACACACACACACACACACACACACACACACACACACACACACACACACACACACACACACACACACACACACACACACACACACACACACACACACACACACACACACGTTTAAGTAAAATCATGAAAACAGATATAGACTATACACCAAAACTGCAATTTAAATATTGCACTAGACCACAATATATATAATACTGAGACGTAATTTAAAGATAATAATAATTATGATTTATCGATATTTTATATTAAATCCTAACATTTCTGTTATTTAGTGTGTAAAAAAAGACTATAGCCTATACAAAGGCATTTTATTTTCATGAACATGTCTGTACATCGGTCATGCATCTCTAACGCTTACATCGAAAACAGGAAGATTATGAAACTCGACATATTCGTAAATATATGAGATCAAATATATATACGATCGCAGGTCACGAAGCAGGTACAATAATTTTTTTTAATCGTGTCCTAAAATCATTTCATAAATTTATAAACTTTTATTTTTGTTAATGTCATTTATTTCGTCACCTTTTCGTCATACTATTTTTTCTTACAGTAACAACAAAATGTCTGTTACTTAACCAAAAATAAAAATCCTCTATCATGTTTTCTCTTCCTTTTTATTTTAATTACGATGTTCGAAAACACGACGAATAAACATAGCTAGAAAACTATGTTTCCTCTCCGTTGTTAAAAATAACATAACCTAAAAACTTATTACAGACTATCGGATGATCAATGAAATCAGCTGATCGTTACGAATTAATATAAAACAACGGATCTTTTACTATAACACAGCTAGTTTTTAACAATATAACCTAAAAATTGTTACAGCCTATCGGATGATCAATGAAATCAGCTGATCGTTACGAATTAATATAAAACAACGGATCTTTTACTATAACACAGCTAGTTTTTAACAATATAACCTAAAAATTGTTACAGCCTATCGGATGATCAATGAAATCAGCTGATCGTTACAAATTAATATAAAACAACGGATCTTTTACTATAACACAGTTAGTTTTTAACAATATAACCTAAAAATTGTTACAGCCTATCGGATGATCAATGAAATCAGCTGATCGTTACGAATTAATATAAAACAACGGATCTTTTACTATAACACAGTTAGTTTTTAACAATATAACCTAAAAATTGTTATAGCCTATCGGATGATCAATGAAATCAGCTGATCGTTACGAATTAATATAAAACAACGGATCTTTTACTATAACACAGTTAGTTTTTAACAATATAACCTAAAAATTGTTATAGCCTATCGGATGATCAATGAAATCAGCTGATAGTTACGAATTAATATAAAACAACGGATCTTTTACTATAACACAGTTAGTTTTTAACAATATAACCTAAAAATTGTTATAGCCTATCGAATGATCAATGAAATCAGCTGATCGTTACGAATTAACATAAAACAACGGATCTTTTACTATAACACAGTTAGTTTTTAACAATATAACCTAAAAATTGTTATAGCCTATCGGATGATCAATGAAATCAGCTGATCGTTACGAATTAATATAAAACAACGGATCTTTTACTATAACACAGTTAGTTTTTAACAATATAACCTAAAAATTGTTACAGCCCATCGGATGATCAATGAAATCAGCTGATCGTTACGAATTAATATAAAACAACTGATCTACTATAACTAAAAATATAAATGTGTGCACTTGCATCACGCTACGCGCAAAATCCAATCACAATCAGCCCTAAAACATGATAAAAGTAAGTAAATATCAGCCTGAATCAGCTGATCTTCAGTAAGTTCTGAGCCTAAATGTATATCGAAGAGAAATTGTAAAGAATCTAATAACTATACACCCGTGCGAAATAGTCTGTCAGCTGATTATGAGAAAATATGTTTATACTGTTGATTAAACAGGAAGATAATTTTTAACCATTTACAATTACAAGCTTTAAGGGCAGAAGTTTTTTTTAAGTATAAATCCATTAGAAATAGCCTATTACGAATGTTATTACAGCTGTGTGAGTTTTTACTTAAAAATAAATAAAAGAAGAAAAGTTGTACAATGTATATATATATATATATATATATATATATATATATATATATTATGTATCAATTTTAACAATATGTGCAATATGTATATTTATATATGTACATTTATAAATATATAAATAATTATATTTATATATTTATAAGCACATATATTTATTTATTTCTAGTTTGGATAAAACATTTTTTAAAGTTTTAAGGATTGTAGGATTTTTAATAAATTTTGTAACAAATTCTTTACGACTATTGTATATTTCGTTTGTTTTAAATATACGCGACGGGGGGTTAGCAAGCAGTGGGAACGACTAAGAGAAGAGGGCGTTATCCCTTCACGCACAAGTAGCTGCCTAGTCAATTGTACAAGAGTTTCATTGGAGATTTTTTTTTATGTCAATTTTTGTACGCACTGCGCTCAAAATTTAAAAACATACTAAAATTTGAAAGACTTACTTCTTGTAAAAAGGTTTAAAGGCGGTTTCCTCACTGGTCTGTTGACTGACCCCAGCGTTCACTACGGACTGGTGGTGGTGATGTTGTGGCGACTGCTGCTGGTGTCTGGGGTAGCTCGGGAATCCTTGCTGCTGAGAGTACCCCCCTTGATGGGGAGGCGCTACGTTTCCGTTCCCGGAAGAGAAGCACGACCCCGGAGCCGCAATCAAATTCCCAGCGACGCTCGGGAGTTTCATATTGGGCGGGGTTTGCGGCGGCGTATCCGTCTGCACTTCAGGGAACCCCGAAGCTCCGACCGATGGTCCGCCGTTGAAAAAGCCTCCGTAGCGGGAGTACGGTGCTGACGCCGAAGGTAAGGCGAATCCGTTCATGCCCATGTTCATCCCCGAACTGCTCGCGTTGCACCACGGTTGCTGCGACGAAGGAGGCGGTGGGGTTTTACATGCGGCCGTGTCGGCTAGCGACCATATTTTAGGTTTAGTCGCGGGTATAGGGACGCCACAGTCGTCTGCCCCGTGGACTCCCTTAGACATCTCGTTTTTTAACATCATCGAGTGATGGTGCTGATGGTGGAGGTGGTGCGGGTGGTGATGGAGTCCCATCATGTCGCCGGGCTTTCTGTCGATATCGTCCATGTCGTCGTCATCGTCCATGTCTTTCAGATGGTGTTCTGCTTTCACGTGAAGCATGGAGTCTGAAACCAAAGAAGAATCACTATGACGCTGCGGTTATGAAGGCTTACTAAGGAATCTATCTTGTAGTTTTTACTGTGTGGTCTAAAAACGTCATGAGTCAGGTAAATGTATCAGTTCTTCAAGTATATCAGTTCTACACGTTTATTCCTAAACATTACTTGAATACCTCTCTCTCTCTCTCTCTCTCTCTCTCTCTCTCTCTCTCTCTCTCTCTCCCTCCCTCCCTCTCTCTCTCTCTCTCTCTCTCTCTCTCTCTCTGTGTATGTGTGTGTGTGTGTGTGTGTGTGTGTGTGTGTGTTTGTGTGTGCGTGTGTGTGTGTGCGCGTGCGCGAGTATGTGGTGAGTGGCGTACCCTTAGTTTTGGTCACATTTTATTTAACTAGGCACAAAACTAGTTCGCGCGCGCAGACCGACTTCCGGTTCGGAATTTATTAACACAAATCGAGAAAAATCGGTGGTAGTAAGAACTTCAAGGACACGATTAGGCGTAGAACAGATTTCGCTGTGTCGCTTGAATCATTATTGATTTTGATTTTTAATTAAATTTTAATCATACTTAAAGGATCGCAAGTGACTGAATAAAAATTAAAATTTTAAGCACGCTACGAGCTTAAAAAAATAATTAAAAAATAGCCGATTTTAGAAACCAGATATCAAGTTTTCCCCACTGGGCTAATTCGTCTTAAGTTTTCAGAAATATTTCGTTTGAAACAAATTCCACAACGGTTGTTGGCGTGTGAGGAAGTTAGGTTAGGTTAGGTTGGATTAGGAATATGTTACAAAAATAACCTATACTTTTAAACTATAAAGTAGCCTATATTATGGAAGAAGGACAAAGCTGCCTTTTTCAGCAATCAGCTGTTTTGGTACACACACGCACGCACGCGCACACACGCGCGCACGCACGCACGCACGCGCACACACACACACACACACACACACACACACACACACACACACACACACACACACACACACACACACACACACACACACACACAAGTATATCTGTCACCTATGCCTACACTGAGCTACATTCTCACGAGGGCACTTTATACTGCTAATTGGATTTTGCTTACGGATTTTTATCGGTTTTAAGTTGGTTTTATTTTACTGTAAAAGTATTAAGAGCTCCCTGGTGTTCAGACGAACCTGTAGGAATTTCGTATGCGTAGGGGCAACAATTAAACCAATTTTGACAATCAGTCAAACATTTGATTTGAACAATTTGAACAAAACCGGCCCTCTGATGACTCCACGGACATACAGTGTTTATAGGAGCCAGTAATTGAATCAAGGGTAGATTACGCGAGTACAAAATTGCCCTGAATACTTGATAATTCAAGGCCGGGGAGAAGATAGCGTAAAATTGCCGCCCCAATTATCCGCCCCTCTAAACAAACAATTTAAAAACCACTCAGATTAAATTAAGCCTCCCGATGTCTCAATGATACATTATTTAAAAGGTCTGTGGGACTCCGCTTTTTCCGGACGGGATTCTACGGGCGAGGGGAATCCACCCCCAAGAGGGTAAGGGCTGATTTCATTAAGAGCTTCAAATAGCTTTTCGATGGTAATTGTGAAGGGGAACCCTACAAGTGTCAGTCGTTTAGGCTTTTAAGAGATCCATTTTGATTTAGACATCGACACATTATCCTTAATCAGCTGGACGAGATGATGACGTCACAGCTCCTCGGGGAGTATACTAATAAATATGTAAAGCCTTTTAGCAAACTCGGCAATGTGACATAGGGCTGAGGGTGTTGTAAACTGATCGCAAATAATTCGCAAAGCAACATTTCTTGAAGTATTTTTTGTTGAAATCTTTTCGCATAGTGCGTGTAGTGAACATTGAAATCGATTTTAAAATCGTACGGCACTGTACGATATTTTTATTTATTTTGACATAACCACGTGGCGGTGAAAAGTGCGATTCAGTTGGAAAATTGTGTCACCTTAATTTCGTAGTTGGACACTTTGCCGCAAGATGCCACCAGCAGCCAGCGCTCGCATATCTCTCATTTTAGTACGTTTATATTCAATTTCTGAAGTCATAATATCATACATATTATATATATATATCCTACATCATAATATGGATAACATTTATTCTTTTTAAACTTTACATCTGAAATAATTTAAATATTTTTGAATTTAAATTACTAAACTTAAAGATTGAAACAAATATTTGTTTTAAAAACTTTATTTAAAGGTAGTGTTAATAAAGAAACATCCTGTTTCGACCACGAAATTAAAAATTATAACCATCTTTCATATATTGTTACGTTAAGCAATCCGATTGCTTTTCTACCAAAAAATAAGGAACTACATTAGTGAAAAACTGCATAATGGAATCCTTAAAATTACTTCAGAATATCAGGGAACTCTCACGCTTCATACTTTTAAATTTTAAGTTTTTACAATGAAATAAAACAAAAATCAATTAGCAGTATGAAGTGTTCTCGTGAGAGTGCAGCACAATGCAGGCATAGTTGACAGAAATAACTATGTGTGTACCAAAACAGCTGATTGCTGAAAACACATTGTTGAAGTTAATACTTAAATTATTACCGTATACAAGACTTAAATTATTGACTGAGTCAGTTTTGATAGTAGAATCGGTAAGACAATCTAGGCTTCTTCTAATGTGTAAACATTAATAAATAAAAGACCCTGCTTTCAGTAAATTATGTAGCATTATTTAAGTATGTGGTGTTAGAATTTAGTCGTTAAATTATAGGTTATAATTTTAAATACGAAAGTAGAACGAAGTAAAGCCTATTGTATTAAATAACCTAAGTATACATATAAATTAAATTAAAACAATGAACGGCATTGCTTTAAAATAATTAAGAACCTTTTTTGAACATTGTTGTATATACACTATGTTCATTATAATAATCTGCTTTCCCTAGCTTCTTGAATTCTTCTTTCGTTGACGCGTTTCGGAGAACCTCCATCTTCAAAAACTATTTCTATACTGGTCACCAATATTATGGCTCGTCCTATTTATACCTTTCTAGCTCCAACACGTACCCCTCCTCTATTTACGTGCCTGTGTACATTAAACCTAACGTGCTCGCTTCTGACTGGCTCTTCAAAGTCATACGTTAGGTTTAATGTACACGTGTTGAACACAGGCACGTAAATAGAGGAGTGGTGGAGCTAGAAAGGTATAAATAGGACGAGCCGTAATATTGGTGACCAGTATAGAAATAGTTTTTGAAGATGGAGGTTCTCCGAAACGCGTCAACAAAAGAATTGACGAAGATAAGGAAGGCAGATTATTATACTGAACATAGTGACAATAATGCTAGCAGAAAAGAAAAAGAATTGTTGTATATTATTCGTTTCTTTTGCCATTAACAGTGAAGATCCAACTGGCCCACTGGTATTATTTTGTTTGCAAACACGTTAGTCATATGGGCAAGACAGAGTAATGTAAATTCGAACGAGTCTGTTTTATAGTCTCCATTAATATTTCTACAGATCCTTAATAAGTGCTTTATCCTTAACGTGGATACACTGAACAGCTGTTAAAAAAAAGTGTACACAATTTTGAAAATCTGAATAAATATAACTGCTATTGTATGTAACAGTTATATTTCAACAAAGTTTATGTAAGTGGTATAAGTTTTTTTTTTGTATAACGTCCGAGTATTGTGCACACTTGACGATGGGATGATATAGCGTATGAAAATGCCAAGCCCTGGCCGGGAATCGAACACGGGACTTCGGGGTAAAAGCCCAGCACTCTATCTACTAGACCACCGAGGCGGCAAGCTGTATAAGTAATTTTTTGCTCAAATTGTTGGTGTCAACAACATAGTACCTGTTTCTCCAGCCCAATATTTCGATTTCCGAAAATAAGTTCGGATATTTTAAACATTTTGAAGAACAGTCTCCTCCAACCATGCGCCAGGTGTCGCGTCTTTTTTACTGGTGTATTTAAATGAAACAACGACAGAAAATCAATGAATGGTTTGAAAGTCTTGACCGTTTTGCGCCTAACCGAATTCACAACTACGAACTAATTAACTTTATCAAAACGTAAAAAATACAAAAATTCAAAATCTTTTAATAAAACAATACCGTTGAAGTGCAACACGAAATAAGATATAAATTATAACGTTATCAGTGATGGCGACATTTTGTGTAAACACAGAAACAAGTTGTTTGAAAAAAGTAAACACCGATCGCACTTCAATCCACTCGTATCTGTCAGACCTTCTGTTAATTAGAAGACAGTTATGTGATAAGGCACTTTAGCTGTTGATATGTATAAATAGTTGAGGCGCTTTGTCAATATATCGGTTCGTAACACGCCTCTACGCTCATTACGCTAAATTGTGTTAATTAGTAGACCGCTCATTTAAATGTTTTGTTTAATTAGGACTGCGTATTTTTCGCTTAGAAAACTATACGCGTTGAATTCTTGGCGAAGTTTTATTGTGAAATTAATTTGCAGACTTATGTTGGGCAGTAATTAAGTAAAGCATAAAATGTATTATTAATAAAAAATACTTTAACGAGTTTGTTTATAAATGTTTTTGTTAATTATTATCAGAGCGTGCAGAAACATGGACCATTATACCATTGTTTTTAAATTTAAAATCTGCAACTTAAGCAATGTTCTATGGTTCAAAGCGGTTAGTTTAGCTACCGTTATTGCCTTATACAGTCTGCAGATTCAATCTTGTAGGAAGCTTTTAGCAATTACCAACGTTTCTGTTAACGATATCAAAGTTACCGTTAAAATTACCAACGTTTCTGTTAACGTTATCAAAGTTACGGCTGAAATTACCAAAGTTTCGGTTAACGTTATCAAAGTTACGGCTGTAATTACCAACGTTTCGGTTAACGTTATCAAAGTTACGGCTGAATTTATCAACGTTTCTGTTAACGTTATCAAAGTTATGGCTGAAATTACTACAGCTTCGGTTAACGTTATCAAAGTTACGGCTGAAATTACTAAAGTTTCAGTTAACTTTATCAAAGTTACTGTTAAAATTACCAACGTTTCTGTTAAAGTTTTCAACGTTACGGCTGAAATTACTACAAATTTGGTTATCATTATCAAAGTTACTGTTAAAATTACTAAAGTGTCGGTTACCGTTATCAAAGTTACGGCTGAAATTATCAACGTTTCGGTTAAAATTATCAAAGTTACTGTTAAAATTACCAACGTTTCTGTTAACGTTACCAAAGTTACGGCTGAAATTACTATAGTTTCGGTTTACGTTATGAAAGTTACTGTTAAAATTACTACAGTTTCGGTTAACGTTATCAAAGTTACGGCTGAAATTACTACAGTTTTGGTTAACATTATCAAAGTTACTGTTAAAATTACCAACGTTTCTGTTAACGTTATCAAAGTTACGGCTGAAATTACTACAGTTTCGGTTAACGTTATCAAGTTACTGTTAAAATTAACAACGTTTCGGTTTACGTTATCAAAGTTACGGCTGAAATTACTACAGTTTTGGTTAACGTTATCAAAGTTACTGTTAAAATTACCAACGTTTCTGTTAACGTTATCAAAGTTACGGCTGAAATTACTACAGTTTCGGTTAACGTTATCAAGTTACTGTTAAAATTAACAACGTTTCGGTTTACGTTATCAAAGTTACGGCTGAAATTACTACAGTTTTGGTTAACGTTATCAAAGTTACTGTTAAAATTACCAACGTTTCTGTTAACGTTATAAAAGTTACAGCTGAAATTACTAGTTTCAGTTAACTTTATCAAAGTTACTGTTAAAATTACCAACGTTTCGGTTAACGTTATCAAAGTTACTATTAAAATTACCAACGTTTCTGTTAACGTTATCAAAGTTACGGCTGAAATTACTAAAGTTTCTGTTAACGTTATCAAAGTTACGGCTGAAATTACTAAAGTTTCTGTTAACGTTATCAAAGTTACGGCTAAAATTACCAACGTTTCGGTCAGCGTTATCAAAGTTACGGCTGAAATTACAGAAGTTTTTGTTAGCATTATCAAAGTTACAGCTAAAATTATCAAAGTTTCGGTAAACATTATTTATATTATGGCTAATATTACCAGAGTTTCAGTCTACATTATCAATGTTACGGCTAAAATTGCCTGCGTTTCCGCTAAACGCATCACAATTAAAACAAAATTATCAAAGATTCTATGAAAAGTATTAGCGTTTCGGCTAAAATTATTACGTTATGATTAAATTAGGCTTAAGTTGAAATTATCAACGTTTCGGACTTACCAGTTACAATTAAATTGCCAATATTTTGTGCACCAACGTTTCAGCTAAAAACGCATCGTAAAACGTATCAAAATTATGTTGTAACGACGCTTACATGGGATTTTACATCCGAAAAATTACTAACGTTATCAAAGTTGCGGCTAAAATTACAGAAGTTTCTGTTAGCATTATCAAAGTTACAGCTAAAATTATCAAAGTTTCGGTAAACATTATTAAAATTATGGCTAAAATTACCTACGTTTCCGCTAAACGCATCACAATTAAAATACAATTACCAAAAATTGTATCAAAAGTATCACCGTTTCGGCTACAATTTTTACAGTTATGATTAAATTAGGCTTAAGATGAAATTATCAACGTTTCGGACTTACCGGTTATTTTAAATGTATTGAAAGAAATGTAAAACACAGAACTGCAATCATATCATATTGAATTGCCTGAATCAGTATTGAATACGACTATCATAATGAATATGAATTGCCTGAATGAATACAGAAAACAAGTAATAAGTAATGAGAAAACGTTCCACAAACTCCCTTGCGGTTGTCATTTTTCTAATAACCGGTTCTGAAAATTAAAAAAAAACTAAGAAAATCATAAAGTTTCTAATTATTGCCTATAAATTTACTGTCGGACTCTATCGACAGCATTCGTCAATCTTCGTGTTATTTCGTAGTATCTTAGTGACGTTTTTCGTGTCACTTTTTTGCTGATGAAGAAGTTAACGGTACCAGAGTAAATTTGAAAAAAAAACGTCAGCAGTCAGATTGTATTTGATTTAGTTTTCGATTTACTTCTGAAAACAAAATTAAAAAAAACGACTTTCCAATTTGTGTTACTTCACTAGTTTTCCAATCGAATATGTTGTGTTTCAGCAGGCTGCTGATGAACAAATTTAATCAGATTTGAGCAAAAATTTACAAAAAACACTTGGTTAGTTTTTTTTAATTTTACACACAATTGAAGCACTGAATATGAACGGACTAGAATTACAGCCACCATTATAAAAAGCGTGCTCGATAACAGAGGCTAAAGTCCAAGTACTTGGACTATCTGCCGCTAGGAACGCTGCAAGCTGCAAGGACAGGGCGAGAAGACGTATGAGAAAATATACAGTACTATTATCTGTAGTTGAACACTTTGCCGCAAGATGCCACCAGTAGCGAGCGCCTACATATCTCTCATTCTAGTAATTGGACTATCTGCCGTTAGGAACGCTGCAAACTGTAAGGACAGAAAGAGTTCAACTATTATCTGTAGTTGAACACTTTGCCGCAAGGTGCCACCAGTAGCGAGCGCCTACATATCTCATTCTAGTAATTGAACTATCTGCCGCTAGGAACGCTGCAAGCTGCAAGGACAGTGCGAGAAGACGTATGAGAAAATATACAGTACTATTATCTGTAGATGAACTCTTTGCCGCAAGATGCCACCATTAGCGAGCGCCTACATATCTCATTCTAGTAATTGGACTACCTGCCGCTAGGAACGCTGCAAGCTGTAAGGACAGAAAGAGAAGACGTATGAAAAAATATACAGTACTATTATCTGTAGTTGAACACTTTGCCGCAAGGTGCCACCAGTAGCGAGCGCCTACATATCTCTCATTCTAGTAATTGGACTATCTGCCGCTTGGAACGCTACAAGCTGCAAAGGACAGAAAAAGAAGACGTATGAGAAAATATACAGTACTACTATCTGTAGTTGAACACTTTGCCGCAAGATGCCACCAATAGCGAGCGCCCACATATCTCTAATGTACGTTTATATTAAATTCATACCGTTATAATATACATGTTATATATAAATAAACGAATAGCCTATACGATAATGTCACGATATTTTAATTTCTATATCACCTACATCACGGAACTAAAAACTCGAACAGGTGAACGTTCGCGCATTTTAAACGTAACACGTTCGCTTTTTATTAACGCTTGGAAATGACGATAAAAGATCCAATTCACAACAGCGTTTAATGTATTCCTGTATAAGCATTTTTATGCGCGGAATCTCATTTACAGACAAGCGTTGCGTTACACTTTATGTTCGCCAATAAAACGATTCAACCTGTTGCTGTAAAATATGTTAATACTGTATTAATATGTTGCCGCCGTCAGGACTCTGTACGTAAACGTGAAATAGTAAATAAAAAAATATGCTGTCGTTTTATTTGCTTTCAATAATCCAATTACTGTCCGTTCAACGGCGGTTGTAAATCAACGCGGTAATTTCACGCTGACAATAAACGTTATGCGTTTATTTACGTCGCCGGTCCAGTAAGATTGTATACGCTGAATTTGCTATGTTTTAGGTTAGAATCAGCGACTGTTCCACTTTTCGCAACTATTAATCGATCTGTACTTCGTTTCCCTCGGCCTACGGCGTCGTTGTTACGTACAGACTTAATTTGCAACGATGAGAAAATTGTCGTTTTATTTTACAAACACGTGAACACAAGTTTTACAAGCACATTTTATTTATGTCTCCTGTCGTGTAAGATTGTATACCCTGAATTTGATAAGTTTTAGGTTAGAATTTAGGTACGTTTTAGGTTCCACTTTTCGCAACTATTAATCGATCTGTACTTCGTTTCCCTCGGCCTACGGCGTCGTTGTTACGTACAGACTTAATTTGCAACGAGGAGAAAATTGTTGATTTATTTTACAAACACATGAACACAAGTTTTACAAGCACATGTTATTTATGTCTCCGGTCGTGTAAGATTGTATACCCTGAATTTGGTAAGTTTTAGGTTAGAATTTAGGTAAGTTTTAGGTTCCACCTTTCGCAACTATTAATCGATCTGTACTTCGTTTCCCTCGGCCTACGGCGTCGTTGTTACGTACAGACTTAATTTGCAACGAGGAGAAAATTGTTGATTTATTTTACAAACACGTGAACACAAGTTTTACAAGCACATTTTATTTATGTCTCCTGTCGTGTAAGATTGTATACCCTGAATTTGGCAAGTTTTAGGTTAGAATTTAGGTAAGTTTTAGGTTCTACTTTTCGTAACTATTAATCGATCTGTACTTCGTTTCCCTCGGCCTACGGCGTCGTTGTTACGTACAGACTTAATTTGCAACGAGGAGAAAAATGTTGAAATATATATTTTACAAACACGTGAACACAAGTTTTACAAGCACATTTTATTTATGTCTCCGGTCGTGTAAGATTGTATACCCTGAATTTGGTAAGTTTTAGGTTAGAATTTAGGTAAGTTTTAGGTTCCACCTTTCGCAACTATTAATCGATCTGTACTTCGTTTCACTCTATTTACGGCGTCGTTTGTTACGTACAGACTTAATTTGCAACGAGGAGAAAATTGTTGATTTATTTTACAAACACATGAACACAAGTTTTACAAGCACATGTTATTTATGTCTCCGGTCGTGTAAGATTGTATACCCTGAATTTGGTAAGTTTTAGGTTCCACTTTTCGCAACTATTAATCGATCTGTACTTCGTTTCCCTCGGCCTACGGCGTCGTTGTTACGTACAGACTTAATTTGCAACGAGGAGAAAATTGTTGATTTATTTTACAAACACGTGAACACAAGTTTTACAAGCACATTTTATTTATGTCTCCGGTCGTGTAAGATTGTATACCCTGAATTTGGTAAGTTTTAGGTTAGAATTTAGGTACGTTTTAGGTTCCACTTTTCGTAACTATTAATCGATCTGTGCTTCGTTTCCCTCGGCCTACGGCATCGTTGTTACGTACAAACATAATTTGCAACGAGGAGAAAATTATCGATTTATTTTACAAACACGTGAACACAAGTTTTACAAGCACATTTTATTTATGTCTCCGGTCGTGTAAGATTGTATACGCTGAATTTGGCAAGTTTTAGGTTAGAATTTAGGTAAGTTTTAGGTTCCACTTTTCGTAACTATTAATCGATCTGTACTTCGTTTCCCTCGGCCTACGGCGTCGTTGTTACGCACAGACTTAATTTGCAACGAGGAGAAAATTATCGATTTATTTTACAAACACGTGAACACAAGTTTTACAAGCACATTTTATTTGTCGCCGGTCGTGTAAGATTGTATACCCTGAATTTGGCAAGTTTTAGGTTAGAACTTAGGTAAGTTTTAGGTTCCACTTTTCGTAACTATTAATCGATCTGTACTTCGTTTCCCTCGGCCTACGGCGTCGTTGTTACGCACAGACTTAATTTGCAACGAGGAGAAAAATGTCGATTTATTTTACAAACACGTGAACACAAGTTTTACAAGCACATTTTATTTGTCGCCGGTCGTGTAAGATTGTATACCCTGAATTTGGCAAGTTTTAGGTTAGAACTTAGGTAAGTTTTAGGTTCCACTTTTCGTAACTATTAATCGATCTGTACTTCGTTTCCCTCGGCCTACGGCATCGTTGTTACGTACAAACATAATTTGCAACGAGGAGAAAAATGTCGATTTATTTTACAAACACGTGAACACAAGTTTTACAAGCACATTTTATTTATGTCTCCGGTCGTGTAAGATTGTATACCCTGAATTTGGTAAGTTTTAGGTTAGAATTTAGGTAAGTTTTAGGTTCCACTTTTTTGCAACTATTAATCGATCTGTACTTCGTTTCACTCGGCCTACGGCGTCGTTGTGACGTACAGACTTAATTTGCAACGAGGAGAAAATTGTTGATTTATTTTACAAACACGTGAACACAAGTTTTACAAGCACATTTTATTTATGTCTCCGGTCGTTTAAGATTGTATACCCTGAATTTCGTAAGTTTTAGGTTAGAATTTAGGTAAGTTTTAGGTTCTACTTTTCGTAACTATTAATCGATCTGTACTTCGTTTCCCTCGGCCTACGGCGTCGTTGTTACGTACAGACTTAATTTGCAACGAGGAGAAAAATGTCGATTTATTTTACAAACACGTGAACACAAGTTTTACAAGCACATTTTATTTATGTCTCCGGTCGTGTAAGATTGTATACCCTGAATTTGGTAAGTTTTAGGTTAGAATTTAGGTAAGTTTTAGGTTCCACTTTTTTGCAACTATTAATCGATCTGTACTTCGTTTCACTCGGCCTACGGCGTCGATGTGACGTACAGACTTAATTTGCAACGAGGAGAAAATTGTTGATTTATTTTACAAACACGTGAACACAAGTTTTACAAGCACATTTTATTTATGTCTCCGGTCGTGTAAGATTGTATACCCTGAATTTGGTAAGTTTTAGGTTAGAAATTAGGTAAGTTTTAGGTTCCAATTTTGGTAACTATTAATCGATCTGTACTTCGTTTCACTCGGCCTACGACGTCGTTGTCACGTACAGACTTAATTTGCAACGAGGAGAAAAATATTGATTTATTTTACAAACACGTGAACACAAGTTTTACAAGCACATTTTACGTTATTCCGCTTAAAGAAATACATCTTTCTAGTGAGAAATTTTATTTTAAAAAAATACGGAAGTGGGGAAGTTACCGACGGAAGCGAAGTTTTTGTTTAAATAAATAAATACGAAACCTAGCTTAGATATTATTTACTGCAGTTATAGTAAAAGATCAGTTGTTTTTTATATTAATTCGTAACGATCAGCTGATTTGATTGAACAGCTGATAGGTTATAATAAGTTTTAGGTTATGTTGCTAAAAACTAGCTATGCTATAGTAAAAGTACAGTTGTTTTATATTAATTCGTAACGATCAGCTGATTTCATTGAACAGCTGACATAATATTTAAAGTTTTAGGTTATGTTGATATAGCATTATTAAAAACAATTACTATAAACGTTTAGGCCTATATTAATTTCGAATGTATTATAAACGGTTACAATGTAGGCTACATGTGTTACGCAACTAAAGAAACATACCGAAACCAAAGGAACACAATGTTTTGATATAATACGCGTGTTCTGTTATCGAAAAGGAGGAATAAAAAAGACAGAAATAGAGACTAAAATCGTTTGCTCGTTCGTTCCTCGTTCGTTCCACATTTCCGTTACATTCTTCCGTTCGCAGAATTTTTTTTATTTACTCCTCTCGCCAAAGCTAGCATTAAAAGCTTCGTTTCAAAAATACTTTTGACAACAATATCAACAACAGTGATTTTGTAATTTTATGTTCGAATTCAATAATCGGTAGAGTTTAATGAAGGTAATTTAGACACATTTCGAGGACATTTTCCATGTTTAGCGTAAATATATTTGGAGTATCGTGTGCCCAACCACTTTCTGAATTGGAAAAACAGCTCACTGAGATGAAAATTACACGAATTGAAACAGGTTTGTTTAAAACTAGATTTTCCCGTAATCGCTTTTTCCGAAATTACGTACGACTTAGACAATATACATATGAGGTGTGTTCAGAAAGTAACAAGAATTTTAATTTTATGAACAAAATATTTATTTATTCTTCTAAACTGATGTTGTCGCCTTCAAAATAGAATTGGAGATTATGCACTTGTGCCAGCGCTTCATCCAATCCTCGAAACACTTCTCAAACTCGATCTTTGAGATAGCCTTTAGTTCTTTCATCGATGCGCTTTTAATGTCATCTACGGCTGTAAAACGACAGCCCTTTAAGGTTCTCACTATTTTTGGAAATAGGAAAAAGTCACACGGAGCCATGTCTGGCGAATATGGAGGTTGGGGCATCGTTACAGTACTGTTTTTGGCCAAAACTTCACGAACAAGCAATGAAGTGTGAGCTGGTGCATATCGTGGTGCAAAAGCCATGAATTGTTTTCCCACAGATCCGGGCGTTTTTTATCGGATTGCTTCACGCAAACGGCGTTGAACTTGTAGGTAGTACTCCTTATTGACCGTTTCACCTGGTGGCAAGAATTCATGATGCACTATGCCATTAATATCGAAGAACACAGTGATCGTTATGATCACTTCACGTTCGACCGCACTTGTCGCGCCTTTTTCGGTCTTGGCGAGCCAGAATGCCTCCACAGGGATGATTGAGCCTTAGTTTCGACGTCATATCCGTAAACCTAAGTTTTGTCATCTGTTATTAAAACGTTTCAGTAATTCTGCATCGTCGTTGACTTCATTTAGTGACTCCTGAGCAACTTCAATTCGCCGCTGTTTTTGTTCAAAGTTCAACAATTTTGGAACATACATTTTCATCAGCGACCTCTTTAATTGTGATTCGGCGATTGTTCATAACCAATTCTTTCACTTTTTCCACGTTTTCATCGGTTGTTGATGTGCTGGGGCGTCCAGAGCGTCATCTTCAACGTCTTCACGGCCTTCTTGGAAACGTTTGTACCACTCGTAAACTCTTGCTTTATTCATAGCAGGCTCACCATAGGCCTTTGTTAACATTCCACACGCTTTGTTACACTTTATTCCATTTTTTACGCAAAATTTGTTAAAAATTCTTTGATCAATTTCTTTTAACAAACGAAAATCGCCGAGCTCATAAAAACACGTCTAACCTTAGTGGCTGTCACAAAGTCAACAATGAAAACAGCTGAAAGTTTTATCATACTTCAAGGGCATGTATACCAACATAATTTAAAAAAATTTCGACAATCGGACTCTCTATGCCCGCGAAATTTAAAAATTCTCGTTACTTTCTGAACACACCTCGTAGTTTTAAATTGTTTAATACGTCGTTGTACAAATACACGACTATAATATGAACTATGATTGTATCGATCAAGTAAAATTGCTTTTAGTGTGTAGGTGATTTTCCGTTAATATAGATCCAAAAAATTATTGTTGATTTTTTTGTTCAAATAATTACCTACATTTCATCCTTAATTCTTGTATTAGAAATAAAAACAGCATAAAAATTTCCTGTAATTTTTGGTCCCGCCTCTAAATAAAAACTTCTGAATTTAGGCCTATATGTTTATTTCACCAATCGCAAACACTCGCCTGCCTTAATAATGCGGGTTTAATTTAACCATTGCTTTTATTTCAACAATATCCTCTGAACTGTTTAACCCGATCGTCGTTCAGGGAAATATATCCCTCAAGTAGCTTTTAAAATGTCATGAACGTAGTTTTTGAAAATGGCGTGACTCCGAAACTTAATTGGTACGACTGACGTCACGAAATTGGTACGCATAATAAAAGACGTAGTTTTAGCAATGTTTAGTAAAACAACAAATAACAGTTGTAACGGCTAGTTACAATAAATGATGCAGTAGTAAATAAATGATGCAGTCTTATAAATCTGTAAAAATTCCGTTTCAAACAAACGGTAATGATGCAGGCAATATTGAAAAATCTGTTTCTTGTTTTCGTAGCTACCATTAGGGGAAAACTGCTTTTAATGAGATTTAGCGCAAATGTAGTCCTTAACGATCCATTAATTTGTCATTAGGATTTTCAAAAATTCCAGCTCGAAAGATAACGGAAAATGGAAAATATTGAAAATCAAAGCAGTCGGTTTCTAATAACCGGCTTAATATATTATTAAAATTTCAGTATAATAAAAAATCAAAATGGCAATAAAATAAAGAATCAGTATAAGGCAATGGAATCCAGGAAAAACAAACTTGAATTGGCCTTCCAATTGACGGAAGAAACATACAATAAGAAATCCCTTTCATGGGGGTCCAAAATTAAACATTATAAAACAGTGATCAAGCCGGAAGCACTGTACGCAGCAGAAACATTAACCATGAATCGCATAGGCCAGATAGAAAAGCTTTAAATAACGGAAAGGAAAATCTTAAGAAAAATTATAGGAACAAAATTTCAGGATAATAAGGTAGTACATATAAGAAATGAAGCTCTCTACAAGAAAATTGAAAAACTGTCAGATACTATGAGAAAAAGGAGAATAAATTTTTACGGCCATCTTCTTAGAATTAATAGATTAACGAAACATTCTAATAGATTAACGAAACAAGTGTTTGATTTTTTCCATAATCGTAAAACAAAACCGAACCGGTTTAAAGAAATTGAAAAAGACCTAATAGAATTAAAAATTACAGAAAATTCACTGCTTGACCAAACTGCTAAGATAATTACCAAAGACGAAAGAATAAGATTCCAAGATAAAACCAAAATAAAACCTAAACCTATCATTTCAGAAGAGGAGAGGAAAAGAAGATCAGAAAGAATGAAGAGCTAATGGGAACAAAGAAAAGTGCAGCGCGCAAGAAATGATTAATTCAGCGTACCCCAAAGAGGGTGAAACGAAAAGAAGAAGAAAGAATCAAAAGTTTTTTTATCACTGTACAGCTGATAAGTCAGATCATACAGTGGTTACAAAATAATAAACATAATTTTTTGTTAAGAGTTACGTTTTTTTATCTACCATCTTAGAATAGAAGAGCCTAACCAAAAGATTACCGCTTTGGAATGCAGTGTTGCCAAATTCAGGGTAATCTAATTATCGCGACGTGCTACGAATCGGTTAAAACGTTGCCATTTACAGCTTACAAGCTAACTATTGCCATATTTGGCAACACTGTCCGAATCAACCGCCAGTAAGCGTGGTCACGTTCTTAGCGAGTGTCTCTACAATATAATGTGAATAACAAATAAACCACTTATTAATTATAGTGTTTAAATTTATTGTTGAGCTATGGTAGTGTTTATAGTGTGATAATACGTATTTAAATACAGCAACCTGTGTATAAAACGCCGCTATTTAATAATAAGTTTTCGCAATTAACATGAGGTTAATGAAACACTATGAGAACTACTGCACGGTCAATATAACTTGCACGTTCCCAAAGGTATAGTTTTTAAAAACATTACATTGGGAGTTATCAACAGAAAACTCCCATTTTTGTGTTCTTGTAAGTGTTTTTTATGTATACTTTTATTTCAAACAGAACTAGCTATTTTTCATTGTGTGATGCAGTTTTTTTATATTTTGTTTTCCTTTAAATTTAAGGGTAGTGCTGTATGCGATGGGGTCACATGACCAAAAGATCAAACAACAAAAAGTTCATTCAACCAAATTCTATACTAATATTTTGGCCCAATGAACTTTTGGCCATATGAACCGCGTTTTTAAGAGGCGAGATCATATGACCAAAAGATCAAACAGCCAAACGTTCATTCAACCAAATTAAATTTTAATATTCTGGTCGAATGAACTTTTGGTCAAATGAACCGTGTTTTTAAGAGGCGAGATCATATGACCAAAAGATCAAACAGCCAAACGTTCATTCAACCAAATTAAATTTTAATATTCTGGTCGAATGAACTTTTGGTCAAATGAACCGTGTTTTTAAGAGGCGAGATCATACGACCAAAAGATCAAACAGCCAAACGTTCATTCAACCAAATTAAATTTTAATATTTTGGTCGAATGAACTTTTGGTCATATGAACCGTGTTTTTAAGAGGCGACATCATACGACCAAAAGATCAAACAGCCAAACGTTCATTCAACCAAATTTAATTTTAATATTTTGGTCGAATGAACTTTTGGTCATATGAACCATGTTTTTATTATTATTTTAAACACCATCATACTACTTACCCAGTCCAACTTAATTATTTAGCATTCAAGTGTTAATTCTATAACAGTGACGTTTTATACATTTATTATATATTGGTAGGTGTGAATAATAAATGTTTACATTATTTTAAACGCCATCATACTACTTACCCAGCACAACGTAATATTTAGTATTCAAGTGTTAATTGTATAACAGTGACGTTTTATTCGTATATATATATATATATATATATATATATATATATATATATATATATATATATATATATTGATAGGTGCGAACAATAAATGTTTAAATTATGTTAAACGCAATCATACTACTTACCCAGTCCAACTTAATTATTTAGTATTCAAGTGTTAATTGTATAATGGCGTGTATTAATAATTTAAATATTTAGTATTGAAACTTACCTATATGCAATAATAAAAACAATGAATATATAAAAATTGACAGTATATTCAAATGTAGGCCTAAACACTAAAACAATATAGTAATGACTGGTCTGGGTATGTAGTGTAATGGCGTGTATTATTAATTTAAATATCAGTACACACACACACACACACACACACACACACACACACACACACACACACACACACACACACACACACACACACATATATATATATATATATATATATAATTCGGTCTACAACGTTCTACGCCGTCTTCCGATCTCCAACCTCCACCATATAGCCTATATATATATATATATATATATATATATATATATATATATATATATATATATATATATATATATATATATAATTCGGTCTACAACGTTCTACGCCGTCTTCCAATCTCAACCTCCACCGATCGCGGTCCCACCACAGGTCTTCTGGTAGATCCCTTTTTTATTTCCTTTTCGACTCCCTCTCTCCTGCTCAGTCTCGGCCTTCTTCGTTTTCTTCTTCCAGGTGTTCGCACATTGCATGATATTTTTGGGAATTCGCTCATCCGGCATTCTTTGTACATTCCCGTATATATATATATATATATATATATATATATATATATATATATATATATATATATATGCAATATAAAAAAGGGGTTATACAAAATACCCTCCTTCGAAGGAAATACGAACCTCGATGTTAATAAATCTCTAAGTTATTACACATTTTTGGTCGAATGAACCACTCTGTTAAAAACATGGTACATATGACCAAAAGTTCATTCAACCAAAATATTTAAGTATAATTCGGCCGAATGAACTTTTGGTTTGATCTTTTGGTCATATGAGCTCTTCCCAGGTGTATTTAGTTTTGTTTCTATTTTTAATTAATGCACCCTTTTAGTTTTTCCCCTTATCGACAGACGGGCTATAGTTTAAGAATGTACTTTTATAAATCATTATTTAATTTTTTATTTTGCTTTATTAGTTTTTTTCCTGATCTTTCACTTTATTTGTATCCCGTGAGTAAAAATTCTAAAAACCATTTTTTTAAAAGTTTTATTTGAAAATGTAAGTTAAAGTGTTCGCTAAATTCGGGCAAACAATTTATGTTTGGTAATTAAAACAAAAATACTCAACGTGTTAAATTTTTGGTTATCAACTCGTGTTAAACGAAAATATACCGCAAAAAGTAGCTACAATTTAAAAACAAAAGTCTTGTTTCAGTCAAGGCTGATTAATTGCAACCAATCAACTGCTCATAAGTTTTGTGATAACGTTACTCGTTTAACTTTCGGTAATTAAAAGTAATTAATATTATAAAATAAAATATTAGGGCCTACACAACACACCAAACTGAATCACTAAGAGACATCGCAGGAAAAGTCGGCCTCCAAATATCCTTCAGGAAAACAGTGGTAATGCCAATAAGAAAGACAGAACAAAAGTTCGTAAAAATCGGTAACGGCCGGTTAAAGATTACCGATAAATTTAAGTACTTGGGAGAAACTATTACCAGAGACCTCAGAGAAAAATTAGCAATACTTAACAGAGTAGCTAAATTAAGATCTGCCTTCTATTTGACCCAGAACACCTACAAAAAAATCGCTTTCTATAAAATCTAAACTTAGGCATTACAACACGGCCATAAGAGCAAATGTAACTTACGCCTCGGAGACCATATTTAATCTAAAGAGCCAAAATAGTACGGAGGAGCTCCAGAGAATGGAAAGGAGAGTACTCCGAACAATTATTAATAAGAAACATTTGGTGGGGGGACAGTACAGACTATTGCCGAATGCGGTCTTGTATCGGAACAACGAGCAGCTCACTAACATTTTTAGGAAAACAAGATTGGCCTTCTTTGGACACCTAACTCGATTACCAGAGAATAGACTTACGAAGAGATTATTGGACTACCAACTGAAGTGTAAAATCGTGAAAAAATAATCGAGACTAGTCAATGTCTCGCTGACATAGTGAAAGAAAATTTCCAAATGGTAACATAATCGTTCTTATTGTAACGGTTGTACACGTAATACGCGCAGCGTAGTCAGTTTCAAAATGGAGGTTAACAAATTGGAAAAAAACTTCCTACTTGGTACTGATTTTTTAAAAAAATTGTTAAATTTTAGTCTTTTAAAGACCCAGATACTACCAACTGAAGTGTAAAGTTAAGAAGAACTGGTTGAAGGAGGTGGAACAGGACTTGGAGGAACTGGGAATAACCAGAGAGCAATTGGCAGGAAGAAGGGAAAAAGCGATCTTAAAAAGTCAGGAAACCCAATTACAGTTTAGGGGAAAACGTCCACGAGACGTAGTATGTTCGGAAGAACTCAGACTTCAGAGATCAATAAGATTAAAAAAATACTGGGGAAAACGCAGAAAAACCAAAAGACTTAATTAAATTAACTGTGTGTGCTCCAATGTGGGTTAAAAATTTTTTTTTAATTATTGTGTTTTGTTAATCGTACAGTGCGTTTTAATTGCAACTATAGATTTTAATTAGACATTCTAAATTTAGTCCGGACAAGAACTTGACTAAATTGTAAATCTGGTCCAGCAGTTTGCACCTCAGCCGCGTCTTCTTCAACCCCAAAATTACTTTTACAACCTCAGCCGTGCTTCGACGCTTTCAGAACTTCATAAAAAGCACCGTAATTGACTATAAACAGTCGTGTATTCTCTGTACATGATGTGAGTACAAACGGCTGGTCTATTCACGGGGAAACGCCTGTAGACGGAAATGTGCCGGGCTCACCTTTAGACTTTGCGGGCTGTAAATGCCAAGGCAGCAAGCAACAACGACAACCTAGATAAACTTTGCTTAATTCCAAAGGAATTAGTCCTGTGTATTTATAATGCACGGCTCTGCCCTTCTGTGGTTCAATAAAAGCTCGCTCTTTGTACACTTCACGTTTCCTCGTTTCGAACTTTTTTCTGCCGGTAACAACTGCAGTTAAATTTTTTAAATAAAAATTCTTTAAATTATAAATGTTATAAATGTTTATAAAATTATAAATAAATAGGACTGAACAACGCTAAATCAATCAAGTATATCGTATAGTCTCTACAAATATGCCTACGGATCCTTAATATACACTATTAACGGATGAAAAATACGAATCCAACTTTGAGGTTAGAATATTGCGGCTGTGAATAGTGAAACTCGAGTCCTTCCTTCAGCGAACAGAGTTTAGTTATCGGTCAGATTTCTTTAAGCAAGTATCAGCAAGCACGCACCTACTTTGCGCATGATTTATTACTGTTTTCGGGTTATAAAACGTTGCGTGAAGAACTTTTCCAATTTCAATAAAACCATGTTTTTAGTATTGATCCGTCAACTTTTCCAAGTTTCGGTCGGAGGTGACATTTATTTATTTTAACGTCAGCGATTCGTTCAGACAGATAATGAATTACTATAAGCTAATTAATAAGCTGACTATATGATGTTATAACGCTAAGAGCGGAGCATTAGTGAAAGAACGTCGCAGTGTATTCTTAATTGCTTGGATAACGCTCTACGACAGCGCTATAATGCGCTCATAACGTTTTCCGCCAATTTAACCGCTACTGGACCATCTTTATTCGAAACCATGCAGCGGTCAAAATTATGACAGATCTCGTCGTTCAGCCAGTGTTACAGGAAACAAACCAGCAACTACACTCATCGTCGTTAAACTAGACGCCGCCATTTTGAAACGGAAATGAATGGGGAAAATCTTACACACGTCGTTCGGGCTTTGTACAAGGTACTTTCGTACCAAATTTCAAAACAATCGGTCGATACGTTTGACCAAATAGTGCGTACAATCGTCATTATAAATCAGAGGCCGCCATCTTGAAACGAAAGTGAATTGGGAGGAAATATTACACATTTCGTTAGGGATTTATACAAGGTACTTTCGTAACAAATTTCACAACAATACGTCTATGCGATTGGCCAAATACTGCGAAAAATCGTCATTATAAATAAAAGGCCGCCATCTTGAAACGGAAGTGAATGGGAGAAAATCTTACGCATTTCGTTTCTGGCTTTATACAATGTACTTTTGTACCAAATTTTAAAAAGAATAGATCTATGCGATTGGCCAAATACTGCGTACAACGTCATTATAAATCAGAGGCCGCCATCTTGAAACGGACGTGAATGGGAGAAAATCTTACACATTTCGTTCGGGCTTTATACAAGGTACTTTCGTAACAAATTTCACAACAATACGTCTATGCGATTGGCCAAATACTGCGTACAATCGTCATTATAAATAAGAGGCCGCCATCTTGAAATGGAAGTGAATGGGAGAAAATCTTACGCATTTCGTTTCTGGCTTTATACAATGTACTTTTGTACCAAATTTTAAAAAGAATAGATCTATGCGATTGGCCAAATACTGCGTACAACGTCATTATAAATCAGAGGCCGCCATCTTGAAACAGACGTGAATGGGAGAAAATCTTACACATTTCGTTCGGGCTTTATACAATGTACTTTCGTAACAAATTTCACAACAATACGTCTATGCAATTGGCCAAAAATTGCAGACGCCGCCATTTTGAAATGGACGTGAATGGGAGAAAATCTTATACATTTCGTTAGGGGATTTATAGAATGTACTTTCGTACCAAATTTTAAAAAGAATAGATCTATGCAATTGGCCAAATACTGCGTACAATCTCCAGCCTTTCCAGTGGGCCTTGGGTTGTGAGAGATGTTTCAGCTGCATATAATGCTTCTGGTTTAATTACCGTATGATAATGCCTTATCTTTGTATTCCAGAAGAGGGACTTCTTGTTGTATGTGTCTTTGATAAGTTGGAAGGCTAAATCAACTTTATTTCTCCTAGATTCCATAGCTTTTTTTCTCAAGGGCGTTCCAGCTGATCCATTCCCCAATATATTTGAATTCTTTGACTATCTCAATGTATTGTTCTCCCACTTGAAGCTTTTTTGGTGGTTTTTGTATGTTTGTCAATTGTTTTCTTCTTATTATGGGAAATATAGTAAAACTTAAATTCTCTATTTAAGTACCCACGTGACTACGCGATCGACTTACACGCTGGATGGTATTATCGTAAATAGTACGATTGTTTATCTTTTAATTGAAACATTCATGCACTCTTTCTGAATTTGTTGACACTATTTGAAATGTTTCCATCTCATTACGCTACACGATACGATTGTTTACCTTTCGACAGTGTTTGCTTAAAGAAGCAATTAGCGTCAGCTGCAATCGTCTCTATAAATAAGTAGCGTCCAGTTACGGTGTTTTGTCTAGGTTACTTTTATTATTTATTTATTTATTGTGTTTAACGTCCGACTATTGTGCACACTTGGGCTAATGCAGACGATGGGATGATGTATAGCGTATGAAAATGCCAAGCCCTGGCCGGGAATCGAACCCGGGTCCTCGGAGTGAAAGCCCAGTAAGCTATTAACTAGGCCACCGAGGCGGCTTTTATTATTTATTACAAATTATTTACTACGAAAGACTGTTTAAAAATGTCGGATAACAGAATTAACCCGTTTAAAGAATGGCGGTTAATCGAGACACCACTAACGGATACGCGACGCGAGAAGATTAATCCCGTAGTTACGTTTAAACGTTTTCCCACTTTGTTTAAAATGCCATCCACTTTTCATCTCATATGTTAAACGTTTTACGGTGAACCGCTCTCATAACAATTCCATAAAGCTAACGTAACGGCTCGTAAAAATATCAGATATTTCGCGGTATAATTTAGGTCAGCTGTAGGCAACGGAGCGCCATGAATAAAGAATGCGTGGGTGGGGCGGGGGTGTTTTGTGGTCGGACTTAAGGGTGGTTATAGCAGTGTAAACGGGATTATATGTAAAGATACGGGGGGCAGTAATGTACACCTTATTAACATATTTAAACCTAGCTGTACTTGTACCACTGCAGGCACACGTTTTGTTTTCCTTTCCAACTTCCCATCGTGGATACGACTTAAGCTGTAATAATTTTTGTAACGTTCGGGTAGTAAAATAGTGCAAACACATTACAGACATATTACATGTTTATTTTTATTTGTAAAACGTATTGTACATTACCTAGCTTCGTCAATTCTACTTTCGTTGACGCGTTTCGGAGAACCTCCATCTTCAGTATAGGTCACCGATATTATGGCCCGTCCTATTTATACTTTTCTATCTCCACCTCGTACCCCTCCGCTATTCAACACGTGTATTAAACCTGACGTGCTAAAAGTAACATTACTTTTAAAATTGAGTTCAAAGTTTATTGAAATAAAACTATACGACGTACAGTTTAAAAAAATATTTGGCAATTAATACTGTATGAATGTTTAACTGTAATACGGTAATTGTGAGAAAAGGGCAATATTTTGCCGAAACTACTGCAGAACCGCTTCCTACAAATTCTGGATTTTTTCTTGAAGCTTTTCTCTTCTTATATTTTTATTTTTAAATATCTTACCAAACATGCATTGTAATCAAACAGTGAAATCTCTCTACAGAGGCATTAAAGGGAACATTAGTTTTCGCCGCTATAAAGAAATTTTCACTATGTAGAGAGTTTAAACAAAATGTGTTTTTATTTTTTAAACATGTTTATTGAGTGCAAATGTTTTTGAAATAAATTTATATAACGTACATTCTTTAAAAATCAATTTTTATTAAATGACACTGTATGAATCGCATACTGTAATTGTTAGAAAAAGGCATTATTTTGACGAAACTACTGCAGAACTCCAGTAGTATATTTCGCTAAATAAATTCCTTCAAATTCTGACTTTCGATTTTTTTAAGCCATTCCCTTTACTACCTATAGGCCTTCTTTATTTTATTTTTATTTTTCATTATCGCGCCAAAAGAATAACTAGCTACATTAATATTTCGTCAAACGTCAACTTGCTTTACACGTCTACTTGCTTTACACTTCTACTTGCTTTACACGTCTACTTGCTTTACACGTCTACTTGCTTTACACGTCTACTTGCTTTACACGTCTACTTGCTTTACACGTGTACTTGCTTTACACGTGTACTTGCTTTACACGTCTACTTGCTTTACACGTCTACTTCCTTTACACGTCTACTTCCTTTACACGTCTACTTGCTTTACACGTCTACTTGCTTTACACGTCTACTTGCTTTACACGTCTACTTGCTTTACACGTCTACTTGCTTTACACGTCTACTTGCTCTACACGTCTACTTGCTTTACACGTCTACTTGCTTTACACGTCTACTTGCTTTACACGTCTACTTGCTTTACACGTCTACTTGCTTTACACGTCTACTTGCTTTACACGTCTACTTGCTTTACACGTCTACTTGCTTTACACGTCTACTTGCTTTACACGTCTACTTGCTTTACACGTCTACTTGCTTTACACGTCTACTTGCTTTACACGTCTACTTGCTTTACACGTCTACTTGTTTTACACGTCTACTTGCTTTACACGTCTACTTGCTTTACACGTCTACTTGCTTTACACGTCTACTTGCTTTACACGTCTACTTGTTTTACACGTCTACTTGCTTTACACGTCTACTTGCTTTACACGTCTACTTGCTTTACACGTCTACTTGCTTTACACGTCTACTTGCTTTACACGTCTACTTGCTTTACACGTCTACTTGCTTTACACGTCTACTTGCTTTACACGTCTACTTGCTTTACACGTCTACTTGCTTTACACGTCTACTTGCTTTACACGTCTACTTGCTTTACACGTCTACTTGCTTTACACGTCTACTTGCTTTACACGTCTACTTGCTTTACACGTCTACTTGCTTTACACGTCTACTTGCTTTACACGTCTACTTGCTTTACGTCTACTTGCTTTACACGTCTACTTGCTTTACACGTCTACTTGCTTTACACGTCTACTTGCTTTTTACACGTCTACTTGCTTTACACGTCTACTTGCTTTACACGTCTACTTGCTTTACACGTCTACTTGCTTTACACGTCTACTTGCTTTACGTCTACTTGCTTTTACACGTCTACTTGCTTTACACGTCTACTTGCTTTACACGTCTACTTGCTTTACACGTCTACTTGCTTTACACGTCTACTTGCTTTACACGTCTACTTACTTGCTTTACACGTCTACTTGCTTTTACACGTCTACTTGCTTTTTACACGTCTACTTGCTTTACACGTCTACTTGCTTTACACGTCTACTTGCTTTACACGTCTACTTGCTTTACACGTCTACTTGCTTTACACGTCTACTTGCTTTACACGTCTACTTGCTTTACACGTCTACTTGATTTACACGTCTACTTGCTTTACACGTCTACTTGCTTTACACGTCTACTTGCTTTACACGTCTACTTGCTTTACACGTCTACTTGCTTTACACGTCTACTTGCTTTACACGTCTACTTGCTTTACACGTCTACTTGCTTTACACGTCTACTTGCTTTACACGTCTACTTGCTTTACACGTCTACTTGCTTTACACGTCTACTTGCTTTACACGTCTACTTGCTTTACACGTCTACTTGCTTTACACGTCTACTTGCTTTACACGTCTACTTGCTTTACACCTTTTTCTAACTCACGCTGAACTCTAACCTTTACAACTTTCCGTTTAGACGCCAATACACTGTATTGTGAAAGCACAAACAGATGTACTAGTCACAAAACACTCGATTCAGTTGACGCACTATCTTGTAACACTCGAATGTGTTTGCATACTGAAAAATATGGTAGAAGAGTACACGTTTCGTCGCTACAGAGAGATTCCTGAAATTTTGTTGGCCTCAATAGAAAACGTTACTGTGCATAATTGTACTACAGGAATGGGGAAGGACCAACACATTTTGCTGTTATAGAGATTTTCATTATAAAGAGATTCCTGGAATTTTGTTGGCCTCAATAGAGAAAGTTACTGTGCATATTTGTACTACAGCAATGGGAAGGACCAACACATTTTGCCATTATAGAGATTTTCGTTATAAAGAGATTCCTGAAATTTTGTTGGCCTCAATAGAGAAAGTTACTATGCATATTTGTACTACAGCAATGGGAAGGACCAACACATTTTGCCATTATAGAGATTTTCGTTATAAAGAGATTAATGGATTTTTTTTGTCTCAATAAAGAAAGTTACTATGCATATTTGTACTACAGGAATTGGAAGGACTCACACATTTTGCCGTTATAGAAAGAGATTCCTGGAATTTTGTTGGCCTCAATAGAGAAAGTTACTATGCATATTTGTACTACAGGAATTGGAAGGACTCACACATTTTGCCGTTATAGAGATTTTCGTTATAAAGAGATTCCTGGAATTTTGTTGGCCTCAATAAAGAAAGTTACTATGCATATTTGTACTACAGGAATTGGAAGGACTCACACATTTTGCCGTTATAGAGATTTTCGTTATAAAGAGATTCCTGGAATTTTGTTGGCCTCAATAAAGAAAGTTACTATGCATATTTGTACTACAGGAATTGGAAGGACTCACACATTTTGCCGTTATAGAAAGAGATTCCTGGAATTTTGTTGGCCTCAATAAAGAAAGTTACTATGCATATTTGTACTACAGGAATGGGAAGGACCAACACATTTTGCCGTTAGAGATTTTCGTTATAAAGAGATTCGCAATAGAGATTTTACCATATTAATATATGCAGACTAAAACGTTGACATTTCATATTTTGTAATAAAAACGTTATAAATTTTACGACACTCGTGGTTAATTTAATTTACTTTTTTTTGTAAAAGAAAAAATTAATGCTAATAAAATGTTCTTTTATTGTAATTAGAGTTTGTTTAAATTTTTATAAATTTCATCAAGCAGCTTGAAACGAATAACAACGTTTAATGTTTGTTGGGGGTACTTAGCAAGAATAATCGGTTACAGGGTGCATTTTGAGCCGGGTTGATCCGCGAAACAGGCAAAGGTTTCCCCAAGTTGTATTTGAAGTTAAAGTGCCGTATATTTATTTTGGAGTGCGAAAAGCCTCGCTATACTACTCTTTGTGTTCAGCCATTGTTGTCGAGATCTGGGGTCTAGACGGTAGTACGGCCTATATAGGCTGTAGACGTTATGATAATGTTGGGCTCACGTTTCTGTAGCGCTTATAGGAGAGACAGTACGCAGAGAGTGATAAGAATTTAAAGCGATTCTAAATATATAAAAAATGGTTGATTTACTGATAAAAAATGAGTGTTAATAACTTAACAAATGGTTACAGAAATAAAACAAAATCCACGTTGCTACTGAAAATCCATACAATTTAAAAAACGTTTGCTACTGCCATTTTTTAACTACGAATTCACAGGGACCAAATTTGTAAAGAAATATTTTTCCAATTTCCCACCACCTCCACTAACAAAAAATTCAAAATTTGATTTGTTCAAAAATTTGTTTTGTTCAAAATTTGTTTTGTTCAAAATTTGTTTTGTTATGGTTGTTCAAAATTTGTTTGTTCAAATTTGTTTGTGGACCTTCATTTCCTTGGTAGGTGTGGGTAATCTACTTCCTAACAGGCTCCCACTAACCAACATTTCAAAATTTAAATACAACCTATAGTTCGTGCTATGTGAAATCAAATATCTCCAATTTGTTTCTCTTTTTTTGTAAAACGACTATAATCGTACATCCGTTAGTTAACTACAATCAACAAATGGTTACCGCCTTTTTCCAGTATCGTATGTTATAATTTTGCGTTTTGGTGACAAAATTGGTTTCATTCTATCGCCTTAAGGTAACTTTTCTTTACAAAATTATTATTTATACCACTTGGCCGGACGACCACCAAATGCGGAGCTGTGCTTAGCTGAGGCAAGCGGAGCGAAATGAACATAAACGGCACCGGAAGCAGCGTTTAAAGAACGCCGCAGGAATATCTTTTCAATCCGTTTTAAAACCGTAACCTAGACAACTGTAACAAGAAATAATACGTTTGGAGGAGTGGTCGGAGAAGCGGGCTCAGCTTCAAAACCGAACCTAGACAGGGTCAAAGTTACACGGAGCGGAGCCCAACGACGCTGTTTGGCTCTGTTCAGCTCAGTTACGCTTTCAGTGGCCGTACTTACGTTAAAAACAAAGGTTAGGTTTTGAATGCGTTGTTCGCTCAGCTCAACGCAACTCCTCTCAGAATTAGGTGTTCACCCGGCCTTAAACGAGAATAAAAAAACGCCCCAGGAGTATCTTTTCAATCCGTTTTAAAACCGTAACCTAGACAACTGTAACAAGAAATAATACGTTTGGAGGAGTGGTCGGAGAAGCGGGTTCAGCTTCAAAACCGAACCTAGACAGAGTCGAAGTTACGCGGAGCGGAGCCCAACGACGCTGTTCGGCTCCGTTCAGCTCCGTTACGCTTTCAGTGGCCGTACTTACGTTAAAAACAAAGGTTAGGTTTTGAATGCGTTGTTCACTCAGCTCAGCGCAACTCCTCTCAGAATTAGGTGTCCACACGGCCTTAAATGAGAATAAAAAACTTGTAACGTTTTTTTTTCTGAGCTTTGGGTCAGAATACATAACATAACTGTTGAGTTTCATAACTGTCTGAATTACTGTTTACACGCTAGAGGTGCGTTAGCGTGTTCAAGTCTTTGACGTTTACCGAGCGATAGAGTCTGTCCTAATAACATCACATCCGTTAAACGCTATATATATCAGACAGCATGTGAACTGCATAGATAAATTATAGTATAGCATAAATAACAGTTTACCGCTCAATTACCTTTTCCTTTCATCTTATCGTCCTCCATCAACAAATCGTCCTTATCCTTATCATCACAGTCCGATATAATGGCGTCATCGTCGTCGTCCGTCTTGTTCTTCGGTTCCCACGTCATCTTGTTCTCCTTCTTTAGCCTGCGACGGGCGTTGGCAAACCACGTCGACACCTGCGTCAGCGTCATCTTTGTGATGATGGCCAGCATGATCTTCTCGCCTTTGGTCGGGTATGGGTTCTTTTTGTGCTCGTTCAGCCATGCTTTCAGCGTCGCCGTCGACTCCCGCGTGGCGTTCTTCCGGCGAGCGGCCAAGTCGTATCCGGCTCCGTAACTGGAAACAGTGAAAACAACCGGTTACTGCTGAAGTCAAGTCAAAGGAAGTGGGAAGTGGACTCGTTCCACACTTAATACGGGGTATGGCTGTGTTTTGCACGGGGGAAATGCCAGTTTGCCGTCACGGAACGCTCTAACACATCCATATGCGCAACCTAGTGAACATACGAGGGCTATTCAGAAAGTAGATTACGTTTTTGGATAAAAAAAAAACTAAGTACAGGAAAAAAATTTTATTATATACATTTGAAAGAGGAACTAAAATACTATTTTTCGACATAATCGCCAAACAAATTTAGACATTTGTCATATCGGTGAACTAGCTTTGAAATTCCCGTGTCGTAGAATTCCGCCGCCTGTGACGCCAGCCAGTCGGTCACTCCCGCGCGGAGATCTGCGTCGTCATCGAAGCGCTGTGTTGTAAAGCCAAGTCTTCATCTTCGGGAATAAGTGGAAATCACTAGGTGCCAGGTCGGACTGTAGGGTGGATGAGGCTATCCAGAACAAGCGGAGAGGAAAACTGAGTGCAAAAATGTTGTTTTTGCACGACAATGCCCACCCTCACACGGCAAAGAGATTTTCCTCATCCACCCTACAGTCCGGACCTGGCACCTAGTGATTTCCACTTATTCCCGAAGATGAAGACTTGGCTTGCAACACAGCGCTTCGATGACGACGCAGATCTCCGCGCGGGAGTGACCGACTGGCTGGCGTCACAGGCGGCGGAATTCTACGACACGGGAATTTCAAAGCTAGTTCACCGATATGACAAATGTCTAAATTTGTTTGGCGATTATGTCGAAAAATAGTATTTTAGTTCCTCTTTCAAATGTATATAATACAATTTTTTTCCTGTACTTAGTTTTTTTTTAATCCAAAAACGTAATCTACTTTCTGAATAGCCCTCGTATTTATTCCAAACATTATTTTTTTTAATGATTAATAAAATGTATTTTGAAGTGAAAACTTGTATGGTTGCGGTTGACAAAACATGGGTATAAACGTTTGCTTTCGCGTCACGCTTGAATCCGTAATGCATACCTCACAGCATATATTGTTCTATATACTACTCCTAAACAGTTGATTTTGCTCAATAGCTACAATATAATTTCATTTGAGGTTATGTTCATTGTTCTTGTTAATTTTTTAAAATGTGTATTTTCTAAGTTTGTGTAGTTAAATTATTTAATGTATATGACCTATACCAATTTATGAATGCCAGAATCACAAATATTATATTCATTATTATACTTACACAGTATAACTGTGAAAAGTAGGGTTATAGGTATAAAAATTTGCTTTCGCGTCACGCTTGAATCCGTAATGCATACCTCACAGCATATATTGTTCTATATAACTAGACTGAAAGAGACTACTCCTAAACAGCTGATTTTGCACAATAGCTACAATATCATTTCAATTGAGGTTATGTTTATTGTTTTTGTTAATTTTAAAAATGTGTATTTTCTAAGTTTGTGTAGTTAAATTATTTAATGTATATGACCTATACCAATTTTTGAATGCCAGAATCACAAAAATTATATTCATTATTATATGTAGACAGTATAACTATGAAAAGTAGGGTTATAAACTGATTAATTATTAAAGTCCCTTATATAGCCTAAGATATTCAAATTCATAGTCTGTGATAGTTTCAGTTAATTTTTGTGTACCTACACACGCGCGAAATTTAATACGAAACTAATTTTCAAGAGTTGCCCTTTCCTGTATGTATCTAAATTTTTATAAAAGTAATTAAATCATAATAGCGAAAAGTAGTCACTTCTGTCGGCCAGTCCCGCAGTGCCTAATGCTTTTTAAAGAATTTTTAAAAGTATACATACACCAAATCACGATTTCAGTACGGATTCATAAGAGTTAACATATTTTTTGTTGCCTTACAGTAAAAATACAGAAAACGTCACTACCTATTTTTATCTCAAATGTCATTAGCCAATTTTTAACCCAAAAGCCACTCATTATGAAACAAAATATGGTTATCTGTTCTACGACGGCTTAATAAATGTAACAACACTGAAAAAGTGTTTGGTTACTTTCGCAAACTAATTCATTAAAAAAGCGTTTTGTCTTTTTTTATTTAATTATGTGCCTAAAAAAATGTTTACCCATATGCGGTTCTTTACGGCAAGTACACTGTTTATAATAATAAAGTTTACTTTATACTGCTAAAATATAAAATGTTTTTTATCTTTATAGAGTGATTGTTACTAAATTTTATAAAAATTAGGTTAGGTGTCATAAAGTTAAAGGTACGGCCATTATATTGTTTTTAAAAAAATGAAAAATGTGCATCCATTTGTGGTAAATGATTTATATATTATAGCGGTTCCCGAGAGCAATTCGGGTGTCGCGGGAGGGCGTTTAAGTGTTTTCTGGAAAATTTAACATTATCAAGAAATATCTTTTGTAATTCCAACTGCAAAATTACACACAATATTTTCGAAATGAAGTGAACGGGGCGATAGGACAATACAACCGTGCTGGGCGCGCGCTGCTACTGGAACTACGACACGCGTAGACTAGGACGAATTAGTTTGCAAGTTAAAATTAAATTTTAAAAACCCTTCATATCTCACGTATAATAAGAAACATTTATTTTTTTTTCATTTTTACCCCATTTTCTCTTTTCTTCTCGTGAAGTATAATTATTAGACACAAACAAAATGTAAAAAGTTTTTTTAACCATTTTATTTTTTGTGGTCCAATTTTTCTAATATAAAGTAGTGTGTGCGCGTGCGCGCTCGTGTGTGTGTGTGTGTGTGTGTGTGTGTGTGTGTGTGTGTGTGTGTGTGTGCGCGTGTGTGCGTGTGCGTATGTACTGTGTGCGCGTGTGCGTGCTTTTGCACGTGTGTGCGTGTGCGTGTGTGTTCGCGCGTGTGTGATCGTGTGCGTGTGTGTGCGCGCGCGTGTGTGTGTGTGTGTGTGTGTTTTGTGTGTGTGTGTGTGTGTGTGTGCATGTGTGCGCATGCGAGCATGTGCGTGTGTATGTGTGTGTTGTGTGTGCGCGCGTGTGCGTGTGTGCGCGCGCGCGTTGTGTGTGTGTGTGTGTGTGTGTGTGTGTGTGTGTGTGTGTGCGTGTGCGTGTGTGTGTACGCCAGTGCGCGCAAGCGCGTTGCGTGTGCGTGTATGTGTGCGTGCGTGCGTGCGTGCGTGCGTGCGTGCGCGTGTGCGTGCAAACGTGCGCGTGTGTTGTGTGTGCACGCATGTGTTGTGTTCGCGCGCGTGTGCGTGTGTATGTGTTGCGTGTGTGAGCGCGTGCGTGCGTGCGTGCGTGCGTGTGTGTGTGTGCGCGCGCGTTTATGGTGGGTCATGAAATAAATTTAATTCTGAAGGTGGCTTCCATGACAAAACAGTTTGGGAAGCCATTGTATTACCGTGTTTTACAGCCGTTGTATTACCATGTATTTTTCGCAGATTCACAAAATTCCGTTGTAGCTTCTGTCGTAGCGATCGTTCTATTCTGTGTGCTAATTTTCTTCCTGCGAAACAATTTTTTTTCAAAAATATAGTTTTCTTTCTTATTTTATAAAATTAACGAACGCGTTGTTTACATCCGAACCTAATTCAAAAGAAACAATTGATAACAGTAGATAAGAGCTACTGCCTGTATTTCTCAAGGCCACCAATCAAAGCAAGTTGTTAAAGAAAATGTACACTGCGAATATTATTTGAAAACCTATTCAAAAACGGGATAATTCTGGTTTGAAAGTTATGCTAAAACAACAACCGAACCGATTGAGATGAAATGTTTCTTTGAAACGCACATTTGTGATTTTATTATTAAATATATTAAATATATATTGTGTCTTTTAAAATATATTACCGTTATTTATTAATATGAAACAACGTTATCAAATCGCAGTATTAAAAATTTAACATCAAGTCATTCTATAAATAAAAAAACTGTAGGTTTAAATAGGTTATAACTGATACACAATTTAATTGTTTTCATACAAATTAAAAAAATAACCCCACTCTGACGGTTGCAAATTCATTGCTTTTTTATTATCACTTTTCTGTAAATCTAATTTCGACAATCAGCGTTAAAAATGGCATAAATTAGCATTTAAACTGTCAGTAATTTATGGAGATTTTAACGCCACTTAAGAAGTAAAATCATATTTTCAAAATCATAAAATAAATTACTTTTTTTAAATTTCTGTTACAAAATACAAAAATCTTTTCACGTTAAAATTATTGTTTGCGTAATATTACTGAAATTCGCTTCTATTACGTCAGGAACATCGAAAACACGACCTTATTTTGAACGCTATAGCATCTCACGTTATTTTTATGGTAGGCCATAATGTGTGTTCTTAAAAGTAAAATTCATACTACTTTACTTAATAAAAAAAATTAAAAAATCAAAAAAAGTGCGGATCTCCAAGAGTTACCGAGAAACGAAGTTTTTATTATGAGAGGAGTCGATGGAAATAACTGTATGTAACATAATCTTTAAAAAATAATATGGATAAGTAATACATCCATATAAAGTTTTATTTCACGTCAATGTGATGCAAATACGTTCTGGATTGTGTTGTACTAATTTACTTTTCTGAATCATAATTATCTTGTTTTATTTAAATAAATACGTGAACCTAGCTTAGATATTATTTACTGCAGTTATCAGCTGTTTTATATTAATTCGTAACGATCAGCTGATTTCATTGAACTTGTTTCAGGTTATGTTGTTAAAAACTCACAATATTAACAACAAATATTATTAACGTTTATATTAATTTGGAACGTATTATAAACGGTTACAACGTGCGCGTGTTCTTCAACTAAGGAAAAATACCGGAACCAAAACAACAAAGTTTTCGTATAATAAGCGTGTATTTTTATCGAAAAGTAGGAAGAAAAAGCGACAGAAATGTGGAGACGAAATTCGTTTGCTCGTTCGTTTCATATTTCCGTTACATTAAAAAGGTTCAGGATACTTTTTTCTATTCCCTCCTCTCGCCGAAGCTTCGTAAAAGAATTGTTTCAATAATTCGATAAAACTACTCGTTGTAATAGTTTTAAAAAAATTGATTTTTGTTTAAATAAATACTTAAAACTAGCTTAGATATTATTTACTGCAGTTATAGTAAAAGATCAGCTGTTTTATATTAATTCGTAACGATCAGCTGATTTCATTGAACAGCTGATCTCGATAAAACTACTCCTTGTAATAGTTAAAAAAAAATTGATTTTTGTATAAATAAATACGTGAACCTAGCTTTATTATTTACTGCAGTTATAGTAAAAGATCAGCTGTTTTATATTAATTCGTAACGATCAGCTGATTTCATTGAACAGCTGATCTCGATAAAACTACTCGTTGTAATAGTTAAAAAAAATTGATTTTTGTTTAAATAAATACGTGAAACTAGCTTATAGATATTATTTACTGCAGTTATGCTAAAAGATCAGCTGTTTTATATTAATTCGTAACGATCAGCTGATTTCACTGAACAACTGATAGGCTATAATAAGTTTTAGGTTATGTTGTTAAAAACTAGCTGTGTTAATTTGTCTTGTTTTCGAACAAATTATCGTAATTTATTTATATTGGTATTTATAGTAAAAGATCAGCTGTTTTATATTAATTCGTAACGATCAGCTGATTTCATTGAACAGCTGATCTCGATAAAACTACTCGTTGTAATAGTTAAAAAAAATTGATTTTTGTTTAAATAAATACGCGAACCAAGCTTAGATATTATTTACTGCAGTTATAATAAAAGATCAGTTGTTTTATATTAATTCGTAACGATCAGCTGATTTCATTGAACAGCTGATCTCGATAAAACTACTCGTTGTAATAGTTTAAAAAAATTTTGATTTTTTGTTTAAATAAATACGTGAACCTAGCTTTATTATTTACTGCAGTTACAGTAAAAGATCAGCTGTTTTATATTAATTCGTAACGATCAGCTGATTTCATTGAACAGCTGATCCCGATAAAACTACTCGTTGTAATAGTTAAAAAAAATTTAATTTTTGTTTAAATAAATACGTGAACCTAGCTTTATTATTTACTGCAGTTATAGTAAAAGATCAGCTGTTTTATATTAATTCGTAACGATCAGCTGATTTCATTTAATAGCTTATCTCGATAAAACTACTCGTTGTAATAGTTTAAAAAAATTTGATTTTTGTTTAAATAAATACGTGAAACTAGCTTAGATATTATTTACTGCAGTTACAGTAAAAGATCAGCTGTTTTATATTAATTCGTAACGATCAGCTGATTTCATTGAACAGCTGATCCCGATAAAACTACTCGTTGTAATAGTTAAAAAAAATTTGATTTTTGTTTAAATAAATACGTGAACCTAGCTTAGATATTATTTACTGCAGTTATAGTAAAAGATCAGCTGTTTTATATTAATTCGTAACGATCAGCTGATTTCATTGAACAGCTAATCTCGATAAAACTACTCGTTGTAATAGTTTAAAAAAATTTTGATTTTTGTTTAAATAAATACGTGAACCTAGCTTTATTATTTACTGCAGTTATAGTAAAAGATCAGCTGTTTTATATTAATTCGTAACGATCAGCTGATTTCATTGAACAGCTGATCTCGATAAAACTACTCGTTGTAATAGTTAAGAAAAATTGATTTTTGTTTAAATAAATACGTGAACCTAGCTTAGATATTATTTACTGCAGTTATAGTAAAAGATCAGCTGTTTTATATTAATTCGTAACGATCAGCTGATTTCATTGAACAGCTGATCTCGATAAAACTATTCGTTGCAATAGTAAAAAAAAAAACAATTTTGATTGCACTTGTCAAGTCGCGTATATTACGTATTAACTGGTTTTTCTACTATCCAGGACTTGGTCGTAAAACACTAAACCTTTATTTTTATTATTTATTTATGACAGTCGTTTAAGCGATCTAAATTAATTGTTAACTCCTTAAGGATGTCGGGTTTTATCTTTATTGTTTTCTTGTTGAGTTTACGGTCTTCGCTTGCTTCTCCGATGCAAATAATAAAAGTGTTCAGGTAATAGCTGTTGATTGGCCGATGCATCTACACAGGCCTCCATTTCAAAAAATAAAATGGCTGTCGTTAAATTAGCACTGTTTAAACTTTGCATTTTATTTTGAAATTATTAACATGTATAATGTTTTCGAGCTTGTTGTGATGTTGCGTCGCTTGATGCGTATGCAGAAATTTATATTGGTAGTTACAGTAAAAGATCAGTTGTTTTGTATTAATTTGTAACGATCAGCTGATTTCATTGAACAGCTGATAGGCTGTAATACGTTTTGAGGTTATGTTGTTAAAAACTAGCTATGTTGATTTGTCTTTTGTAACAAATTATGGTAATTAAAATAAAAAGGAAGAGAAAACGTGGTACATGATTTTTATTTTTGGTTCAATAACAGAAATTTTTTTCAGAAGTTTTCAAATTTTACGTTTTTATTATTTTTCTAAACAATTTTTGTTTTAAGTCTAAAATAATGTTTTTTTCTTAATAGTTAAAGCGTCGATTATAAATTATAAACTGCTTTTTATTGAAGACAATCCAAACCGTGAAGACATTTAAATTATATATATATGTGTGTGTATATATACATACGAGGGTTGATCAAATATAAACGAGACTGATTTTTTAAAAAATTTATTGCTTACTTACAAATTATTCTTGATACAACTTATTTTTCTACATAGTCTCCCGCACGAGTAACACATTTTTCCCACCGGATTGGAAGTTTTTTAATTCCATCTTCGTAAAAAGTTCTCGGGCGTTCATTGAGTTATTGGAGCACGATGGTCTCCACCGCAGAATCGTCTTCGAAACGCTGGCCTCCAAGCGCCTCTTTGAGTGGCCCAAACAGGTGATAGTCGCAGGGTGATAAGTCTGGACTGTATGGGGGATGTTCCATTGGTTCCCAGCCAATTTGATCGAGTTTAAGCCTCGTAGCGTTCACCGAATGTGGTCGGGCATTATCGTGAAGAAGAATGACGTTTCTCGCCGGTTTAGATTTCCGGTAACGATTTTTTGAACGCTACCATAGCTCAACTGGAGTTCATCTGCAATAAACCGCAGCGATATACGCCTGTCTTCGTCCAGGAGCTTCCGAACAGCATCAATGTTTTCTTCCGTGACGGAAGTGGTCGGGCGACGATCATGGCTGAGGTTTTCTACTACTTCCCGTCCTTCGGCGAATTCCTTGTGCCAAGCAAAAATGTGAGCTTTTGACAGGGTCCTGTCCCCGTATTGAGCCGTCAATCTACGAAAGATTTCAGTCGGATTGACCCCCTCCTTGGCCAAAAACTTAATAATAATTCTCTGCTCCACGGAAACGTGCACTTCACTCTCACTCATTGTATAGTTTTATACCGAAGGGTCCGAACGGAAATTTTGCCCGTCTACGCCCGTCCCAAACCTCCCAGGCTACCTGAAACCCCACCCTTTAGAGTTCAATGTCCAACGGAAAAGTTTTTAGAAAGTCAGTCTCGTTTATATTTGATCAACCCTCGTATATTTATATTTTCTAACGCCGTAGTTTTTGCACTTCTATATTTTGTATTGTTACTTGTAATAAAGCGTTCCAGTTAGGCTCTTAAGTCTATTGTTTTCATTGGGCACTAATTATTAGAAAAGGAATTGCAGGAACAAGGACCGGCACGAGGAATGGATCGCGGTACAATATGGCCTACGGAAGTAAATCGCGACACACCTCAAAATGAAAAAAAGGTGGCAGTCACATGACTACTACTTACCACTTATGGCTATATATATATATATGTGGGTTATGACTATATATTTTACACCACAAAATAAAATTTATAGTCGATTTTCAAAATCATGAGTACGTTCATTTCAGTTTAATATATTTCTAAATACAATATTATATGATTTTATGGTTTTTTGCCAAGACATAGATTTTTGCTACTCGACACTAGAATAGGCTATAACTGACCATGGGAGAAGCACGGAGTCCCAAATGTATTCCTGCTACTCTTAATATCTGACTGTGACTTATTAATTGCCATTGTAAATGCCAAATTCAATATTTTAATTTGGAAAGACAGGTTGTTTGGAATTATAAAAATGTTTCCGTTAAAATCATTGCAAATGTAAGCTTATAAACAATAATTTTATAATAAATAATAACAGGGATTCAGATTTTTAAAACGGGAATACATCTATGTCTATCTCAGGTACCTAAACCATGTTCATTTTAAATTTCATCTCAATCGGTCCAATAGTTAATGTGTGATTGAATAACAAACAAAAACACAAATAAAATTTCAAATTAGAAATATTATATTAAGAAATATAAAATATTATTAAAACGTCACTGATGTAGCCTACAGTTAACACATATCACAAAACTGAATACTAAATAATTCAGTTGCACTGTTTAAGTTGTATAATGGCATTTAAATATTTATTATTCACACCTACCAATATATAATAACGTATAAAACGTCACTGTTACACAGTTAAAACTTGGCACAAAACTAAATACTAAATAAAGTTTAATGGGTAAGTAGTATAATGGCGTTTAAAATAATTTAAATATTTATTATTCACACCTACCAATATATAATAACGTATAAAACGTCACTGTTACACAGTTAAAACTTGGCACAAAACTAAATACTAGATAAAGTTGGAATGGGTAAGTAATATAATGGCGTTTAAAATAATTTAAATATTTATTATTCACACCTACCAATATATAATAAACGTATAAAACGTCACTGTTACACAGTTAAAACTTGGCACAAAACTAAATACTAGATAAAGTTTAATGGGTAAGTAGTATAATGGCGTTTAAAATAATTTAAATATTTATTATTCACACTTGCCAATATATAATAAACGTATAAAACGTCACTGTTACACAGTTAACACTTGGCACAAAACTAAATACTAGATAAAGTTGGAATGGGTAAGTAATATAATGGCGTTTAAAATAATTTAAATATTTATTATTCACACTTGCCAATATATAATAACGTATAAAACGTCACTGTTACACAGTTAAAACTTGGCACAAAACTAAATACTAAATAAAGTTTAATGGGTAAGTAGTATAATGGCGTTTAAAATAATTTAAATATTTATTATTCACACCTACCAATATATAATAACGTATAAAACGTCACTGTTACACAGTTAAAACTTGGCACAAAACTAAATACTAGATAAAGTTTAATGGGTAAGTAGTATAATGGCGTTTAAAATAATTTAAATATTTATTATTCACACCTACCAATATATAATAACGTATAAAACGTCACTGTTACACAGTTAAAACTTGGCACAAAACTAAATACTAAATAAAGTTTAATGGGTAAGTAGTATAATGGCGTTTAAAATAATTTAAATATTTATTATTCACACCTACCAATATATAATAACGTATAAAACGTCACTGTTACACAGTTAAAACTTGGCACAAAACTAAATACTAAATAAAGTTTAATGGGTAAGTAGTATAATGGCGTTTAAAATAATTTAAATATTTATTATTCACACCTACCAATATATAATAACGTATAAAACGTCACTGTTACACAGTTAAAACTTGGCACAAAACTAAATACTAAATAAAGTTTAATGGGTAAGTAGTATAATGGCGTTTAAAATAATTTAAATATTTATTATTCACACCTACCAATATATAATAACGTATAAAACGTCACTGTTACACAGTTAACGCTTGGCACAAAACTAAATAAAGTTGGACTGGGTAAGTAATATAATGGTGCGAACATACAAGTTTTCACTTCAAAAATACATTTTAAAAAGAGCGTGATGCGTGACTACAAACTGGATTTTTTCTGTGCAAAACATACATCCGTACCCCGCCATAAGAAGTAGTCACTTCAATAAAGGTAAATTTTACTGAAATAAAAACAGCGTTTAACATAGTTTCAAAATGTTTTAAAAAAGTAAAAAAGTACTTGTAATATACAGAAAATAAAGGCATTCTGGTTGGAAGAGAAAATCAATGTCATATTATTTACGAGCTAGAATAGAAATGCTTTTTTGTCAATTTATTTTAAAAAATTTTAATTTAAACACAAATTCATTACTTAAATGTTATCAGTGTAGTGTATTTAATTATGTCAATTAACGAAATCACATTTACTCGGTTAATTATACGGCCACTGATAACGGCTCGATAATGGTAATAAGACAGGTAGGGCCTAAACCTAAACCTAAACCTAAACCAGGAGGACCGAATGCCGGTTTGGTGTGATAAAACACTGTAGATGCCCTCTAAGTAGTCGATGGACCTAATGACTTGTATTACATAAAACGTTTTACTAAACGTATACATGTTGATAAACTGAGAGTGTACACATTGAGCTGTGTGTTATAGAGGAGAAAGATTAAAAGCACAGACTTTTTTGTGGGGGTTTTAACGTCCGCCTATTGTGCACACTTGGGCTAATGTAGGCGATGGGATGATTATAGAAAAAAAATTGGTCATCCGCATAACCTCAAAAGTAGGTAACGTGTTTTTCTTTGCAAAACGATTAATTAAATGCGTGTTATTAATAATGAAAAGCAACAGAAACTTTTTAAAAACTACTTTCGAATCTAACACAGTTTTATACGTGTACTGTACATTTTCAATTTACGCGTAAAATTTTTAATACGTGATTTCCTGTAGCGCTTGTGCTGCTCGTGGTGACGAACTCGCTAACTACACTGCATTAAATATTTAGTTTAGTAATGTAACAGGAATAAGGCAGGGAACAGTTCGCTACATGTAAACAAAATTGTTGGTTAAAAATGTCTGCGTAAAATATTTCACAAAAAAATTAATAAAATTAGTTCGCTACGTGTAAACAAAATTGTTGGTTAAAAATGTCTGCGTAAAATATTTCACAAAAAAATTAATAAAATTAGTTCGCTATATGTAAACAAAATTGTTGGTTAAAAATATCTGCGTAAAACATTTCACAAAAAGTAATAAAATTAGTTCGCTACATGTAAACAAAATTGTTGGTTAAAAATGTCTGCGTAAAATATTTCACAAAAAAGTAATAAAATTAGTTCGCTATATGTAAACAAAATTGTTGGTTAAAAATGTCTGCGTTAAATATTTCAAAAAAAAGTAATAAAATTAGTTTGCTACATGTAAACAAAATTGTTGGTTAAAAATGTCTGCGTAAAACATTTCACAAAAATTAATAAAATTAGTTCGCTACATGTAAACAAAATTGTTGGTTAAAAATGTCTGCGTAAAAAATTTCACAAAAATTAATAAAATTAGTTCGCTACATGTAAACAAAATTGTTGGTTAAAAATGTCTGCGTTAAATATTTCAAAAAAAAGTAATAAAATTAGTTTGCTACATGTAAACAAAATTGTTGGTTAAAAATGTCTGCGTAAAATATTTCACAAAAAAAAGTAATAAAATTAGTTCGCTACATGTAAACAAAATTGTTGGTTAAAAATGTCTGCGTAAAATATTTCACAAAAAAGTAATAAAATTAGTTCGCTACATGTAAACAAAATTGTTGGTTAAAAATGTCTGCGTAAAACATTTCACAAAAAAAAGTAATAAAATTAGTTCGCTACATGTAAACAAAATTGTTGGTTAAAAATGTCTGCGTAAAATATTTCACAAAAAGTAATAAAATTAGTTCGCTACATGTAAACAAAATTGTTGGTTAAAAATGTCTGCGTAAAATATTTCACAAAAAAGTAATAAAATTAGTTCGCTACATGTAAACAAAATTGTTGGTTAAAAATGTCTGCGTAAAACATTTCACAAAAAGTAATAAAATTAGTTCGCTACATGTAAACAAAATTGTTGGTTAAAAATGTCTGCGTAAAATATTTCACAAAAAGTAATAAAATTGCTATTAGTAATAAAATAGTGACTATACAAATGCTAAAGTACAGTTTATACAAGATTTGTACAATTCAATGGTAAATCTTACCGTTGTCCTGACTGACTGACGGAGACTCAACGCAGAGCAAAAAATACCAGTAACAGACTTGAAATTTTTAGGATATATTCTTTCCATAATGTAGGAACTCACTAAGAAACATTTTTTTAAATTTTGATTTTAACGCCATTAAACTAATTACCCAGTCCAAATTTAATAATCAACGTAGAGTCGAGACTATTATAGCTAGAGACTTGAAATGTTCAGAGTCTACTTATAACAATGTAGAGGTGCACAAAGAAAAGATTTTGCAAAAAACGCCATTAAACTAATTACCCAGTCCAATTTTAATAATCAACGTACAACCGTAGAAAGCTAGATAGATTTCTATAAAGCGCAAACATATACAGAAACGTTGACTTTTATTTTTATAGAATGGTAGGCGTGAATTGCAATTATGTAACGTAGGTTGGGCCTATAAACAGTGACTATACAAATTTTAAAGCATTTTTTTTTTTAATTTTTAAGCCCTCAATGGAGCACATTTCGTCAATTTTGTTCTTTTGAGCTTTCAACTTTGGTTCTTTTAGGTTTTTGAGATTCGCCCAATACTTTTTCATTCTTATAGATCTCTGTATAGATCCTCCGCGTAAAAGGCAACTCTTTTTGTTCCTTCTTTAAATTTTAATCTAATGTTTTTATCCCTAAGGATTGGTTTTTCCCTTCCTTCTTTCAGACGTTCCTCTGTTATCCCTAATTCTTTTAGGTCCTGTTCCACTTTCTTAAGCCACTCATTCTTTACTTTCAAAAGTATAGTTTATTTAATATCTGTATTATTTAATGATAAATCTTAAATATCAGATAAACACTAATTATCAGATAAGCATAAATACATCGTTGGTTCATTTAGGTTTTTGAGATTCTCCCAATACTTTTTCAGTCTTATAGATCTCTGTAGTCTAACTTAATCCGAGTAAAAAGACAACTCTTTTTGTTCCTTCTTTAAATTTTAATCTAATGTTTTTATCCCTAAGGATTGGTTTTCCCTTCCTTCTTTCAGACGTTCCTCCGTTATCCCTAATTCTTTTAGGTCCTGTTCCACTTCCTTAAGCCACTCATTCTTTACTTTCAAAAGTATAGTTTATATAATATCTGTACTATTGAATGATTAATCTTACGCCTTGTTTGATATAAAGCGAATATTTCACGCAAAAAAATCACTGCTATCTTATTTGAGTTTCCACAATTTTTTTTCGTCATAACATTTAGAATAACTATGTTTTAAAAAAAAATTCTGTGATGGCGGCGGTGACGCTGTTCTCCACTAGTACAGAAACTATTAACTTGTGCTTAAAGACATAATATGGTTATTATTTACAGCTTGGCCTAAATTATTTGGCTAAAATTATTTGTAAATATATATTTTTTGTTTATAGGCGGATAAACACTAATTATCAGATAAACATAAACACATCGACTATGAGAGAATAAATTCGTGTAACTATCGACAAAACTATTTATGGTTTATTAACGTGTAAGGAGAAAGTATTATTACATTAAATAGCGCCGCCTCGGTGGCCTAGTTGATAGCGTACTTGGCTTTCACCCCGAGGATCCGGGTTCGATTCCCGGCCAGGGCTTGGCATTTTCATACGCTATAAATCATCGCATCGTCTGCATTAGCCCAAGTGTGCACAATAGTCGGACGTTAAACAAAAAATTACATTGTATATTTTTACCCACAGATTCTCGCCGACGAGTATCGGGTTTATTATTAGTTGTGCGTGCGCGCGCTTGCATTTAAACGTCCACTAGATCATAAACTGTCAAAAGTCGGGAGAGCGGAGCTCGCTTGGCGCGGATTTGTTAAACTTAGCCATCCCAGTATCACGACAGTATTCGTGCGACGGTTTTAATGCGCGAATCGTGGAGTCCGCAATAAGTTGTGAATAAAATAGTCGCAGTTTATCAAATTGTGGAGACAGGAGCGGTGCTCGAGGACATCCGTCATGACCGGGTCACGGAACCACGCTGCGAGAACATGCAAACATATGGGGCATCCCTCATCGGCCGATGCGGCCAAGTCGTGACTGGGAGTTTTAGGGGAAGCGACCGTACGAGGAACAAAGGAATATGGTTAGCTTCACTTCTATACTGTTCCCGTGTGACCAAGGAATGTGCGATGCTACCCTATAGGCAATCTTTGTTATCAAAATATCACTATACTTCTCCAGTCAACATCACTTTTTCTCAGCACGTACTATTCGTACAGACATAAACGAATATGTTTAGAAAAAATTTTTAACCGTCTTCTGACATTGCACAACGATTTTGCGCTAAAACTTATTGTTTTTGGGAAATTTTAACGCATTTTTTTTTTATTTTGTGTTTAACGTCCGACTATTGTACACACTTGGGCTAATGCAGACGATGGGATGACTTATAGCGTATGAAAATGCCAAGCCCTGACCGGGAATCGAACCCGGGTCCTCGGGGTGAAATCCCAGTATGCTATCAACTAGGCCACCGAGGCGGCTAACACACTTTTAACTTCATAGGCAAAACGGCATCATGGATGCGCATGCGTGGCATCACAAATCAGACAATATTTTGTATATTTGACGAAGCTAACTTACTAATCACGAACAGACAATCCACTTACAAACGCCACTTTTTTGCATAACGTGCTTAAATAATTTCAATATTTACTTAAAAGTCATTAAACTTACAGGTTATGTGGCCCTACTGACAGTCCCCTATCCCTGCCGTCGTACAAGCCGGGACAAGCATTTCGAATACGAAACACGTTTTGGACACTGTTTTTACACAAATATTTGTGATTTCTCCTTCCATCGTGTATTTATCCGTGATTTATTTAGCAATTGTTAATACGGACATCATATAATACGAAGTACATCAAAAATGTCATAATACAGTTACAGGTTATCAATGCCTTTTCAATTGACTAGACGACAGTTAACTATTAAAATTGCGTTTGCTATCACTATAAACAAGTCGCAGGGACAAACACTTCAAACATCAATATACTTTTTTATCAGCACAGACATAAATAAGGTATCTTTAGAAAGATTTTTTTAACCGGCTTCTGACATTGCAAAAAGGATTTTGTTGTAAAACTTAATGTTTTTGGAAAATTTTTAACATAAAAGACACTTTTAACTGTCAGGCAAAACGGCATCATGGATGCGCATGCGTGGCATCACAAATCAGACAATATTTTGTATATTTTACGAAGCTAACTTATTAATAACGAATAGACAATCCCATTACAAATGCCATGGCGCGGTCATGTATAATACAGGAAAATCGCTTCTTCGATCTCCGGAAACACAGAATTTCATTGTCGTTAACATGACACTCGCTCGGGGTTGTTGACGTACGATTATAATTTTTTCCTTTTTTTTAACACAAATAACACCGACGGATTACTGGACGTACTGGATTGACGCCTGTGTGTACTGTATTCGTAATTCCGAGTTTATGTTCTTACTATACTGTGCAGGCTATAAAATACTGTGATCATGAAAAATCGATTCTGACATGTCGATAGATCTATCGAATTCGAAACACAAAACAGTGTAATTTACTTGCATATTGTTTATCTGTATTACGTGTCTTTGCACATAGAAAACTGACCTATTTTCATGCAATTTGTCGTCAGTTCCGGGATTTTTATACCAAGGGAATTTTTTATTAAAAAAAGATTTTATCAAAATACGCTTTTACGATTTAGATGAAATTTTATGTTCATAAATACATCAAGTCATTGTAGAAAATGTTCACTAAGAGAAATACACTATTCGGAAACAAATTGAAAAAAACAAAAAAGGTTAGCGTTAGTGCTTTCAAAAAACAAAACAAAAAAGGTTATCGTAAATTTTCTTCTGTGATTTCAAAAAATATAACAAAAAAGGTTAGCGTAAATTTTCTTTTGTGCTTTCAAAAAACAAAACAAAAAAGGTTAGCGTAAATTTTCTTTTGTGCTTTCAAAAAACAAAACAAAAAAGGTTATCGTAAATTTTCTTCTGTGCTTTCAAAAAAACAAAACAAAAAAGGTTAGCGTAAATTTGTTTTTGTGCTTTCAAAAAACAAAACAAAAAAGGTTAGCGTAAATTTTCTTTTGTGCTTTCAAAAAACAAAACAAAAAAGGTTAGCGTAAATTTGTTTTTGTGCTTTCAAAAAACAAAACAAAAAAGGTTAGCGTAAATTTTCTTCTGTGCTTTCAAAAAACAAAACAAAAAAGGTTAGCGTAAATTTTCCTCTGTGCTTTCAAAAAACAAAACAAAAAAGGTTAGCGTAAATTTTCTTTTGTGCTTTCAAAAAACAAAACAAAAAAGGTTAGCGTAAATTTTCCTCTGTGCTTTCAAAAAACAAAACAAAAAAGGTTAGCGTAAATTTTCTTTTGTGCTTTCAAAAAACAAAACAAAAAAGGTTAGCGTAAATTTTCTTTTGTGCTTTCAAAAAACAAAACAAAAAAGGCTAGCTTAAATTATCTTCTGTGCTTTCAAAAAACAAAACAAAAAAAAGGTTAGCGTAAATTTTCTTCTGTGCTTTCAAAAAATAAAACAAAAAAGGTTAGCGTAAATTTTCTTCTGTGCTTTCAAAAAACAAAACAAAAACGGCAAATGAATCTTAATTTTTCAAAACTGATTCATCGGATATATTTCACGTAATTAAAAAGATTCATAAATCAAATTTTCGAATCAAATATTAACTCTCGAACTAAAGTTATTTTGCGTTTTCATAAATGAGCAAAAGGCTCTTTAACCTGAAAAGCCGGAACAGGACACAAGACTCCAGAGTGAAAAGAAGAATACTAAGAACGATCATCAACAAGAAACACATAGTGAACGGAAACCACAGGCAGCTTCCTGAAGCACTGGTGTACAAGGAGACAGAACACCTTATCGACGTATTCAGAAAGAGACGCCTGGCATTTTACGGACAAATGATCAGACTCCTAAAAGAAATACTTAACAAGAAATTACTGAACTACCAGTTGAGCACAAAGATCAAAAATAATTGGCTAAAGGAGACAGAAGAAGACCTGCAAGACCTAGGGATAACCGAGGAACAGTTGAGGAATTTGAGGAGAAAGCCACTCAAGGACAAGGAATGAAAATCAACTTTAGAAAAGAAAGGACCGAAAGGGCATGACAATCTCAGAAGAACTTAGGAAAAGGAGATCACAAAGGCTGAAGAGGTAGTGGGAGGAACAACGCGCCAAGAAGATGAGACCTCACTAATGACTGAATGTGCTCCAGTGTGGGTCTAACCCCCAAAATGACCATATTTTTTTCTCGACCAGTTCGTTTTCCGAAAATAACAACAACGTTGCGTGCAAATGCTTAGGCCTAATTGAATAATGTACAGTACGTCTTATGTGTGAACACGCGTTCCTTCTTTGTACGATACGATCCTCATATGTGCTTCTGTCGTTACGTGTAGGCCTAACGCAATAGCCTAGAACTGCGTGCAGGGTAGCGATTTTTGTAAAGTTAAACTAACACACCTCAAGACACAGAATCGTGTAATTCATGTCAAGTCGGTTGTTTTATGCAATCTTTGTGTTGCCACGCATGTACCGTGGCATCACGACATTCTTACGGGCTAGCTGCTAGTTCACGCACATTTTATTACAACAACAACGCACGCATCTGTTGCGTGCATGTTCTTGTTTGATGCGTGGGCTTATTTTTAAATGGTGCGAAAACATGTAAAAAGAATATATATGGTGTATTTCACACGCACGCGAGCGCGCGCGCACACACACAAACACCATACACACACACTACACATTCTCGAGTTTAATAAATTATCTAAAAATCGATAACGAAGAAAAAAGAATCACTGACATTAGTTAATAAGTTATAAACATGACAGCAGGATTATTTATATTGATTTAGTTTTATTTGATAAAATAAAACACTGAAGGCTACTTGTATTCCTGTTTGTATCCGGCGGAGGCAGCTGAAGTGAGCAGCTGATGGGTTCAGCGATCCCACCGTACCTCTAGCTCATACTACTCTCACTCATCTACTCAAGACACGCACGCACGCGCACACACGCACGCGCACGCGCGCGCACACACACACACACACACACACACACACACACACACACGAGACACTCACGCTCTCTCTCGCTCTATCTCTGTCTCACTCACTCACTCACTCACTCACACACACACACACACACACACACACACACACACACACACACACACACACACACACACGACACTTCTCTCTCTCTCTCTCTCTCTCTCTCTCTCTCTCTCTCTCTCTCACACACACACACACACACAAGACACTCACGCTCTCTCTCTCTCTCTCTCACACACACACACACACACACACACACACACACACACACACACACACACACACACACACACACACACACACACACACACACACACATACACAAACACACAAGGCACTTATGCTCTCTCTCACAAGACACATACACTCTCACACACACACACACACACACACACACACACACACACACACTCTCTCTCTCTCTCTCTCTCTCTCTCTCTCACACACACACACACACACACGACAGTCACGCGCTCTCTCTCTCTCCCACACACACACGACACTTACGTCTCGCTGTATCACACACACTCACACACACACACACTCTCTCTCTCTCTCTCTCTCTCTCACACACACACACACACACACACACACACACACACACACACACACACACACACACACACACACACACACTCTCTCTCTCTCTCTCTCTCACACACACACACACACACACACACACACACACACACACACACACACACACACACACACACACACACACACACAGTCTACTCTCCTCTCTCTCTCTGGTACCACACACAGAGTCTACCCTCACACACTTACACTTACAACACTATAGGCCTACTTACGACTTTAACACTTTACACTCACACTTACATTTAGGGAGGCGATAATAGCCTCAATGTGCTTTTCGCCTTAGAAAAAACAAATTAAGAAAGTTTTGAAAATAGTGAAAGGATCTTTCGCTGAACGTCCAGTTAGTCTAATGAGGACGACGGATTAGCGTTAACGGGAGTAACTGCGGCTAGAACTAACCAATGCTTTGGCCAAATCGATCACCGAGTCCCCGTTATAAATAAACGAAAAACTGTTCAGATAATTCCATATAATTCCCTGTAATCTTCACACAAAACAAAAGACGAAATCGACAACTGTAAACATTAAACAGACACGTGATTTACCCGAGCGAAAATGAACGCCGAGCCGCCATTGTTGTTTTACAATAATCGGTCCGTATAAATATTTAGGCCCTAATGAAACAGAAAGCAGCGCTCCGTGTTGCCACCTCGTAAAGATAAGCGAATCGGTAATTACGTGAAATTTGCATAAGAATTAATATTAGAAAAATAATTAATTACAAATTCCGCGGTGCGACAACGCAATAGGCCTTGTTTAATTGTGGGTAGTTAGAATTGTAATTTTAGGCCGCTAACAAGGCGACAATAATTACATAAAATTGTTAACTTTAAATTGGTCTCGCGTGGTTATCTGCGCTCATCTTACTTCCGGGATATGGTTGTCACTGTACGCCATGCCGGCGACTCCATAACTTGGTTTGTTGAGCGCGGACAAAATCAATTCTATTCGAAACAGGCCGCAGTTGGAAGCGTGACTGCACCGATCGGACACGCCTATCGATCCTATCTCGCTGTTATATCGATTACCGAAGTCGATAATGAACAAACTAATTGCTCCGATCGAGTTATGAAAACAAATCGCGGTACTAGCTTTAAATCAGTTATAAAGCGAAACCAGAATTCCGTTCGTAATTATTTACTTAGGCTAGTAAGTTATTAGTTTGTTATGTTGGCATACTCGTGTACCTCCCCCGTTACACGAAGAATGCCGATCCAAGACGAACGGACGCGAACAATTGCATGTTTTTGTTTTTTTGTGTGTTTAACGTCCGACTATTGTGCACACTTGGGCTAATGCAGACGATAGGATGATTTATAGCGTATGAAAATGCCAAGCCCTGGCCGGGAAGCGAACCCGGGTCCTCGGGGTGAAAGCAAAGTACGCTATCAACTAGGCCACCGAGGCGGCTTCGTTCAGTTTCAATTGTACACCCTCTTCTAAGCTTCTAAAGCTGGTATAGGCGTATTAGATTTCTGTTGTAATACCTTTAAATATAAACTTACTAGAATGATAACCCACATGAAGGATTTGCTGGTGCTATCTTGCGACAGTGTTAACTGCCTCGGTGGCCTAGTGGATAGCTTACTGGGCTTTCACCCGATGACCCGGGTTCGATTCCCGGCCAGGGCTTGGCATTTTGATACGCTATAAATCATCCCATCGTCTGCATTAGCCCAAGTGTGCACAATAAATAGTCGGACGTTAAAAAAATAATTAAATATAATAATTATATATATATATATATATATATATATATATATATATTACTGTCTATTTTCTTCAATAATAATAATAATATTACTGTCCAATTGCAGAACACACGAGTCCAACCTGAGTTTTCGCGGACGTACGTGTAAAATTGCAAAGGTAAACGAACTGTCCAACTTAGGACGTAGATTTTTTTTTTAAATTAACAGAAACCTAATTTTCTCAAAACCAGACAAGACGATTTCTATCAAAACTTTAAGTACTCAAACACAAAAGTTTAAGATTCAAAATTTCATTCGTTGTAGCAAATTTTGCTCAATCGTAGGCGTACTCCAATAACTTTTTTTTATTTAATCCCCCCCAAAAAAAAATCGATCTATCAAAACGCTTTTCTCAAATGTTAAACTAAATTTATACGTCCTATGTATGAATCTTCATTTATTGCGTGACTAAAATTATAGAAAAATGTTAATAACAGTTCAAATAACAGTACACCTCGAATTACATACGCTCTGATACTAATCGGATCAAATTTATTGGAAAAATCTACGCTATTTCTCCATGAAGAGGTAAAAATTATGATAGGTCTTGCCGTTCAGCCAGTATTACAGGAAACAGCCAACAACTACGCTCGCCATCGTTAAATCAGATGACGCCATTTTGAAGCCATTTTAAAACGAAGGTGAATTGTAATACATACGTCGTTAGGGGCTTTAGTACCTTTCTAGCATATTGACGAAACAATCGGTCAATGCGTTTGGCCAAAACTGCGTAACAAACGGCTATTAGAGTTCTAACAGTTTCCTAATTTCTTTTAGGAATAGGTGGATATTAGGTACACCGTTTTTGCATGATTAATTAAATTTGTTACACAACCTAATTATTTTTTATTTCACATTTCTTGTTGAATATTTGAAACAAAGCAAACTAAATGCAGTTTCAATAACCTACATTAATTGTAAAATTTAGCCACACAATACTTTTACTAATACATTACAAACGCAAAGCACGTCTCTACTCGTTGCAAGAGAGCAGAATAACGTTTATAAAAGGGAACAAAACCAAAGAGGGGAAAACAATAGACTGTAGAGGCCGAGTTGATCTTTTCCGAGACTCGTTGTAGGCACGAGACGTTGCCCGCCATCTTCGTTGAAGGTTTTATTAGTCCCAGGCCAGCCTCTCCGTGGTAGTGGCGCAGTTTAATAGGGGTGAACCACCCTCGCACGCATCAACACGTCGAGAAGACTCCAAGAGTGATAGGCCTAACTGCTGAGTAAGCTGGGGGGGATTAAAAAACATCTGTTACCGTTACCCACACATTGAGAGCAAAATGTTAATCCACTTTGGCTATATTGTTGACGTTTTTCACAAGTTTGACGAATATATTTACGTGCCAATGAGGAAGAGGATTTTTATTTTCACAGAAGATGACCGAGAAAAATTGTTGGACGTAATGGTTGTCAGGACCCTGAATTTCAAAAATACTTGTTTTCTGTCCGTCTTTGTGTTTTAACATGTATCGTGTTTTAGGGCTGGTTGTGATGTTGGATTTTGCGCGTCGTGTAATTCGAGTCCACAAATTTATTTGGTAATTATAGTAAAAGATCGGTTGTTTTATATTAATTCGTAACGATCAGCTGATTTCAAAGAACAGCTGATAATAAGTTATAGGTTATTTTGTTAAAAGCAGCTATGTTATAGTAAAAGATCAGTTGTTTTATATTAATTCGTAACGATCAGCTGATTTCAAAGAACAGCTGATAATAAGTTTTAGGTTATGTTGTTAAAAACTACCTGTGTTATAGTAAAAGATCAGTTGTTTTATATTAATTCGTAACGATCAGCTGATTTCAAAGAACAGCTGATAATAAGTTATAGGTTATTTTGTTAAAAGCAGCTATGTTATAATAAAAGATCAGTTGTTTTATATTAATTCGTAACGATCAACTGATTTCAATGAAAAGCTGATAATAAGTTTTAGGATATGTTGTTGAAAACTAGCTATGTTATAGTAAAAGATCAGTTGTTTTGTATTAATTTGTAACGATCAGCTGATTTCAAAGAACAGCTGATAATACGTTTTAGGTAATGTTGTTAAAAACTAGCTACGTTAATTTGTCGTATTTTCGGACAAACTAACGTAATTAAAATAAAAAGGAAGTGAAAACATGATACATGATTTTTATTTTTGGTTCAATAACAGACATTATTTTTTATTGTGTTCGCAAGCATCACTGCACACTAAAACCAATTGACCGTTTTCGTTCAAATTTCGCATTTTGATATGGTTTGCCCATATAAATTAAATATTGTTTAACTAAAAGACAGGAAAAATCTGTACAGGAGCTGTAGAAAAAGTGGGAAGTAAGTCTAATTTATTAAAATCAGTACGTCAGATTTCGACCAAAGTTATTTATGTATGGTAATACACAAAGCGAGTGTATAGAATTTGAAGTATAAGAAATTTACCGTTTGGAAGTAAAAAGGCCGCCGAGTTTATTACTGTTTATCGATATACTCTGGAACAGTAAATTGCTGTCACCAGTTATCGATATACTCTGGAACAGTAAATTGCTGTCACCAGTTATCGATATACTCTGGAACAATAATTGCTGTCACCAGTTATCGATATACTGTGGAACAATAATTGCTGTCACCAGTTATCGATATACTCTGGAACAATAATTGCTGTCACCAGTTATCGATATACTCTGGAACAATAATTGCTGTCACCAGTTATCGTTATACTCTGGAACAGTAAATTGCTGTCACCAGTTATCGTTATACTCTGGAACAATAATTGCTTTCACCAGTTATCGATATACTCTAGAACAATAATTGCTGTCACCAGTAATCGATATACTCTGGAACAATAATTGCTGTCACCAGTTATCGTTATACTCTGGAACAATAATTGCTGTCACCAGTTATCGATATACTCTGGAACAATAATTGCTGTCACCAGTTATCGATATACTCTGGAACAATAATTGCTGTCACCAGTTATCGATATACTCTGGAACAATAATTGCTGTCACCAGTTATCGTTATACTCTGGAACAGTAAATTGCTGTCACCAGTTATCGTTATACTCTGGAACAATAATTGCTGTCACCAGTTATCGATATACTCTGGAACAATAATTGCTGTCACCAGTTATCGATATACTCTGGAACAGTAAATTGCTGTCACCAGTTATCGTTATACTCTGGAACAGTAAATTGCTGTCACCAGTTATCGATATACTCTGGAACAGTAAATTGCTGTCACCAGTTATCGATATACTCTGGAACAATAATTGCTGTCACCAGTTATCGATATACTCTGGAACAATAATTGCTGTCACCAGTTATCGATATACTCTGGAACAGTAAATTGCTGTCACCAGTTATCGTTATACTCTGGAACAGTAAATTGCTGTCACCAGTTATCGATATACTCTGGAACAATAATTGCTGTCACCAGTTATCGATATACTCTGGAACAGTAAATTGCTGTCACCAGTTATCGTTATACTCTGGAACAGTAAATTGCTGTCACTAGTTATCGATATACTCTGGAACAGTAAATTGCTGTCACCAGTTATCGATATACTCTGGAACAATAATTGCTGTCACCAGTTATCGATATACTCTGGAACAGTAAATTGCTGTCACCAGTTATCGTTATACTCTGGAACAGTAAATTGCTGTCACCAGTTATCGATATACTCTGGAACAGTAAATTGCTGTCACCAGTTATCGATATACTCTGGAACAGTAAATTGCTGTCACCAGTTATCGTTATACTCTGGAACAGTAAATTGCTGTCACCAGTTATCGATATACTCTGGAACAATAATTGCTGTCACCAGTTATCGATATACTCTGGAACAATAATTGCTGTCACCAGTTATCGATATACTCTGGAACAGTAAATTGCTGTCACCAGTTATCGTTATACTCTGGAACAGTAAATTGCTGTCACTAGTTATCGATATACTCTGGAACAGTAAATTGCTGTCACCAGTTATCGATATACTCTGGAACAGTAAATTGCTGTCACCAGTTATCGTTATACTCTGGAACAGTAAATTGCTGTCACTAGTTATCGATATACTCTGGAACAGTAAATTGCTGTCACCAGTTATCGATATACTCTGGAACAGTAAATTGCTGTCACCAGTTATCGATATACTCTGGAACAGTAAATTGCTGTCACTAGTTATCGATATACTCTGGAACAGTAAATTGCTGTCACCAGTTATCGATATACTCTGGAACAATAATTGCTGTCACCAGTTATCGATATACTCTGGAACAGTAAATTGCTGTCACCAGTTATCGTTATACTCTGGAACAGTAAATTGCTGTCACTAGTTATCGATATACTCTGGAACAGTAAATTGCTGTCACCAGTTATCGATATACTCTGGAACAATAATTGCTGTCACCAGTTATCGATATACTCTGGAACAGTAAATTGCTGTCACCAGTTATCGTTATACTCTGGAACAGTAAATTGCTGTCACTAGTTATCGATATACTCTGGAACAGTAAATTGCTGTCACCAGTTATCGATATACTCTGGAACAGTAAATTGCTGTCACCAGTTATCGATATACTCTGGAACAGTAAATTGCTGTCACCAGTTATCGATATACTGTGGAACAGTAAATTGCTGTCACCAGTTATCGATATACTCTGGAACAGTAAATTGCTGTCACCAGTTATCGATATACTCTGGAACAGTAAATTGCTGTCACCAGTTATCGATATACTCTGGAACAGTAAATTGCTGTCACCAGTTATCGATATACTCTGGAACAGTAAATTGCTGTCACCAGTTATCGATATACTCTGGAACAGTAAATTGCTGTCACCAGTAACGTTTAAGGAAAATCTTTTAAAAATTACAGTGAATCTTATTTTCTTAAAATCGACTAACGGTTTTTTATCTCTTTCAAATAATTTTGTTCAAAAAATTTGGCCGCCATGTTTCAACATCGTCCATTTAAGTTAAATATGATTCGTTAAATTGTTTAATGTTGTTTAATTTTTTATAATTTTAAGTTATAAAGGCACTCGTAGTCTCGACATATTCGCGGTCGTTATTGATTCGATTTTTCTGAAAATCAAAATAAATTTTCGATGCATTTCAAAAAAGTGAAAATCAAAATAGGTTGATCTATGCTGCCTACTGTTTCTATGTTCAGACTTAGGTCTAAGCAAAACTGTCAATAGTTTATGCTTAAGTTACATCCAGCGGGACAGACATATCTTCTGTGTAGTTTTACAAAATATGCTGTCCAAAATTACATTTTTTTACAACCGGAAACTCGAATATAAAAAAAATGTAAAAAATGTTTACGGAATTAAAGAAAGCTTCAAACGAAGTCGTAAACGTTTATAGTGGTCTTAATTTCAAGTTGAACTTAAAAATAAGTCGGACGATAGATTTTACCCTAGCCAATAAAAGGTCCTTTCTTTGTCGGGGTTGCTTTAGATTTCCATATCGATGTGAGCGGGGACGGACGGAGGAGGGGGGGTAATAAAACACCGCAGCTCATCCAAGGATTGCGGGAGTGATCGGAGGGCGACGGAAGGCCATTAGGAGGAGTGTGTCGGGCCATTCATCAACCCAGACAGCCCCGGCCGCGATGGTTTCCTTCGCGGGAATACCTCGCGCAAATAATAGACTTTATAAAGCAGAAACAGGTTCCGAGAGATTGTTTTACAAACACGGTAATTCTTGAATGGCGCCGTATTTGTCAAAATTAGTTGAGATTGTCGGCGTTCGCTGCATCGATTTAAGTTAATTTAAATTTAAGGTTTCTTAACAAAAGCGTAGCGAAAGTTTGATTAAAAATTTATGTTTATTTAATAAATTAGAAAAACTTGAAATAACGGAAAGGAAAATCTTAAGAAAAATTATAGGAACAAAATTTCAGGATAATAAGGTTGTATATATAAGAAATGAAGCTCTCTATAAGAAAATTGAAAAACTGTCAGATACTATGAGAAAAAGGAGAATAAATTTTTACGGCCATCTTCTTAGAATGAACTCCAATAGATTGACGAAACAGGTGTTTGATTTTTTTCCATAATCGTAAAACAAAACCGAACTGGTTTAAAGAAATTGAAAAAGACCTAATAGAATTAAAAATTACAGAAGATTCATTGTTTGACCAAACTGCTAAGATAATTACCAAACACGAAAGAATAAGATTCCAAGATAAAGCCAAAATAAGACCTAAACCTGTCATTTCGGAAGAGGAGAGGAAGAGAAGATCGGAAAGAATGAAGAGCTACTGGGAACAAAGAAAAATACAGCGCGCAAGAAATGATTGATTCAGCGTACCCCAAAGAGGGTGAAAAAAAAAAAAAAAATTAGGTCGGTGGGATTTTCGCTACACGAAAAATACGAAAGTTAAAGACAAAATTTCTGTTACCGAAACAAAAGTATAAAACATGTATCATTTTTTTCTCGATTCTTCGAATTGTTATTAATTAGTTATGTTGCTTTTAACTGTAAGGTTTTAATCGTTAATTTCATTAATTTATTTTCTAATAGTCGCAGTCTTTCTCGTTCATATTTTTCTAAATTTTTGTTCTTCATTTAAAACATATATTTTGATAACTTTATTGCCCGTTTTATTCAGAAATTGAATTTTTAACATAACCTCAATTGAAATGTTACTGAAAAAACAGCTGTTGTGCGAGATCAGCTGTTTAGAAGTAGTCACAATTATATTTTTAAACAATGTCACTCAACGCGCTAAATATGCTATTATAAGCAATATGACATTGTCAGGCATCGCGCAACGTGATACATGCTAAAAAACGAAATTTTGGCTTTCTAACGGTTTAGGCAAAAATTATTTCCCTTCTAACTGTCATTCTTTGGGGTTTCTTGCCAATTTTAAATCACATTTGGCAAAAAATGTCGTAAATTCAATTTAACTATTATATCATAAGCTGCACTTTGCACGTTGAAAGTCCCTATTAAACAAACTAGGCTGTAATTCTAAGTAATTCATTTGAGTGAAACTATATACAAATAACGTAGAATACCTTCAGTGTTTGCAGAAATATTTCAGTGAAAAAATAAGATTTTGTAAATTCTCGACTCGCGTTCGCCTAGCTGAATTAAAGGAAGCAAATTTCCCAAAAATAATATAACACAAGAAAATTTCTAATATGCCAGAAAGTTTTGTATTTCACAATAAAAAAACGCAAATGAACTTCGACCGCCTTGAAATTTCAAACAAATTTGTCCTGCGTTTTTGTTTTTGATATGATTTCAACGTTGTAATCACGTTAAAACCTGCAGAAATTAAAATTACTTGTTTTAAAATTTTTATTGAAAATACAAAATTGAAAACTGGAGTCGTAACGATCCTCAAAACGCGCTCTAGATCTAAGAATCGTTGCACATTTTTTACTTTCGCCGATATCTTAACCAGGCCTAACTGTTGAGACTTTTATACATTTAAAGTTATTATTTAGGCTTACACATTTTTATATTATTTTTCATATGCTTGTTTTTTAAAATTTGAACTTAATATTGGACCTAATCGAAGACTTCAGTATCGACTGTTTATAAAACCAACCACCAACTGATTATCAGATCGATTGTTAGAGCTGGTTGCCAACATCGATTGTGCCATCGTTGAACGGTTGTTTACTGGTTTAAATTTTCAGCTGCGATCGCAGTGAGCGAATGTATAAGGCGGACGTAAAGATTGACCTGTATAAATACGGTTACGATATGGAACCCACTGTACTATTTAAAATTCGTAAACATTAATACAACATTAATAACATTAATACAAAAAAACATATATAATTGTAACTGTAATTGTAATTGTAATAATAGAAATTGTGTTTGTAAGCTTACAACCCTGGATATATTACAATTTCAAATTCACTGAAAGTGTTTTAAACATTTGAAAAGAAAAAAATTTAAAACAGTAAATATTATTTACCAAATCTAACCCCGGAAAATACGTAAAAACAAATATAATTAAAAATCAAAAAAATATATAATAAATACATATATATATATTTGTTGAAACAATGGAGGAAGCAAGGGAACAGATTCTTGAATTAAAGAAACAAGCAGCTAAAATAGGTCTAAACGTATCTTTTGAAAAGACCAAAATCATGACAAACAACAAATACCCAAATAAATACCTTAAAATCCAAGAACAGAAAATAGAAATTGTAAAAGAGTTCAAAATATCTTGGTGAATGGATTAGTTGGAATGCAGATGAAGGCAAGGCAATGGAATCCAGGAAAAACAAACTTGAATTGGCCTTCCAATTGACGAGAGAAACATACAATAAGAGATCCCTTTCATGGGGGTCCAAAATTAAACATTATAAAACAGTGATCAAGCCGGAAGCACTGTACGCAGCAGAAACATTAACCATGAATCGCATAGGCCAGATAGAAAAGCTTGAAATAACGGAAAGGAAAATCTTAAGAAAAATTATAGGAACAATGTTTCAGGATATTAAGGTAGTATATATAAGAAATGAAGCTGTCTACAAGAAAATTGAAAAACTGTCAGATACTATGAGAAAAAGGAGAATAAATTTTTACGGCCATCTTCTTAGAATGAACTCTAATAGATTAACGAAACAAGTGTTTGATTTTTTCCATAATCGTAAAACAAAACCGAACTGGTTTAAAGAAATTGAAAAAGACCTAACAGAATTAAAAATTACAGAAAATTCACTGCTTGACCAAACTGCTAAGATAATTACCAAAGACGAAAGAATAAGATTCCAAGATAAAACCAAAATAAAACCTAAACCTATCATTTCAGAAGAGGAGAGGAAAAGAAGATCAGAAAGAATGAAGAGCTACTGGGAACAAAGAAAAGTGCAGCGCGCAAGAAATGATTAATTCAGCGTACCCCAAAGAGGGTGAAACGAAAAGAAGAAGAAATACATATATTTTATTTGTATAAATAAATAAATAAATATATATGTATATAGTACAAATATATATATAAATATATATTTGTTTATATTCAAAAAATATAATTGTTAATAATAATAGAAATTGTGTTTGTAAACTTATAACCTTGGATATTATAATTTCAAATTCACTGAAAGTGTTTTAAACATTTAAAAAGAAAAAAATTCAAAACATAAAATATTATTTACCAAATCTAACCCCGGAAAATACATAAAAAACAAATATAATTTAAAAACAAAAACAAATAGCCTGCTGTAAAACAAAATATAATTGTACAACGTTTATTCAAAATATACAAAACCGATGTCATTCAAAATATTGAACACAGCAGATCATTTCCTTTATGGAAACTTGTAGCTTTTCCATTAATGAATGACTTTATTAATTGAAACGTATAATGTTCCTTTAAAGTTTAAGATCACGACGTTTAAAATGCGTCTTCAACCGTCTTTCTACTACATGCCAATCTCAAAATATTGTTTTCAAATGTTGAACTTACGGATTTATTGAATTACATAGTGGACAATGTCTGCTAGGGGCGGTATCTGCAATTTAGATACACAGAAGTTACGCATATTGCATTCTACGCCCTACCGCTACTCAACTCATTGCCTATTTCAGTTGTGCTAAAATGTTGAAATTAGGGAATTTTTTTTTTTTGTTTAACGTCCGACTATTGTGCACACTTGGGATATGTACGATATGTGTGAGATTTATAAAAATAATTTATATGTATTTTATTTTTTAATATTGGGCTACAAAAATCGTTCTCAATGAATGCCAAATTTCGACATTATAATTCCGTCGTTAAACCTGAGGCAACTTATGCTAGTGAAACACTCTTCAATTAAATCAACTGATAAACTGCAGAAAGCAGATAGAAGGATCATCAGAACAATCATTAACAAGAAACACCAAGTGAATGGCCAATGGAGATAACTGCCGAATGAAGTGGTATATCGAGAAAGTGAGAATAACAGACACGATGCGGAAAAGAATTGCTTTTTTCGGCCATATAGTACGCCTTCCAGAAACCCGACTGGTGAAACGGCTATTTAGCTATATCTGGAAGATTAAAACGCAGAATAATTGGTTCAAAGAGATCCAGAGTGATTTAGAAGAGTGATTTAGACGGTGTCTCAAATTGAAGGTAGAGCAGAGAAGAGGATTCTAAGGAATATCTGCGATTCAAGCTAACAACATTTGAACGAAAGACCTATACCATAACCATAATTGGTTCAAAGAGATCCAGAGTGATTTAGAAGAGTGATTTAGACGGTTCCTCAAATTGAAGGTACAGAGAAGAGGATTCTAAGGAATATCTGCGATTCAAGCTAACAACATTTGAACGAAAGACCTATACCATAACCATAATTGGTTCAAAGAGATCCAGAGTGATTTAGAAGTGATTTAGACGGTGCCTCAAATTGAAGGTACAGAGAAGAGGATTCTAAGGAATATCTGCGATTCAAGCTAACAACATTTGAACGAAAGACCTATACCATAACCATAATTGGTTCAAAGAGATCCAGAGTGATTTAGAAGAGTGATTTAGACGGTGCCTCAAATTGAAGGTAGAACAGAGAAGAGGATTCTAAGGAATATCTGCGATTCAAGCTAACAACATTTGAACGAAAGACCTATACCATAACCATAATTGGTTCAAAGAGATCCAGAGTGATTTAGAAGAGTGATTTAGACGGTGAAAGGTACAGAGAAGAGGATTCTAAGGAATATCTGCGATTCAAGCTAACAACATTTGAACGAAAGACCTATACCATAACCATAATTGGTTCAAAGAGATCCAGAGTGATTTAGAAGAGTGATTTAGACGGTGCCTCAAATTGAAGGTAGAACAGAGAAGAGGATTCTAAGGAATATCTGCGATTCAAGCTAACAACATTTGAACGAAAGACCTATACCATAAACATAATTGGTTCAAAGAGATCCAGAGTGATTTAGAAGAGTAATGTAGACGGTGCCTCAAATTGAAGGTAGAACAGAGTAGAGGATTCTAAGGAATATCTGCGATTCAAGCTAACAACATTTGAACGAAAGACCTATACCATAACAGATGAACAAAGGGCAGCCAGGTCGGATAGGATAAAAAAATTTTGGAAACGGAAGAAGAGGCTGAAACGCTAGTCTTTCAATATAATGTTGGACTTGGAAGTGTGTGGACTGATTGAAGTGCTCCAATGAGGGCGTAAACTAAGGGAAAAATAGGCTCAGGTTTAACGTTCAGTTTGTGTTAGCTTCCGCGTACAGAATTACTTAACGTTTTAAAAATAAACTGTTTATGTAATCTTTCGAATAAATTCTAAAGTTTTTTTTTGTGTTTAACGTCCGACTATTGTGCACACTTGGGCTAATGCAGACGATGGGACGATTTATAGCGTATGAAAATGCCAAGCCCTGTCCGGGAATCGAACCCGGGTCAGTACGCTATCAACTAGGCCACCGAGGCGGCTAGTTAGTTACAGAGAAGGAATATTTATACTTACAGTATTTCAAAAAAATGTTTCACCCAGTATGTTAAAGTTTCCATTGTCTTTGAAATAGAACAAATTATACAGAGATATACAAAAACACAGGGTGTCCGTGCTATATTTCGTACTATGAAACACAGAATAAAATTTTAATATACAAACAAATATTGAAACCAGTATGAACATATGGCTTACAATTGTGGGGTTGTACAAAACCGTCGAAAATAAAAATAATCAAACATTTCCAAAACAAAGTCTTGCGAGGAATAGTCAATGTCCCATGGTATATTCGTAACAATGATTTACATCGGGACTTAAACATCAGGCTTGTCACAGATGTTAAAAAATGTGCAACTAGTCATAATCTACGGCTTCTTACGCATGAAAATTGTGAGATGGAGGCAGTACCTGAAGTGGCCGGCAACGTTCGCCGCTTCAAGAGGACTGAACCTCATGTACTGCTCCACTGATGTGAAGGAAGTTATTAATGTAATAGCTATCCTACAAATGTGATTTTGTTGTAGATGTAAACCATTAGTCGATCTTGTAAAGATTGGTTATGAGTATTAAATAAACAAACTATGAAACACAGCCTTTTGAATAATAGTGGTCGTTGGGGTGAAGGCGGAAGTTGGAAGGAAGGGGAAACACGTTTAAAAAATAAATCGAAAAGCGATCGGTCTTAATAATCGCAAATTTATGAGTCATTTTATTATGTACATTTCAACACAGATAATGTTTTTTTAATAGCAATTTTATGAGCTTTAAAATACCTCGTTGTAAACGAAGTAAGAATGTACTTCTTGTATGTTTTGTATTTCATTTTCTTTAATGGATACAAACGTGTCAGTTTATTTAGTTACCCTTGAATAGCCTACATACAATTGTCCGTGAGTAAAGACGGCATTTGTAAATGCAATCCTGTTCTTTAAAGTGTGTCTCTGCGACTTGTTTATAGTGATAGCAAACGCAATTTTAATAGGTAACTGTTGTCTAGTCAGTTGAAATGGCATTGATAACCTCTAACTGTATTATGACATTTTTATTGTACTTCGTATTATATGATGTCCGTATTAACAATTGCTAAATAAATCACGGATAAATACACGATTGAAGGAGAAATCATTTATATATTTGTGTAAAAACAGTGTCCAAAACATGTGTTTGGTATTCGAAATGCTTGTCCCGGCTTGTGTTTTGAATTCGATAGATCTATCGACATGTCAGAATCGATTTTTTCATGATCACAGTATTTTATAGCTTGCACGGTATAGTAAGAACATAAACTCGGAATTACGAATACAGTACACACAGGCGTCAATCCAGTAAGTCCAGTAATCCGTCGGTGTTATTTGTGTTAAAAAAAAGGAAAAAATTATAATCGTACGTCTACAACCCCGAGCTAGTGTCATGTTAACGACATTGAAATTCTGTGTTTCCGGAGATCGAAGAAGCGATTTTCCTGTATTTTACATGACCGCACCATGGCATTTGTAATGGGATTGTCTATTCCTCATTAATAAGTTAGCTTCGTAAAATATACAAAATATTGTCAGATTTGTGATGCCACGCATGCGCATCCATGATGCAGTTTTGCCTGACAGTTAAAAGTGTCTTTTTTGTCAAAATTTTCCAAAAACTCTACGTTTTACAACAAAATCCTTTTTGCAATGTCAGAAGCCGGTTAAAATCTTTCTAAAGATACGTTATTTATGTCTGTACGAATAGTATGTGCTGATAAAAAAGTATGTTGATGTTTGAAGTGTCTGTCCCTGCGACTTGTTTATAGTGATAGCAAACGCAATTTTAATAGTTAACTGTCGTCTAGTCAATTGAAATGGCATTGATAACCTCTAACTGTATTTTGATATTTGTGATGTACTTCGTATTATATGATGTCCGTATTAACAATTGCTAAATAAATCACGGATAAATACACGATGGAAGGAGAAATCACAAATATATTTGTGTAAAAACTGTGTCCAAAACATGGGTTTGGTATTCGAAATGCTTGTCCCGGCTTGTACGACAGGCAGGGATAGGGGACTGTCAATAGGGCTACGAAATGAATACAGAATCTATAGATTCTGTATTAATTGGGTCACGTGACCTATAAGTTTAATGACTTTGAAGTAAATATTGAAATTGTTCTAAGCACGTTATGCGAAAAAGTGGCATTTGCAAGTGGATTGTCTGTTCGTGATTAATAAGTTAGCTTCGTAAAATATACAAAATATTGTCTGGTTTGTGATGCCACGCATGCGCATCCATGATGCCGTTTTGGCTGACAGTTAAAAGTGTGTTCTATGTTAAAAATGTTCCAAAAACAATAACTTTTAGCGCAAAATCGTTTGCAATGTCAGAATCCGGTTAAAAAAATCTTTCTAAACATATTCGTTTATGCCTGTACGAATAGTATGTGCTGATAAAAAAGGATGTTGACTCGAGAAATAATACATATGATCTGAACAATCAGCTTAAGGATATTTATGAGTAATGCTTTGGTCATATAGTCTGTCTAATGTTTTCCAAAATTATGTACTTCATACCCACCTGTAGAAGCAAATGAAACTGGTACACCCTCTGTATACATATAGGGATGAATAAATGAATTTATAGGGGTTCTGCTCTACGACCATTGTAGATATACTGTGCCCCCTGAAAGTCACAAATTAAGACTGTTTATGAAAACTTTTTTGTACAAAAAAAAGCCGGCACAGTTACTAAAGAAACTAACGGCGAAGTGTGAACGCTAATTGTCCGTCACAAGATGGCAGTGACAATATGGCCGCCATATTTGTTTAACAACCGCTAAGTACTGATACACACAATAGCGTTGCCATGTCAACACAGTCAACAGTCCGCCTGTATCAGTTGCCATTAACAAGTGTTCTGAATTTATACGGCGAAGAAAACAATGGCTGGATATAACGCTGTGTTTCTAAAAGCTCTATTTGTTTTTTCGATATAAATAATGTATCGAGTCTCTAGAAGATCGATTCCTAAAGCCCTGCTTCAGTTTACAAGCTCTTTGTTGCTATGGTGATGTAGAAGTCCCGCAGCGCCACTTGCTTAGGCCTGCCAACCTTACAGTGCTCTCGCTTCAGTCGTCTTTCAATTTGTACTTTACTCTGAACACGATAAAACAGGATTTCAATCTGTTGGCAAAATATCTGTTTCGTTGAAAATCCACGTCATTTCATCTACGCTTGTTCCTAACCTCTTGTTTGTAAGCCTAATAAAGTTAGCTTCTTACTGGCTAAACATAATTTGCGTTTAATATTATAAATATACTTTTTAATTATATATATTATTTCTCGAGCACATACTATTCGTACAGGCATAAATGAGGGTACGTTTAGAAAGATTTTTTAACCTGCTTCTGACATTGCGAAACGATTTTGCGCTAAAACTTACTGTTTACGGAAAATGTTAACACTTTTAACTGCCGTAGGCAAAACTGCATTGAAGCGCAGCTCGCATACGCATGCGCGGCATCACAAATCAGACATTTTGTATATTTTACGAAGCTAACTTACTAATCACGAATAGACAATCCCATTACAAATGCCACTTTTTAACATAACGTGTTTAAAAGTAATTACATTTATAGGTTATGTCACCCTACTGACAGTCCTTATCCCTGCCCGTCGTACAAGCCGGGACAAGCATTTCGAAAAAACACGTTTTGGACACTGTTTTTACAAAATTATATTTGTACTTTCTCCTTCCATCGCGCATTTATCTATTGTTAATCGATCGCTTTTCTTTATTTTTAAACATGTTTTCCCTTCCTTCCAACTACAGTCCTCAGCCCAACGATTACTGTTATTCAAAAGGCTGTGTTTACTTAAAACTTTCATAGTGCGAAATTTCGCACGGGTCCCGTGGTACTAAATTCAATTCCACCGGTAACGTCGTCACCAGACTTGAGGACATCATCGAAAAGTTAAAAATGTTTATAATTAGTGAAAATGTAGAGGTTTTTTTAAGACCATCCTAAAGTATAAAAGCATAAATTTAAATAAATCATTTTATTTTGTTAAATCACCCACAAATCACCCACATAACACCCATCTAGTTATTAAGTATAATGATACGTTAGCATAGTCACTTTATGGACTTTACGGTCTAATATGGAATATATTTGTAAGATTCTATAAAGAATTTTACGTAAAGATTACGTAAACTAATTGTAACGATATGTGTATGATTTACAAAAATTACTGATTTATATATTTTATTTTATAATATTACAAATCTCGGATAAATGCCTGAGTTAGCTTTGACGTATAGAATCACTTAACTTTACTAAAACAAACTCTTTATGGAATCTTAGAAATACATTCTAAAGACTAACGTTTCACTGTGTTCAGTATAATGATCTGCCTTCCCTAGCTTCGCCAATTCTACTTCCGTTGACGCGTTTCGGAGAACCTCCATCTTCAAAAACTATATCGATACTGGTCACCAATATTATGGCCCGTCCTATTTATAGTTTTTTATCTCCATCTCGTACCCCTCTTCTATTCAACACGTGTACATTAAACCTGACGTGCTCGCTTCTGATTGGCTCCTTTCAAACTTTCTCTTCAACGGTCGTCCCTCCTGTTAATTTTTGAATTAAAAAAATTTTTTTTTTAATTTTTAATTTTTTAAAATCTAAAAATTTTCAAAAATTAACAGGAGGGACGACCGTTGAAGAGAAAGTTTGAAAGGAGCCAACCAGAAGCGAAGCGAAAACGTATGATTTTGAAAGTTTTCGGGGGAATAAAAAAATATTTGTTCGAGAAAAAAACAAACTATTACTAGTGTTTTAATGAAACAATCAAATTATAACATGCTACTGTTAGGGGCTCGGGGGCCTCTACTGTTCGGGTCCTTCAAAGAATTAACTATAGGTGGTTCATCAAAAAAATACCTTTAATATTGAGATGTATTACCTTACCTTTATCTTGTAACAATTACAACTACGGTTGATGACAACCCCAAGAATGAACACTACTGTCTTATTTTTCAAAATGTTTCCCTAAATATATACTAATGTATTCAAACCAAAAGTAAAAAGGGGAAGAAGTGTACGCAAATTTGGTCTACTTACTTTTACCGTCGATTCGCCAATTCTCAGCACCGCCTGGCTGGAATGCTCTTCCGTAGTGCGTCCCGACGTACAGCCTTCGGGTCTCCACAGAATCGACCGTTCCCCGGAATATACCGACGTTCCGGTGCCCTCGGAATCGACTGTCCCCGCCCTACTTCTTCCCCAAGCTTTTATTTCAACTGCTGTTCTACATACCTTGTTGCTTATTGCAACAGGCAGTACGTCAACAGTTTGCCTGTGTCTTTGTCAACAGTGTTCATTCTTTGGCTGTACCTCATTATAATATTTAAAACTAGCAACTAAAAATTAACATTTTTTTATCCTAACACTACTGTATAATAGAATATCAACATACTGGAACGATAAAATCACAATAAATAACATATCTAAGGTATATCAGGAAAGTAACCTCAACAAAACAACGAAGTATATCAAAGTGAGATCAGGTGAACACATGTTGTATAATTTTTAAAATATGTAATAATTGTTATGCTGAATATATTACTATTAATTAGGAAACCACCTTAAAATGCGCCTCGGCGGAGTGAAAGGAAGGCATTTGCATGGAAACACTAAACAGGTGATACTGTGGAACAGGTGCTGCTTTAAGAAATGCAGGAATGCAGAGGCAGGACATGACAGAACAAAAAGGAATCAATAAGGAAGCGGGTTTGTTGGCTTTGCAGGAATTATTAACTGTACAGGAAGCACGAAATTTATTTGTCTGCAAGATAAGATTTTAATGCAGTGACAACTGGGGCTAACTTTTTCACCGTGTAATACGCAATGGTCATGCGTTTTGACATGAACAACGAATGTGACAGTTAGTAGGCAATCATTGAAGCTGGTACGTCATCATTTGATGCCCTAGGGAACTGTGAAGATCAGGTTACGCGGTTTTGGTTTTCTTTACAATAGGCTACGCCTTCAGACCCGTTTGATGTCACCAGCAGCTTCCCCCAAATATCGACCTGACATATGCTTTAGATCTACTGTATCTTGCTTGGAGAGATTCTTCGCGCTCGATTCTCCTTGCTACTTGTGATGGTGTGTTTTGAGTCACATATCCAAGAAATTATATTATTTTTGAATTTCTCAGCGTGTAAGCCTTAAAAGAAAATTTCCTATGTTCACGGTTCCGCTTCGTATATTACCACCTATTTTATAAATGTTATTTATATATTTTAATTTTCGTTGATCGCGAAAGGATTTTGAAAGTAATCGTAGAGGCTGGCTTAGGTGTTAATGTTCTGTTGTTCGAGGTGCTCTCAATTCTATGTTTTGCTCTTCATGACACTCTCAAGATTATGTTTAACTGTTTTAGCTGACCTTAATATTGTTTTTGGCTTTTTTCGTTAATTTCAAATTTTATTTTACTGTTCTTATGCTCTTGAGATTATATTTGTTATTTAAATTATGCGTGTGCGCGTGTTCGTGTGTGTGTGTGTGTGTGTGTGTGTGTACGCGCGCAGGTGTCTGTGTTCGTGTTCGTGTGTGTGTGTGTGGTGTGTGTGTACGCGCGCGTGTGTCCGTATTCGTATGTGTGTGTACGCGCGCGTGTCTGTGTTCGTGTGTGTACGCGTGTGTGTCTGTGTTCATGTGTGTGTGTGTACGCGCGCGCGCGTGATCGGGTATGCCAGCGAGTTTGTGTGTGTGTATCTGTGTGTGTACGCGCGCGCGTCTGTGTTAGTGTTCGTGTGTGTGTGTGTGTGTGTGTGTGTGTGTGTGTGTGTGTGTAGGCGCGCGTGTGTTCGTGTTCATGAATGTGTGTGTACGCGCGCGTGTCTGTGTTCGTGTTCGTGTGTGTACGCGCGCTTGTGTGTTCGTGTGTGTGTGTGTGTACGCGCGCGCGCGTGATCGTGTATGCCAGCGCGTTTGTGTGTGTGTACGCGCGCGCGTCTGTGTTAGTGTTCGTGTGTGTGTGTGTACGCGCGCGCGCGTGATCGTGTATGCCAGCGCGTTTGTGTGTGTGTGTGTGTGTGTGTGTGTGTACGCGCGCGTGTGTCTGTGTTAGTGTTAGTGTTCGTGTGTGTATATATACGCGCGCGTGTCTGTGTTCGTGTTCGTGTGTGTGTACGCGCGCGCGAGTCTGTGTTCGTGTTCGTGTGTGTGTGTGTGTGTGTGTGTGTGTGTGTGTGCGCGCGCGCGTGATCGTGCATGCCAGCGTGTTTGTGTGTGTGTGTGTGTGTGTGTATGTGTACTCGCGTGTGTGTCTGTGTTCGCGTTTGTGTGTGTGTGTGTGTACGCGCGCGTGTGTCTGTGTTCGTGTGTATGTGCGCGCGCGTCTGTGTGCGTGTTCATGTTGCGTGCGCGCGCGCGTGTGTAAGCTATGTGTTTTAGAACGCTTACGTCGAAAATTTTAGTTTTGATAATAGCTTGGACAAGTTCGTTAATTCGAAAAATTCGTTCAACATTTTCAAAATGGCGGCCATTCCAAATCTTAAATATCACGCCAGCGAGACAGCCGCTTGCGGCGATCATGCATACTTTCAAATAAAAATTCACTAATAAATTAATCTGGACATAATTGTTTTCTAGTAGTTAACTATCCGATAGGCCTTACATCGTAACCTGATGCAGGCTACCGAATGCCTGAAACGGCTGTTATTTGGTTGTTCATTAAACGCCCCCGCAGGCCAATGTTAGGAACACTTAATTAACTGTTATTTGACAAAATTATTGACAAGCGTAAATCGTATTGTCGATCATCTGGATCTTATCGCGTTCATTTTGTGCGCCCTCCGGACTGACAGATGTCCTGACTGACTGACTGACCTTCGGATACCGTTTGAAATATTCTGTAAGAAACTGTTTATCGCCGGACATTTCGTTCCTTAGGCTAAGGAATAATACGTTAATTAGTTGAACTGATTTTTATTGTCAGATAACAACACCTGTCATTGTTTGAAGCCAATTTTGAAGCTGACAAAATAGTTAGGCCCAAGCAGCAGCTCGAAAAGAAATCAGTGTTTATTCTCGTATTTTCAGTGTAATCTGAAAGTTTGAAATGCTGATATATGCTGATTTTAACGCTGACTATACAGGTAAAATCGGAATTTCAATAAGACAAGTACTTTTGTGAAATTCGCTTCCATCACGCGCCGCGATTATTAAAGCCAGCACACCCCGTAGGGGGTGCAGACTAGCTGCACCTATTGAGAGGATTTAGACATCCCTCGCGGTACCCGAGTCACACATTTACACTTACGACTTCAACACTTTGCACTCACAGTTACATTTAGCCCTAATGTGCTTCTCGCCTTAAAATAAAAAAAAAAAAATTAATAAAAAATAAAGCCAGCACACCCAGCAGGGGTGCAGACTAGCTGCACCTATTGAGAGGATTTAGACGTCCCTCGCTGTACCCGAGTCACACATTTACACTTACAACACTACACTTACTGTCACAGTTACATTTAGGGAGGCGATAATAGCCTCGATGTGCTTTTGCCGTAAAATAACAAAAAAATTAATAAAAAATAAAGTCAGCAAAAGCGTTGATTTTGGTTGGATAATTTTGTTACTCGAAAGCAGCATTAATCATTTTTTTAGAATCTTATTTTGCATTAATTCGTTTTTAAAGTTTGACTGAAATTAAGTCAAATATAACACACGTTTGGATTTGACTAAATCGGCGACACTTACACTTACAACACTACACTTACGACTTCAACACTTCGCACTCACAGTTACATTTAGCCCTAATGTACTTCTCGCCTTAAAATAACAAAAAAAATTAATAAAAAATAAAGCCAGCAAAAACGTTGATTTTGGTTGGATAATTTTGTTACTCGAAAGTAGCATTAATAATTTTTTTAGAATCTTATTTTGCCTTAATTATAGTTAAAAACGCATTAATTCGTTTTTTTTAAAGTTTGACTGAAATTAAGTCAAATATCACTACACGTTTGGATTTGACTAAATCGGTGAAAACAGTTGTATTGATTTTTTTAAAGTTTTTGAATGACCTGGCAATTCTGTAATCAGTTTTTCTCGTATGAAACCTGTTTGTTGTGTTGTTATTCAGTGTTTGTACCTTATAAAATCGTTTCATCGTGTCAACCGGACAGCCACGTATCGTGATTACGTTTCTAATTAAATAAGCTTTGTTTATACAAACTTGACATTCTCACGTTAGAATAACACATTATTCCGATCAAAATCAGCTGTTTTTTTTTTTTTAAAATACGCATTCCCACTCACCGAAACTAGTTTATATGTACGCTAATACAATGTTAACAGACAGGCTTGCAGTTGTCAAGGTAAAGTTTAATACAGTTTTCAACGCAAAGCCGAGTAAAATATTTTGTTTTAACCACTCTATAAAACAAAATGTCCACTCTATAAAACGGTATTGTGAGAGGCTTTATTTATAAAACTAACATTAATTATAGAAAACATATTATCCGTTAAAGAAATACATTGAATTACGCAGTTTATTTGTAATCTTCAGCAATACATGTGTCACATTGGTAAAAAATTGCAGGTGTACCAACTATGACAGTGAAAAAATTGGCAATGCATAGGGCATAATGCATTTCGAAAAACTATTATTGTTAAATAGAAAATGTACATAAATACCACGAGTAAAGAAGAAGTGTAGTTATTTTCCTAATTGTTAAAAATCTCTTCCTTTTTTACATACTTTTAGGCATAGGGCCTAATACATTTCGAAAAACTATTATTGTTAAATAGAAAATGTACAGAAATACCACGAGTAAAGAAGAAGTGTAGTTATTTTCAAAATTGTTAAAAATCTCTTACTTTTTTACATATTTTTAGGCATAGGGCCTAATATATATCGAAAAACTATTATTGTTAAATAGAAAATGTACAGAAATACCATGAGTAAAGAAGAAGTGTAGTTATTTTCAAAATTGTTAAAAATCTCCTATTTTTTTACATATTTTTAGGCATACGGCCTAATACATTTCGAAAAACTATTATTGTTAAATAGAAAATGTACAGAAATACCACGAGTAAAGAAGTGTAGTTATTTTCAAAATTGTTAAAAATCTCTTATTTTTTTACATATTTTTAGGCATAGGGCCTAATGCATTTCGAAAAACTATTATTGTTAAATAGAAAATGTACAGAAATACCACGAGTAAAGAAGTGGTTATTTTCAAAATTGTTAAAAATCTATTACTTTTTTACATATTTTTAGGCATAGGGCCTAATGCATTTCGAAAAACTATTATTGTTAAATAGAAAATGTACAGAAATACCACGAGTAAAGAAGTGTAGTTATTTTCAAAATTGTTAAAAATCTCTTACTTTTTTACATACTTTTAGGCATAGGGCCTAATACATTTCGAAAAACTATTATTGTTAAATAGAAAATGTAAAGAAAAAAAGAAGTTTATTAAGTGTAGTTATTTTCAAAATTGTTAAAAATCTCTTACTTTTTTACCTATTTTTAGGCATAGAGCCTAATACATTTCGAAAAACTATTATTGTTAAATAGAAAATGTACAGAAATACCACGAGTAAAGAAGAAGTTCATTAAGTGTAGTTATTTTCAAAATTGTTAAAAATCTCTTATTTTTTTACATATTTTTAGGCATAGGGCCTAATACATTTCGAAAAACTATTATTGTTAAATAGAAAATGTACAGAAATACCACGAGTAAAGAAGAAGTTTATTAAGTGTAGTTATTTTTAAAATTGTTAAAAATCTCTTACTTTTTACATATTTTTAGGCATAGGGCCTAATACATTTCGAAAAACTATTATTGTTAAATAGAAAATTTACAGAAATACCATGAGTAAAGAAGAAGTGTAGTTATTTTCAAAATTGTTAAAAATCTCTTATTTTTTTACATATTTTTAGGCATAGGGCCTAATACATTTCGAAAAACTATTATTGTTAAATAGAAAATGTACAGAAATACCACGAGTAAAGAAGTGTAGTTATTTTCAAAATTGTTAAAAATCTCTTATTTTTTTACATACTTTTAGGCATACGGCCTAATACATTTCGAAAAACTATTATTGTTAAATAGAGAATGTACAGAAATACCACGAGTAAAAAAGAAGTTTATTAAATGTAGTTATTTTCAAAATTGTTAATAATCTCTTATTTTTTACATATTTTTAGGCATAGGGCCTAATACATTTCGAAAAACTATTATTGTTAAATAGAAAATGTACAGAAATACCACGAGTAAAGAAGAAGTTCATTAAGTGTAGTTATTTTCAAAATTGTTAAAAATCTCTTACTTTTTTACATATTTTTAGGCATAGGGCCTAATGCATTTCGAAAAACTATTATTGTTAAATATAAAATGTACAGAAATACCACGAGTAAATAAGAAGTGTAGTTATTTTCAAAATTGTTAAAAATCTCTTACTTTTTTACATATTTTTAGGCATAGGGCCTAATGCATTTCGAAAAACTATTATTGTTAAATAGAAAATGTACAGAAATACCACGAGTAAAGAAGAAGTTTATTAAGTGTAGTTATTTTCAAAATTGTTAAAAATCTATTACTTTTTTACATATTTTTAGGCATAGGGCCTAATGCATTTCGAAAAACTATTATTGTTAAATAGAAAATGTACAGAAATACCATGAGTAAAGAAGAAGTGTAGTTATTTTCAAAATTGTTAAAAATCTCTTCCTTTTTACATACTTTTAGGCATAAGGCTTAATACATTTCGAAAAACTATTATTGTTAAATAGAAAATGTACAGAAATACCACGAGTAAAGAAGAAGTTTATTAAGTGTAGTTATTTTCAAAATTGTTAAAAATCTCTTACTTTTTTACATATTTTTAGGCATAGGGCCTAATGCATTTCGAAAAACTATTATTGTTAAATAGAAAATGTACAGAAATACCACGAGTAAAAAGAAGTGTAGTTATTTTCAAAATTGTTAAAAATCTCTTATTTTTTTACATATTTTTAGGCATAGGGCCTAATACATTTCGAAAAACTATTATTGTTAAATAGAAAATGTACAGAAATACCACGAGTAAAGAAGTGTAGTTATTTTCAAAATTGTTAAAAATCGCTTATTTTTTACATATTTTTAGGCATAGGGCCTAATACATTTCGAAAAACTATTATTGTTAAATAGAAAATGTACAGAAATACCACGAGTAAAAAAGAAGTGTAGTTATTTTCAAAATTGTTAAAAATCTCTTCCTTTTTACATATTTTTAGGCATAGGGCCTAATACATTTCGAAAAACTATTATTGTTAAATAGAAAATGTACAGAAATACCACGAGTAAAGAAGAAGTTTATTAAGTGTAGTTATTTTCAAAATTGTTAAAAATTTCTATTTTTTTGTCGCATGAAAACAAAGAAACAAAAATGTTTGACGTTTGAAGAGTACGTTTTCGGATACAATATATTTTTTTAAATTGTTTTGTTTTCATTTCAGTAAGTTTATCAAAAGTGTGGGCATTTACTGACCCTCGCTTCGTCCAACTAGGGTTAACAATCATTCACGGTGCACGTTTCGTATTGGCTGATCCAAAAGCTAGATTTTTTTAATAAAAAAAACGCGAATCAGTGATTTAAAAAAAGCGAATTCATTCAACAATTCGCGCTTTTAAAACCGTTAAAAGTGTTTCAGAATGGAAAGAGGTTGAAGTATTACGTCATCATGGGATAAAACGATTAAGAGTGAGGGGATGCGGGGGGGTATTGTCGGACACGGTTATCCATGTAGGATCTTGGCGTGAAGAGGGTGTAGAGTGTAGATAGTTCTGGCACCTTCGTAGAGCAGCGCTGCAATCGATACCGCGACGGTGTTACCGCGATGCGCCATTTTGATCCCCCACCCCCCACCCCCGACAAACAAATTGTCTCCATGTGTAGCGCGCATGCTCAATGCATCCCCAAGACCCTATCAATGTTCTGACTCTATTGTAATCCCGTTTGTCACTTCCTCTCCTTTGACAAAACCAAAACGTTTTTAACAAAATGTTCCTTTTTGTAAAACATCCAATATTTCCACAGAGGCGGGTTCGAGGGGATTTAACTAGTAAAGTTTGTCTGACTTAATTTTATATTTTTTTAAGATACCTTTCCGTTTTGTTTTCCCCTCGCGTTTATTTTTTTTATTGGAAAGATAATTTACAACACGTTATTAGAGTGTGAAAACCATTTTTTTAGAAAAAATTTTGTTACTGGCCCAAAAATAAAAATCACGATCCCGTTTTCTCTTCCCTTTTATTTTAATCACGATAATTTGTTCGAAAACGCAGCTAGTTTTTAACAACACAACCTAAAACGTTTTAATATGCATTATAAGATATTTTTGTTAATATATTCATTTTATACCATAAAGTTTTGAATTTTCAGAAATTCAAAATTCCCGCAACACCTAAGCTATTGATAACCGCTTCAAAGAGATTAACACTCGTTTATTTAATATGCAAATAGTAAAAAAATGCCGGATTTCTCGGTTTTCTGCCAAATCCGTACTTTTAAACTTTAAAATACGTTGTGCTAACCATAAAGGAGTTGCTTTTAATTTAAGACTAAACGTGACATACTTTGACTACTTTCTTAAACACATCTTTTTCCCTTTCGAATTTTAAAAATAGAAATGTATTTCAAAACTACTGCAATCTATTTGTTCTAGGTTTAGGGTCGAAAACTTTACAAAACCGCCAATTTTTAATAATTTTTCAACTTACCGTTTAGGCGCTACAGTGTCTTTAATTGAAAGACAGACAAGCATACTTTCCTGAACTGAATGGCAAAATTCTCAACTTGTAGCCTGCGACCACGGCAGTATTGTGAGACTTTGTTTACTGAAAACGTTTCCAAAACCGTTCATAGTTAGGAACAATTATATTTTTTTTCAAATCCGCAAATTTCTTAAATTATTAAATAAACTTTATTAATAAAACTTGCTACAGTGTTAAGAACGAAATGATAAAGGCAGATTTTGAGAAATTAAAGAAATTTTTCGGTTTTTCATCGGCACATAGCTCCTGTAACGGTTTGTTTATTGTTACTGTAGTTCCCGTAACGGTTTTTTATCAGCACTCTAGCTCCTGTAACGGTTTGTTTATTGTTACTGTAGTTGCCGTAACGGTTTTTTATCGGCACTCTAGCTTCTGTAACGGTTTTTGTCGGTACTGTAGTTCCCGTAACGGTTTTTTTATCGGCACTCTAGCTCCTGTAACGGTTTGTTTATTGTTACTGTAGTTCCCATAACGGTTTTTTATCGGTACTGTAGCTCCTGTAACGGTTTTTTTATTGTTACTGTAGTTCCCGTAACCGTTTTTTATCGGTATTGTAGCTCCAGTAACGGTTTTTGTCGGTACTGTAGTTCCCGTAACGGTTGCTCCTGCGACGGTTTTTATCGGTACTGTAGTTCCCGTAACGGTTTTTATCGGTACTGTAGTTCCCGTAACGGTTTTATCGGTACTGTAGCTCCTGTAACGGTTTTTTATCAGTACTGCATCTCCCGTAACGGTTTTTTATCGGTACTGTAGTTGCCGTAACGGTTTTTTATCGGTACTGTAGTTCCCGAACGGTTTTTTATCAGTACTGTAGCTCCTGTAACTGTTTTTTGTTGGTACTGTAGCTTCCGTAACGGGTTTTTATCGGTACTGTAGTTCCCGTAACGGTTTTTTATCGGTACTGCAGCTCCTGCGACGGTTTTTATCGGTACTGTAGTTCCCGTAACGGTTTTTATCGGTACTGTAGTTCCCGTAACGGTTTTGTCGGTACTGTAGCTCCTGTAACGGTTTTTTTATCGGTACTGCATCTCCCGTAACGGTTTTGTTATCGGTACTGCATCTCCCGTAACGGTTTTTTATCGGTACTGTAGTTCCCGAACGGTTTTTATCAGTACTGTAGCTCCTGTAACGGTTTTTGTTGGTACTGTAGTTCCCGTAACGGTTTTTGTCAGTACTGTAGCTTCCGTAACGGTTTTTATCGGTACTGTAGCTCCCGTAACGGGTTTTGTCGGAACTGTAGCTCCCGTAACGGTTTTTTATCGGTACTGTAGTTCCCGTAACGGTTTTGTCGGTACTGTATCTTCCGTAACGGTTTTGCCGGTACTGTAGTTCCCGTAACGGTTTTGTCGGTACTGTAGCTTCCGTAACGGTTTTTTATCGGTACTGTAGCTCCCGTAACGGGTTTTGTCGGAACTGTAGCTCCCGTAACGGTTTTTCATCGGTACTGTAGTTCCCGTAATGGTTTTGTCGGTACTGTAGTTCCCGTAACGGTTTTTTATCGGTACTGTAGCTCCGGTAACGGTTTTTTATCGGTACTGCAGCTCCTGTAACGGTAACGATAGGAGCTATTAGTTTTTATGAACAAATCATCAAAATCGTTTTTCGCACTATTAAAAAAATATTTTCTACCGTACATGCCTACAGTGTCAAAGCCAAATTAATTATAAATTACATCTACAGTGACTAATTACACGATGCATTTGTGATAATTGGTTGTTATGAATCCAATGATTATAAATTGTTGATGTTTATAAAAGGACGCCCTCTGGGTGAGGATTTTCTGAACGACACATACTTGAACGGATTAGCAGCCATGATCTATTTCTAGGCTAGACCTAAGCCGTTGTTTTCCACCAGCACGACAACAAAATATCTTCTAGCTATGACAAATTCTAGGCTATGAGAGGTCTTCTTAATCATGCTGTCACATAAATGGGACCACTTCCTAAGTTTATTTTAGTCTGTTGGCGAACTTTTCTGAAATCACTACCAAACGTAATTAGTTCACTGATTAATCGCTGTGTAGTCGAGTATGTTTCGAATTAATTTTGACGTTTAACAGCTGATTCAGGCGCGCGCAATTAATAACCGCCCAAATTTTGAGGTTATGTTTTGTAAAAGCGTTAAACTTAAGGGTTTATTACTTAAGATTAGAGATCCGATTTGAAAATGGTAATATGGATATCGTTTCAGTTAATATGAGCATAAAATGTGCAGAATTGATATATCAAAGGTCCGCAGGTTTGTTTATAGCAACTATACATAACACTTTTGTTTATTTCTACGAACAATTTTAATATCATTATAATTTTCAATATATTTATTAAGCTATTGAATAAACTATACCAGTTCTTAAAATCGTTTAACGATTTTGATCAGATCGTTAAATACCCAAAAAACATCGCTTTACCCCGGCTTCTGGCCAAGCGAATTTTTCATTTTTCCCCTGACGTTTTTGATTCCCACCGAGGACCGGAAAGGAAGTATCATGTTTTTTACCGCCGGATCTGTTTCACAACTGAAAATAACACTGAAGGGACATCGTTCTGCTGATTCGCAATAAATGACGGAAAATGCGACGAAGCGTAAAAACGGAATTTTCAAAAATTGCTTTCAGAAGTGCTTCCAACAACTGTATGAACGATGCAAGAAGTGTATTCATGAAGGAGGAGAGTATTTTAAAGGAAAATAAGGTTAAAATATTATGCATACTTTGAATAAATTTTCCAGGAACGTATTGACCTTCTCCGTACATTACCACCCGCGTAATCACTTTAGAAAATAATGAGGCCTAAGCGTTAAGTATGTTTTTTTTTGTTATTTTAAGGCGAAAAGCACATTAAGGCTATTATCGCCTCCCTAAATATAAATGTGAGTGTAAAGTGTTAAAATCGTAAGTGTAAGTGTGTGTTAGACTTGGGTACCGCAAGGGACGTCTAAATCCTCTCAATAGGTGCAGCTAGTCTAATAAATAGAATACGAAATAATATATATAAAATATTTTTATTAGCGTTTTAAGGTAAAGAAAACAGAAGTTAATGCTGTCGGTAATGCACCTCTAGCGCGTAACCGGTAGGCTCTGTCAAAAAATCATTAACCTTAGCAGTTGTGAGCGCCTGATGTCTTAGGCCTAATAACAATCCATTGTAGAATTATTCAAAGCGAAACGAACACACATCACAATTCACGAACAACGAAGCATTGTTATTATTATAATTGTAAAGTACCATTTAAGCACCTGTTTAAAATACCGTGATGTCTTCATCGTTTACGGATTATAATAAATGCGTTCGTTTTATCTACACGAAAGAAAGAGAGAAACGACGGAACTGGAATATTAAAAACACGAGAAAATGTGTAAAACAAGACAGTGAAATTGTTATTTTTCTAAATTATCGTAGGAAGTTGTAAATTTACGTGTCTCGCAAGAATTACTCTAAAACGTGTAATTAAAACCGGAATTTATGGGGTTAAACCGCTCTCAGCCTGTTAATAAAGCGGAATAATTGAAAAAAAAAGAGAAAAAGGCATTCATCATGTTTGAGTTGGCGTGTAAATTGAAAGCATCGCATTTGGGTCGATGCTAAACGTTATTGCGTACGAAATATCGACCTTACTGTCGATCTGCACGTACAATTATCGATTGCGGTTCTGCGGGTTGCGTGTCACGCACGCACGGGGCTTTGTTTCAGCCTGTATCCATCAACAGATGTACAATTAGTACTCGAGGTTAGATACCATCAAACGGAGCTTGTTGGGCGCGTTTTCAGAAATGGCGGACGGTCAGGTTAAAGAGTGGCTAGTGGATTACGTTAATGAAGTCGCCTGATTGGACGATGCATTATGGATTCTTGAATGTAAATTTTCCGTGTAAAAACAATAATGTCGCTTGCGTTTTTAGATTTCGCGTTTTTAAATAGGCCTATTTTTTTATAAAAGAAAAATCGTAGTTTTGATTGTCATTGGGAGCCATCATTTAGGGGTGGTCCAACCCCTATTCGTAGGCTATTTAAAGAGCAGGAAAGGAGTAAGCAATATTTATACAGTCGTGTTTAAAACTTATTTGACTACACAGTTTTTTAAAAAAATTATAGAATAGTTTTTGGCCACCAAATGCGGAGCGGAATAAAGATAAACGACAACCGGAAGCGTTAAGTCAGTTTTAACAAAACGTTTGGCTTTTAAATTTAAATATTTAAGTCTACGCTAACGAATTCTAGCAAAATACTACGTTTAAAAACCGTAACTCAGGCAACAGTAACGAAATAAGTTTGGAGGCGTGGTCAGCTTGGTAGTTTTTTTTCTTTGGTGTTTAACGTCCGACTATTGTGCACACTTGGGCTAATGCAGACGATGGGATGATTTATAGCGAATGAAAATGCCAAGCCCTCGCCGGGAATCGAACCCGGGTCCTCGGAGTGAATGCCTAGTACGTTATCCACTAGGCCATCGAAGCGGCTCTCAGCTTGGTGGGGAATGGACTCAACTTCAAAACCGAACCTAGATGGAGTGGAAGCTACACGGAGAGTTCAGCGACGCTGCTTGATTTCGCTCATTTCTGTTACGCTTTCAGTGGCCGAACTTTTATTAAAAATAATAGAATAGGTTTTGAATTTGGTGGTTTCTACGCAGGGGAGGTGCAGACTAGCTGCACCTATTGAGAGGATTTAGACGTCCCTCGCGGTACCCGAGTCTAACACACTTACACTTACAACACTATACTTACGCTTTAACACACACACACTTACATTTAGGGAGGCGATAATAGCCTCAATGTGCTTTTCGCCTTAAAATAAAAAAAAAATTGAATTTTGTGGTCTAATCGCAATACAAGCACGGATGACAACGATTGACCACTAAATACGGAGCGGAGCGGACTAATATCGCCAAAAGTATTGTTTTTAATTTAAGTATGACCACTGAAAGCGAAGCAGAGCAGTGCAACGCTTCTTGACTCCGCTCAGCTTTATCAATGGCCAACGTTAAAACAACAGGTTAGGTTTTTTTGAATGCGTAGTCGGCTCCGCTCAGAATTTGGTGGCCGCCCGGCCTAAATAAAAAAAGTGCGCGAGTATTTAGTGCGAATATTTACATATTTATGTGAAAATTGAAACAGTTATTTTCGAAAATCGATTTCTACTCTTTTTCGGGAAACGCCCGTGTCATTTGAAACCGATTAAAAAAATAAATTTCCACCGAAAACGGGCCTAATTACGGCCATTATTACTGCAGCGACAGCGCATCTAACGGGATGCCAGTCACCTGTTCCTATGTAAATTGATATCAGATGACCAATGAAATCAGCTGTTTTAACACCTGTTATTTCCTACATTGTTCATGTGACATTTAAAACTCGCCACTAACACGCCAGTCGTGCACTTATAAAATAAGGTGTTTATTAACTAATTACGAACACTGTTTACAAAGTGGAAGAAGAAAGTAGGGCCGTGTTTACAAGTGGCGCAAGTATTCCTACGCCGTCGGAAAAACTTTCTTGCAGTGTTTTAATGCCGCGTGGTCATGCACTAGTTTCACAGCCCTGTAATTAAACTGACGCCAGGTTGGTCTTGGTAGACAATGGCTGGCATTGCACGCATGCTCATCGTCTTCGTAATAAATTCGCATAACTTTAGTACCGTCGCACGCACACGTAACGCGAAGCGCAAGAGCTGCGCTGAAGGGATCGAGCTTGATTTGAAGACAAACAGTTCTGTTAGTAATAACAGACGAGATTTACGATAGCGTGTTACGCGAGGCTAAACAAATAACGCTAATATATCATACAGGAAGCTGTTTCATTTGCCATTGGTAATTTTAACTTTAACCTAACCGACTTATAACGCGCTACTATCAAACTTATTAATGTATTCAATAATAATAGTACTTAAATAAGTTTTAAAAATGAAAGTATTCCGAAACGCGTCAATAAATATAGCGTTTGAAGCTAGGAAAGGCAGAGATTTTTTTTTAACGTCCGACTATTGTGCACGCTTGGGCTAATGCAGACGATGAGATGATTTATAGCGTATGAAAACGCCAAGCCCTGGCCGGGAATCGAATCCGGGTCCTCCGGGTGAAAGCCCAGTACGCTATCAACTAGGCCACCAAGGCGGCTGGAAGTTTAGAAAGACCTACACAGTGCAAGGATCGGCGAAATGGAAATTAAAGGCAAATTACTGTTTCGGGGGGGGGGGAACTGTACCAAATTTGACGGCTGAAGAAGCAACACTAAACATAACACAAATTTAACAAAGAACCTGAGAAGTTTAGTGAAAAAATGAAATTTTGTTTTGCTACGGAAAAAACAAGATTTAATAAGCAAACGAATAAACGAGAACGTAACACACAGCTGGTATATTCTCAAAATATAATAGGCCTAAAACATTGTGCAGGATTTTAAATAGAAACAGGCGCAACAGGTAACTGTGCAAAACAATCCTTGTTCAACAACAAAGAATTCAGTTTTTATTAATCAAATAAAAATGGACAACAAATATTGCTTAAATAAATTTGGCGTATCAAGGAAAAATAATTCTCGTACAGGGAAGAAAGTTTTTTTTTTTTAACGTCCGACTATTGTGCACGCTTGGGCTAATGCAGACGATGGGATGATTTATAGCGTATGAAAATGCCAAGCCCTGGCCGGTAATCGAACCCGGGTCCTCGGGGTGAAAGCCCAGTACGATATCAACTAGGCCACCGAGGCGGCTGAAAGGCACTCTACAAAACTATTATTGTTTGTTTATCGAAGATGGGACACTAAACAAGGGCCTGTTAAAGTATTAATACACTATGCAGAAAAAACTGTTTTATTTACCGTTAACGCTGAGCGGCCATCAAAAGCGGAGCGGAATAAAGATGAACGACAATCGGAAGCGGAGTTCAGTCAGTTTAAAGAACGCGTTTGTATCTTTTAAATCTAAATATGTAGGCCTACTGTAACTAGGGAAATACTGTAACGGGATAAATTTGGAGGCGTGGTCAGCTTGGTGGGAGAAGTGGTTCAACCGAACCTAGACAGAGTCGAAGCTACGCGGAATGGAGCTCAGAGACGCCGCAGCTACGTTACGGTTTCAGTGTCCGCAGTTATATTAAAAACAATAGGTTAGGTTTTGAATACGTAGGCTGCTCCGCTCAGAGGAACTCTGCTCCGCTTGGTGGCGTCCCTGCCTTAGGAAAAGTATGAATGGGTTAGATGAGTCGAAGTTACGCGGAATGGAGCCCAGAGACGCCGCAGCTACGTTACGGTTTCAGTGTCCGCAGTTATATTAAAAACAATAAGTTAGGTTTTGAATACGTAGGCCGCTCCGCTCAGAGGAACTCTGCTCCGCTTGGTGGCGTCCCTGCCTTAGGAAAAGTATGAATGGGTTAGATGAGTCGAAGTTACGCGGAATGGAGCCCAGAGACGCCGCAGCTACGTTACGGTTTCAGTGTCCGCAGTTATATTAAAAACAATAGGTTAGGTTTTGAATGCGTAGGCCGCTCCGCTCAGAGGAACTCTGCTCCGCTTGGTGGCGTCCCTGCCTTAGGAAAAGTATGAATGGGTTAGATGAGTCGAAGTTACGCGGAATGGAGCACAGTGACGCCGCTTGACTCAGATCAGCTATGTTACTCTTTCATTGGCCTTAAATTAACAACAATAGGTTATAAAACAATAGGTTATAAAACATTCAAAACAATAGGTTATATTTTGAATGTGTAGTTTGCTCTGTTCAGCGCAACTCCGCTGGGCTTGGTTCGCTTACCGTTACGGTTTCAGTGCCCGCAGTTATATTAAAAACAATAGCTTAGGTTTTGAATGCGTAGGCCGCTCCGCTCAGAGGAACTCTGCTCCGATTGGTGGCTACACTGTTTTAAGAAAAGCATGAATGGTTTGTGAACATGAGTTAGGTTGGATTTCCTAAATAAAGAATAATTTTGATAAGTATAAAAGCTAGCAAATAAAAGATTTTCAAAGTTTCTACAAATATTGTTTTCAAAATATTTTACGGTCCTTTTGAGCCTAATCGTTCTAAACTAATAAATCACTTTCGGTTTCGTTCTTTGGAAAATACAGCAAGTCTTAAGTAAATAAATATCGTCACGACTTACCCATAAGCAGCTAACGTAGGGTCGTAAGGGTAGTAACCTGTAGAGGGTTGTAGACCCGCACTCGTCCACGCTGACATTTCCGCTGTCGTCCCGCTCTCTTTCAGTCCGTAGGGGTTACTCTGAAAACATCAAATTGGTTGTAAAAAAAAAGTTGCATATTTTACGTTTTGTTAACTACTTCATAACTGTACAGGACGTCAGGGAAATGCGGTTTATTAATTTAACAAAATCTTCAATAATTATCCTCTTCATGTAATTGTATTTGAACGTTGTATATTTTTTTGATTTTTAATTAATAAATTAACGGTAAGCATTGACTTTATCTTGTATCTCTATTTTAATTCTCAATGTAATCCTTTTCCACTAGAAATGTTATAATTTTGTAGAGTACTGTATCTCTACCTTTCATAGCTTCAAACGTTTTAAATTTGTTGACACGTTTTTGAATACTTCCATTTTCGAAACTTTTTACTGTAGTAATATCGAAGAAAATATAAAGACAGAAATAGAGACGAAATTCGTTTGTTCCTTATTTCCGTTACAATGTTCCGTTCGGCAGCCTTTTCTTTTCTATTCACTCTTCTCGCCAAAGCAAACATTAAACGTTTCGCTTCAAAATAACCTTAAAGTTAACACAGTACAACTAAGAAACAGCTGTTTGATAATCAGTTGTTTGTTGATAAAATTATCAGCTGTAAGATTAGTCAAAACAGTGTTTGTTTAGCAGCTCGTTTTGACTTTAATGGTTTTTTAATGGGAATGTTTTGAGTTCTAACCTACAATTGCAACTAGAATATATTTTTTTCATTTTGTGTATATCACGTGAATCACGTTTTTATTTTCATTCAAACGTTTCGGTTTTTAGAATTTCATACGGTATTTTTATAGAAAATTTTCTTTTACGGGTTAAAATATGTTATTTTACGCAATTTTAACCTAGACCTACATTGTTTTCATCTTATGAAACGTACATTTTTCGTATTTCTATAAACATCAAACACATACGAAATTACCAGTTAAACGATTCAAATCGGCTCAAAAATTTACTTACAATTGAAATAATCACCAAATATATTTTCAATTTGAAAATAATATTCGGAGAAAACTATTTTAAAATAAGAAAAAATCGACAATGGTGACAACTCAATAGTCGATACAGATAAAATTAAATGATTCATTTTAGGTTTTTCGATTTTTTTTTTATTGAACTTCTATTTCAAATCTGCCGGTATCTTTTGAATTTTAAGACAGGTATATTATCTGGGTCTTTTTTTAAGCCCACATTGGAGCACAGTCAATTTAATTAAGTCTTTTGGTTTTTCTGCGTTCTTCCCAGTATTTTTTTAATCTTATTGATCTCTGAAGTCTGAGTTCTTCCGAATATACTACGTTTCGTGGACGTTCTTCCCTAAACTGTAATTGGGTTTCCTGACTTTTTAAGATCGCTTTTTCCCATCTTCCTGCCAATTGCTCCTTGGTTATTCCTAGTTCCTCCAAGTCCTGTTCCACTTCCTTCAACCAGTTGTTCTTAACTTTACACTTCAGTTGGTTCTGGGTCTTTAAAAGACTAAAATTTAACAATTTTTTTAAAAAATCAGTACCAAGTAGGAAGTTTTTTCCAATTTGTTAAACCTCCATTTTGAAACTGACTACGTTGCGCGTATTACGTGTACAACCGTTACAATAAAAACGATTATGTTACCATTTAGAAATTTCCTTTCACTATGTCAGCGAGAAATTGACTAGTCTCGATTATGTTTTCACGATTTTCGGTCCTTAATATCGAAATTAACGATACCAAGCACGCAGTAATTTATTTATACTTAACACCGTTGGTACTTTAAAGGGGATCTATTATATTAATGAAACAAAAACACGTTTGTATATTTCTACAACGTTTTTATTTGAGTCTTGCCAACCATGGTTTCAGTGGTTATTGACGTCTGTTAAGTGGCCTTGACAATGCTCTAACGAGTGAAACCTTGGTTGGCAAGACTCTAGTAAAAACGTGAACAAACGATTAATTTCTGACCTTCCTATTTTTTTAAAATAAAAATGTATAAAGTTATTCTGTTAGTTGTTTGATTAGCATTTTAAAAAAACTGCAAAGCTTGGCAATTTTTCAAAACTCCTCGGTGGCCTAGTTGATAGCGTACTGGGCTTTCACCTTCGGCCAGGGCTTGGCATTTTCATACGCTATAAATCATCCAGTGTGCACAATAGTCGGGCGTTAAAAAAAATCCAACTTTAAACGCTACAGGTGGCGTTAGTAAGACAAACGCACGCCTAAAGCCAAAAACGTCTCTTAGTTTGAATCCTTCATTGAATACTTGTGATTATAAAGCGAAAATAATTCGTAAACATTCTGTTTCTCATATAAAGCGATTAAAACGAATCCTAAACACTGCCCCAAAAACACTGTCACCGTTACAAAACAGCGTTGTATCGTTTGACAAATCGCCGCATTAAGTATTTTGCAATTTGTCAGCAACCCGTGAAAGCTGGATTCTGGCCGAACCATTAGTCCCGATATTAGTCTTAGAAAGTAAATACCAGATCGTGATCAGACGCTCTTATAATTACCAATATTCTGAAACATTGTAAAAGCTTTTATGTGCTTTATATTTTGGAATTCGTCAAAAGGAAACGATATTTCTAAAAGTGAAACTTAAAATGCGTGACTATAGTAACGGAATAGCCAAATATTGATATTTAAAAGATTTTAAAATATGCTTTCGTGACCAGTTATTGGTAATGTTTCCTTGATCTCCAACGTGTACGCTATTCCGGTGAGGTAATATACTGAAGATGGGAATTACTGCCGAAACATGGAAGTGCTACGCTAACAGAAGTCACAGCAGATAAGTTTCTAAAAAAAATGTGCATGTAATACGACCAAATATTAATTTTAAAATAGCCATGACAGTGAATATGATTTTAAGAGTTTGTGATTAAAAGCAAGGTTATATTAAGAGAAAATAATTGACGTGACGGAAGCGAATTTCCAAAAACAAATTTTACGGCCGAAATTTCTTTAATCTGACACTGTCATGATCTGCGTTAAATTTACTAACGTGATCGTTTCGCTAATGTTTATTTTCGCGTTTGCAAAAAAATACTCGACGATTAAATTTATGTATTTAGAAATAAATAACCGTGTACACAGCTGAACTGTTGACGTGATTGAAGCGAATTTCCAAAAATACTAACATTTTAAAGTTATAAATTACAATAGAAACCTACGAAAATGAACCCTATCCGCGGTCAAAATAAATTTCATAATATCAACGGATTTTTAATGTGTTAAAATCTGATTTTATAAAATATTTGAAGATCCAAATAAAAAAGTACGGATTTTTGCAGATATACGATTGCCGCCATTTTGAAACTGTTAACGAATTCGCCGGCTAGCGAACTTGTCCAGGCTATTAAAATCAATATCAAAATAGGTTGTGCCTATTTTGAATAGAATTGCGAACGTGAACGTGCCAAAACGCGCGCGCGCTCGCACGCGCTCACAACTGATTTTTAGCTAAGAAACTAGTTCCTCAGTAACTAGTGGCAGTGACTAGTTGTAAGTTAAATTCAATCGAGAACTGTCAGTTTTTATGACAGGCTACCAATGAAGTGAAGTTGTTTCATTGTGCTTTTATAAGGGAATTTTCATAGGAAAAATAAGTTATTAGTGTGGCATCATAGGAAGATTCAGGCCCAGTAACTTGAAATGAGCACCGATCATGACCTCTAGATCACTCTTTGCAAGTTTGTTAAAATTTCTTTGTGTGTGTGTGTGTGCGCGCGCTCGCGTTTGTAATTTTGGTCCTATTTGATTCGAACTTAGCACAAAGATCAATTACGGTAATAACTTGGACAATTTCCTTAATCAGCGAAATCCGTTGAACAATTTCAAAATGGCGGTTATAATAAACCTTTAAAAATTCGTAACTTTTTTGTCTTAATTTCTTTGAAAGTCCTATTTTTCAAAATCAGCGTTAAAAACTGCATACATTAGCATTTACGATTTTCAAAATCAGCTGAAATATTTTGACGGCGGTAATGGTTTTGTTTCGTAATTTCAATTTAATTTGTAAATTTAAAATGTTAATATATGCAAATTTGAACGCTGATTGTGCCCACATTGCAGATACATGGTCTGGTTAAGACCTTTTTGAAAATTAGAAAAAAGATTTTTATAAAAAAATTATGACACAGCAATTTTAACAGTTGGGGACAATATTTTAGAAATCACAGAGAAATTACAGAATGCCACCAACGCAGTAAGTCAGTGGACAAAAAAATGGAGAGTAAAGCTTAATGAAGCGAAAACTGTACACATTAATTTTACGAATAGAAAATATGAACCATTACCAATAATATTGAACGAAAGGAGTATAACATATGCAAACAGTGCTAAATATCTAGGAATGACACTCGATGCAAAGCTCCGATGGAAGATGCATGTAAAAAAGAAAAAAGAGGAGCTACAGCTCAAATTCAATAAAATGTTTTGGCTTATTGGAAGAAATTCAGAACTTTCGATAGCCAACAAGATACTGCTATACAAGCAAGTTCTAAGACCAATATGGACCTATGGTGCACCACTCTGGGGATGTACAAGAAAAAGAAATAGTAAAATTATTCAAGTTTTTCAAAATAAAGTATTGAGAACGATTGTCAACGCCCCTTGGTATGTGAGAAATGAAAACATACATAAGGACCTAGGTGTTGAATCTGTTCAGGAAGTCATTAAAAAGCTCTCGGTTAAGCATTATTGCAGGTTAGAACAGCACAATAATACAGAGATTGTCCAACAACTATGCCGCAGTGACAACATCACAAGAAGGCTGAAGAGGACCAAGCCAATTGATCTCTCCAGGCCGTAAACACATTGGGACCAGCCGTCGGACTGCACCCCAGCACACAGTGAACACAATGATAAAGAAAAATTACTAGATGGGGCACGCCTCAGTTGTAATTAATTAAAAAAAAAAATTACAGAAATGAAGACTTTAAATACACTACAACTTCTAAGAACTGTAGAATGAAAAAAAGTATAATTTCTCAAAATCTATTCATTAAAATTCGCTCAAATTTTGGTCACGTATGAAGATGTTTAGGAAATTTAAAGGCCAAGAGTAAATCCTAAAAAAATACAAACCCCGACCGTTTTAAAGGGTTCTTTCGATTTACTTACGAATTTTTTTTTCTAATTTAAAACACCAAAATGAAGCATGATCTTCTATTAGCGTATGATTAAAATTTTGGCAAAATGAGAGCAGATTTTAAAAAAATCATATTTTTCTTTATTATCGATGTTAATATAACACGGGACCGCATTTGGGGGGAGGATAGCAACACATAGACTACGTTTTAAATAATTTTTGCTAGAAAGTTACTGCATTGTTCGTTAAATTTTTTAATACACTAATAAGTTTTGTAAATCGAGATCACATAATGATTTAAATCAGCTGTTTCGATCCGCTTTACCACACTGAACCAGACGCTAAGTAAAATACTCGATTTAACGCTAATATATTTTCACGTTTCTTGTAATTTGTTGCCCAACCGCAGAAGTTCTGCCCGTTACCGCTATAGGCTACATAACGAGCCGCCATTTCGTACGCAGAACGGCCCCGTCTGCGCTCGGCTGCCGGTTGTGTTCCGAAGGAAATTGCCCCGTCCTTAATTGAGTCGCTTGAAACGTTAACGACTTACGAAGGGACTCGCCGCGTTTTATCCCGTAGGCCTAATCCGCCGAGCTCAATTTACATTGAAAGCGGTTTAATTTCTGTGCTTGTGTTTTTAATTAAGCGACTAACATTCGTCCTTCAGGTAAAACAATGACAATGTCGTCCGTCGGAGTTCAATTAGTGTTGGTATCTGTACAGCTTATTGCAACGGTCACATTGTGCTTTCATTGTCGTTGCATTAACTTGCATACAAGGGGCAGCGTTCAACTCATTTCCTTCGCAAATGGCATAGCAGAATTATCTTTCATGTATTCCTACGCCAAGCTGTCGTTCGGTTTTGTACAAAAAAATAAGGACCTGCTTTGTTGAAACTACATACACGAGGTTCCTCAGGACACCAGGGAACTGTCGCGCCTCGTACTTTTCCATTTTAACGCCTTACAATAAAACAAAACCGATAGAAGATCTGTAAAGAAAATTCCAGTAGCAGTATAAAATTTCTCCGCTAGAGCGCAGCACGATTTTGACATAGGTGACAAAAAATAATTGTGTGTGTACCAAAACAGCTGATTTCAAACAAAACATTGTTGAAAGTAATATTTAAATCATTACCGTATCCAAGACTGATCGAACCAGTTTCGAAAGTAGAATCGGTAAGACAATGTAGGTCAGTTTTAATATGTAGATTTCATTAAATAAAATATCCTGCTTTTAGTAAACAGTAAATACTGTATGTAATGTAAAATCCGGTTACAGTAGGTTTCATTGTAAATATTTCAGTAAGGTACAATGTTGGTATTCAGTCATTAATTTTATAAGTTATATTTTTAAATAGGAAATTAGAACAAAGTAAGGCCTTTTGTATTAAATAACTTAAATATAATGAATACAATTACTTCACTAACATACTAGTATTAAATATAACAATCTTTTAACAGAAATTCATATTGACAAGAAATAGTAGGTTTTGCAACGTTGTGACTTATGTATAGTAATATTAAAATACAAAAAGTGTATTAAAGATTGTTGTATTATAGTGAAATATCAGCCAATGAATTATTCGATTTACATGATTCATTGTAAAGTTCAATTACGAACAGCGTTTGCATAAAAAGACCGTCCTACCACTTTTCCTTTTCGTTCGTGATTGCCTCATATTTTCGTAATAGTTTTGACAAGTCCGATAAAGAGCAGAATTAGTTAAGCAGTTTCAAAATGGCGGCCATTTAAAATCTCCTAAAAATCATTAATTTTTTTTTTAAATATGGTTTTACCATTGCAATTAGCTTTAAAAACCGCGTAAATTAGGACTTCGAATTTTCAAAATCCTAAATTAAGATATATTAATTTGACGACGGCCAGGGTTCATTTTCGTATTTGCAGTGTAATTTAAGTGTTTGAAATTCGGTGCGCAGATTTTCATTTTCAAAATTTAGGAAGAAAATGTTAGGCATAATCAAAAAATACTTTTTCGTAAGTAGTGGGTTTGTACAGTACTGTTGCTGACGATTATTGATTTATGTTTTAATATTTCAACAAAAATCCAATATGGAGACAACAGATGATGATGAAGGCGCTAATTTAAATAATAAACGATAAAAAATAAACAAATTTATACAAATTTGTAGAACAGTTTTTGAACACTGTTTTACGTGTTTTTTTTTAAATTCAAAAGTTATTGGTATAAAATATATTTAAAACTACTTCAAGAAAACAACCGGTTTTCGCTGAACAATATAAAATTAAAATTTCTTTTCTAGGAAAGAACTAATCAAGTAAAGGCACAACAAAAATCCAATATGGACATAACAGAGGATGATGGAGGCGCTAATTTAAATAACAAACGATAAAAAAATTAAAAAATTAATTCAAAATTTGTTGGTATAAAATATATTTAAAAGTACTTAAAGAAAAAAACCGGTTTTCGCTGATCAATATGAAATTATCATTTCTTTTCTAGGAAAGAACTAATCAAGTAAAGGCACAACAAAAATCCAACATGGACATTACAGATGATGATGAAGACGCTAATTTAAATAATAAACGATAAAAAAATAAAAAATTTATACAAATTTTAGAGCAGTTTTTGAACACCGTTTTACGTGTTTTTTTTTAATTCAAAATTTATTGGTATAAAATATATTTAAAAGTACTTCAAGAAAACCGGTTTTCGCTGAACAATATGAAATTATCATTTCTTTTCTAGGAAAGAACTAATCAAGTAAAGGCACAACAAAAATCCAACATGGACATTACAGATGATGATGAAGACGCTAATTTAAATAATAAACGATAAAAAAATAAAAAATTTATACAAATTTGTAGAGCAGTTTTTGAACACTGTTTTACGTTTTTTTAATTCAAAACTTATTGGTATAAAATATATTTAAAAGTACTTAAAGAAAAAAACCGGTTTTCGCTGAACAATATGAAATTATAATTTCTTTTCTAGGAAAGAACTAATCAAGTAAAGGCACAACAAAAATCCAATATGGACATAACAGATGATGATGAAGAGCGCTAATTTAAATAATAAACGATAAAAAAATTAATAAGTAATTCATACAAATTTGTTGAACAGTTTTTAAACACTGTTTTACGTGTTTCTTTTTAATTCAAAACTTATTGGTATAAAATATATTTAAAACTACTTCAAGAAAACAACCGGTTTTCGCTGAACAATATGAAATTATAATTTATTTTCTAAGAAAGAACTAAGCGAGCAAACTAAGCTTAACCAAACAAACCTATTGTATAGTACCTTCATAAGTATTTGTCCTAAGTAAAACATTCTACACTTAATGTCAGATAATCGGACATTAAATAAATCACCAACTAAAAAAACATTTCAAAACAACGTGTATTCCTGTTTATAACAACACTACGTGAAAGTTTCCAACAAACAAAACATTCGTTAAAAAGTTAGACAGCTTTGTGGGGGAGCATGTGTACAGAAGGTTATAAAAAAGTCATTTGAAGTTAATAACCGGGTAGTTTTAATTCAGCCACTCACCCCTTTGTTAGTGTAAATCTGACAGGCGGTGGCGGTGGAGAGGGAGGGAAGATGAATCGAGCGGGGAGAATTCTTAGGTCTCAGTCAGTCTTCACTGATTTACTCGGGGAGTGTCGCCTCCTCCCGCGTAGATCAATATTTGCTGCACTTTACAAGACAGATTCTGTAACAATATTGCATTCTATGAGGACGGAGCGGGACGGGGGGGGGACGCTGAATAAACCATCCCTTTCGGTTTACAGCCAATTAAAACGTTACAACTTTAACAATGTCTTCTTTACGGGAAGTTCGTTTGAGTGGCAAAGATCGGGGGGTGTAATAATTTAATACAACTGGCTTATGAGGCAATAAAAGAAATGTAGTACAATTTGTCCTTGTATTGAATTTATTTTTTCGAAAAAAATAGTTTCAAGTGCTCAACAAATTCTAAAAGAAAAATATTGTTTTTTTAAAATCTGCTTTAGCGGTTTTGATGGTTTTTTACAGCCGACGTAACTGACTTAAACCCACAAACTTGAGGTGCGCAGTTCAGATGCAGCAGCTGATCGCTGCCTTAGCCACATCGACCACCGAGCCCATGATTTTAACGAAATGTATACATTTTAATTAAAATGCAGTCCTTAAGTGTATTAAAAAACGTAAAATTTTGGGAGCTGTAGACAAAAAACAGGATAACCAGAAAGGGGAAAATTTTGAAGACATCCAAATTTTGTGGTAAAAGTTTGCTGAAGTCAGTAAACCAAATTTGAAACTAAAGAAATTATTTAAGGTTTATGAGAAAGTCTAACACTACTAGTTCTACTATGTTCAGTATAATGATCTGTCTTCATAGCTTCGTCAATTTTACTTTCGTTGATGCGTTTCGGAGAACCTCCACCTTCAAAAACTATATCTATACTGTTCACCAATATTATGGCCCGTCCTATTTATAATTTTCTATCTCCACCACTTACCCCTCTATTCAATACGTGTACATTAAACCTGACGTGCTCGCTTTTGATTGGTTTTTCAAAATCATACGTTTTAGCTCGCTTCTGATTGGCTCCTTTCAAACTTTCTCTTCAACGGTCTCCTGGTAATTTCTGAAAATTTTTACATTTTTAAACATATCGTCGCAAGCAAATAATACGTTTAAAAATCTAGAAATTTTCAAAAAATTAACAGGAAGGACGACCTTGAGAAAGTTAACTTCGAACAACCGAACAACATAATCATTGCACGTACACACGTAGTTCGCTGACGTGATGGACGTGCATTTTCCAAAACTAACAAAATTGAATAACATCGCTTAACATCTCAATACACACAAAGTTATGTGTTTTACAATAAAAATACATAAAATAAACAGGCTGTAAAATAAACATCGACTGTTCTGTACTCTGAGTATAGATAGGCTATAGTTTTTGAAGATGGAGGTTCTCCGAAACGCGTCAACGAAAGTAGAATTGACGAAGCTATGGAAGGCAGATCATTATACTGAACATAGTGACAATAATCCTAGCAGAAAAGAAGAAGAACATAAAAAGACTGTTAGTTTTATTTTGATTTAAGTAAACAAATCTTATAATTTCGAATTTGATATGTTTATTATAAATTATCATACCAAATAGGAAAAAATATTAAATTAAATTAAAAAATATACGTCCATTGCCGATTACCCGTTGTCGACAGTCCTTCAACTAGAATTTTGGGCAGAAGATTAGAAGAAATATCAAAAACTATTGATTTAAAATTACTAAGCCTATTACTGTTTCCATTTTTTCCGAAAAAAACTCCACGCACATCTACAAAAACCCGAGAAATTTGTATACTTGTTATTTACTTTTTGGATTGCGGGAGAAATTTCAAAATGAAATCAGTGATATGGGATTATCTAGTACATAGTGCGAGAAAGTGTTAAACAACTTGTTAATATTGTTAATAATTATACAGATCGGATAGTCACGTGATACAGCCTACAGGTAAAGTTGTGTCAGAAGTTTTATCTCAGCCGATAAGGATGTGATTGATGTCGGTACGGTAACTCAAAGATGTCTCAACAGCTGGTCGACGACAAAACTGAAAAAGATAAAAACACAGACAAATATTGGAACTACAAATACATCAATAGATTGTGGCATCTATCTTGGCATTTATTTGTATAGACGCGTATCGTGCCGGGCCGGTACAGTCAGGTGAAATGAAAAATAAAAAACAAATTGATAACCGATCATAAAAAAGTCTTTTATATCGAGTCAATTCACAAAATCTTCAAATAAAAAATTTACTGTAGACTTAAGATTAAAGAAGCTTGTGATAGGCTATATACGAGGTGTGTTCAGAAAGTAACATGAATTTTTAAATTTCGCAGGCTTTGAGAGACCGATTGTCAAACATTTTTTTTTATTATGTTGGTATACATGCCCTTGAAGTATGATCGATGAAAACGTGGAAGAAATGGTTATGAACAATCACCGAATCACAATTAGAGAGGTGGCTGATGATGTTGGCATATCGATTGGATCATGTCATGACATTGTTTCCAATGTTTTGTGTACGAAATGCTTGGCAGCAAAATTCTTTCAAAAATTGTTGAATTTTGAACAAAAACAGTGGCGAATAGAAGTTGCTCAGGAGTCACTAAATGAAGTCAACGACGATGCAGAATTACTGAAACGTATTATAACAGGTGACGAAACATGGGTTTACGGATATGACGTCGAAACTAAGGCTCAATCATCCCAGTGGAGGCATTCTGGCTCGCCAAGACCGAAAAAGGCTCGACAAGTGCGGACGAACGTGAAGGTTATGCTCACTGTTCTTCGATATTAATGTCATAGTGCATCATGAATTCCTGCCACCAGGTGAAACGGTCAATAAGGAGTACTACCTACAAGTTCAACGCCGTTTGTGTGAAGTAATCCGAAAAAAACGCCCGGATCTGTTGAAAAACAATTCATGGCTTTTGCACCACGATAATGCACCAGCTCACACTTTATTACTTGATCGTGAATTTTTGCCAAAAACAGTACTGTAACGATGCCCCAGCCTCCATATTCGCTAGACATGGCTCCGTGTGACTTTTTCCTATTTCCAAAAATAAAGAGAACCTTAAAGGGCCGTCGTTTTACAGCCGTAGATGACATTACAAGCTCATCGCTGAAAGAACTAAAGCTAAAGCCTATCTCAAAGATCGAGTTTGAGAAGTGTTTCGAGCATTGGAAGAAGCGCTGGCTCAAGTGCATAATCTCCAGTGGGGACTATTTTGAAGGCGACAACATCAATGTAGAAGGATAAATATTTTGTTAAAAAAATTAAAATTCTCGATACTTTTGTGAACACACCTCGTATATTATATCCATATTGTATACGTTGGATCTGCACTTAAATTATATAATTAGAATATTAAGAGTGTCAGATGAGA